>JAVIWB010003055.1:170000-413817 GCA_031893035.1 Dermolepida albohirtum | reverse complement strand
TAAATGACTACTTGAAGCATAAATTTTGACATAGCCTTTTTGTGTTTTTTATATTTTTATATTTTCTTTATATTTTAATTGGTACTCTGGTGTATTGTTTTGTATAGGTCTTGCGGTCTTTAACGTATTGTGAGCGCATTAATAGTGTTTTTATTTATCCATGATTGTTCCATGACGTGTATATGTACATATATATCAATAAATTATTATTATTATTATTATTATTATTATTATTATACATCTCCACAGTGCTGCTTATTGCTTACATTTCGTAGCTGTAAGTTTATTTATTATCCTATTTAAAATAAACTTCGGGTTATTCACCGAATCACGTTTATTTATAGCAAATGAATTTGTTCTTTTAATTGCTCTTAATAAATTTAAAATTTTCGATAATTTTCAGTTCAGAGTTTCAGAGTTTTAAAAAATGAAAGTATTATTTTAATTTGATTAGGATTAACTGTTAAATTTTAATTAGAAAAATATTTGCTTTTTAAAATAATGTACAAACAAAACCGCATTTAATGTTATAATTCGACAAATTAAATTATTTTAATATTATTAATTATTTCGTATAAGATACAAAAGTTTCATGTCAAAACTAGGTTAAAAAATTACAACAGTAATCGAGTTGTAAGTAGTAGTGTAGGGAGGTACTGACAGATGCTTAATAATGGGAATTTGTATCTCTGGAAGCGCCGCACATTTTCCTGCGGTATTTGCGGTTTCCGAACGCAGCGATTTAACTTAATATTGTTCGAAGGTGTATTGTAACTGAGATACACAGGCCCTTATGGCGGACGATTAGATCTATTTTGTTCGATAACTTGAGAACTGTTTAACAAGATTACAAAATTTGTGTTTGGCCTTGGGACCCAGATTCAGTATAATTGACTATTGAATTTAATCAAAACTTTGGCGGATCGTAATCTGATAAAGAACAAGTGCAATCGATTCTTGTCTTTTAAAATGAAGCCCTCTTTGGAGAACTTAATTGATTCGAGAAAATTTTTAATTGAAATCGTTAATCCCTACAAGAAAAACATTTTACCAAATTTGCATATTAAAAAGTCTGAAAGTTTAGACATTATATAAAATCCAGTTACTTGTTAAAAACACTAGTAGTAAAATTCGGTATTGTTCTCCCATGTTTATATGTTAATTGAAGTTGTTATAATATAAACACTTGTAATAACCATGTGTATAAATAGCATATTTTTTGTATATCACTAATGTAACTAATGTAACTATGTTTGGCGATTCTAAGAATATCTTAAATTATATAAATTCAATTGAAGATTATGTTCAATATTTGATATATTTGATATTCTATAATACTCACGCTTACATAACTTCTTCATAGTATTTCTACAGTACTCTTTTAATTCCATGGGTGGTTCCTTTCATATACTGGAAATAATAATGAAATCCAGAAGATAGAATCTCCTTAGAAAAGCAAGGTGTGTATAAAATACAATGCGGAGACTGTAACCGATCCTATATAGAGCAATATATTTTTATAGTAAAAACAAACTAAAATGCTGAAACTATTATTTTTATTCAGTAATTAAATACTTTCATTTTAATATTGAACATATAGTATGTATGTCCCATTGAAAGGATTCGAAATTTTTTCTTTCAATACCACTTCAATTTTGATGAAATTTTCCACATTAGTGTATTCAAAAAATTCCCCATCATCAATGATCTACTGGCTGCTTTACAGATCGAACTATTATATACTTAGAATAAATTGCAACCTTTTCCAATTGCTGTGGAATTTAAATTGGACTAACCAATGTAAATTGTACTAGAGCCAATCGATAAAATTGCAATCTATGCTTTTAAATGATCAGCTTATGTACATATATCAGTTGAAAAGAAAGCGAACTGGAATATAATGACAATATTCTATTTTATGGCATTTGTCGCGCAAAAATTTGACGACATTATCCAAATATCTAGCTTAGATTCCCCGCCCTAGAGCTTATTCTATTTATCTATTGTCTAATCTTTATGCTTTCTAGCTTATTAGAAATATTTCCATTTCGATTTCCGACGAACCAAAGGCTTTATTACAACCATTTTTCAGAAAAAGTTGGATTCCTATAGATAGGCATGACTGTTACTTGGCATGGCCGCATTTACATTCCGCTATCATTTTCAGGGCTGTTATATCTTCCATTAATATTGACATGTTACTAGATTTACGAATTGCTATCGTTTCTGCAATTTTACCTCTGCTATTTACAACACATCCCTATGTTTAAAGATTTATTAAGGGATTAAACATATTACAGAAGATATAATAAATAATAATCATAGTCAAGCAAAACAGCAAAAGAAACATTCTGGGAATTGGTGCTATAATTAAATAACGCAGAACTTATACGCAATTTTATTGATGCCAGACAAGTCTTGACGTGTTTATGCAACTGTCTAGTGCAACATTGTTCAGTCTGATTCAGGTATTCGACTGATGTAGACGCCTTTTAGTAGCACTGTTTTTGTAACCATGGAACGCGGCAAAATTTCAAAGAGCGATAATTTTCTTTTTGTGGAAAGAAGATGTGAAAACGTCAGAAATTATTAGTCGTCTGCAAGGAATATTTGGTGAATCTGCAGAATCCAAAATTACTGTTTATCGGTGGATCGATCGTTTTAAAACCGGTAGAACATCACTAAAAGACGATCTAGGCAGTGGGCGGCCAAGCACGTCGGTAAATGAAAGAAATATTACTGCCGTCAAAAACCTACTGAAAGACGACAGGCGAATGACTATTCGTCAAATTAGTGTACACCTAGGGATAGGTACACGACAAGTTCATGACATCTTGCATGATTGTTTGGGCGTTAGCAAGGTTTCCGCTGGGTGCCAAAGCTGTTGGGACCAGAACAAAAACTCAATAAGTCCGATACTTGTCGTCAACTTCAAAAGCTGTTAGCCCGTTACGGTGATGAATTTTGCCAACGAATAATAATCACTGACGAAACGTGGATTTCTTATTTCAATTCTGAGACGAAAAGTTAATCCAAAGAATGGCGCAAACCTGAAGAAGGGCCACCACTTAAGGCGCGTGCAGTTCCGTCTGTTGGAAAATTAATGCTTACTGTATTCTGGGATTGCGAAGGGATTATTTTCATGGATTATCTGCCGAGAGGTACTACAATTAATGCAGAATATTATTCAAATTTATTATCCGGATCACTGCGACAGGCACTAGTCAATAAACGGCCCGGAAAGTTGCATAAGCGTCCGTTATTGCAACAGGATAATGCAAGACCACACACCGCAAGAAAAACGAAGGATGTTTTGAACGATTTACGATGGGAATTGCTGCCACACCCACCTTTTTCCCCGGATCTTGCACCCAGTGATTACCATCTGTTCCCAGATTTGGAAAAGGCCTTACGATTTGAAAGTTTAACTGATGTAAAACGTGCCATAAATAGGTGGATCGACAAGACATCGAAAAACTTCTTTGAGGACGGCTTAAAAAAATTAGTTTATTGTTAGGATAAATGTATTCTGTTAAATGGAGATTATGTTGAAAAACGACATTGTAATATTGACGAAAATTAACAAAATTATAAAAATTACATGTAATTCCCAGAACTTTGAAAACATCCCTCGTACTTAGATTCCAGAGAATTGGATGAGATGGATAAGCTGCAAGATATTGTTGACATTGTCGCTCAATACAAAAACCATGGATGGTTTGGCCATTTAGTGATGATAAATGGAATTATTCCCTTTTTTCAATGTAGTTCATTCTATGATAGTTTAAGTAAAAATAATTTTTAAAAATCTTGTGAAACAAACACATAGTGTACATATTGTTCTGAGCGGTGTAGATCGCGTACGGAGTTTGTTTTTCCTACAGGTGTTTTTCGCCGTGTTTTACCAGATGCGACACTTTGAAATTGTCTGCTGATGATGACAACTTAGTTGTCGAAATGCATATACAGAATTACAAAAGTTAATGTGGAAAGGGGTTAAATATCATCCTTAGTGATTAAGTTTTTTTTTTTTTTGATATTTTTACTTGACCGTTTGCGATTTTCTTCCACGAATTTGACGACATATCAATCGAGCCGAGTCGTAGTTATTCATCTTTCAGTCACTAAAAGAGTCTGGTACATGTGCCAGGAATGATTAAAATAGGAATACGTTGCACTGTTCATTGGAAAGCTTCCCCTATTTGTGCAATTTGTCTATCAAAGTACTTTACTATCTGAAACAAAGTAGAAATAATCTTTTTTCATCGGATAAGTCTATAGTGCTTGACACTTAGCATAAAAAATCTGAGGTTGGTATTTCTTTTGTTCCAAGTGAAATAAAATTTTTAAGATGGAAAATATGTATATTCGAAACTAAGTTTTTTTGGCTTTATACGAACAACATTTTCAGCGTTTTCATCAATCAAGTTAGTTAATCGATTTGACGTTCGTCGTTCTTAGAAGTTAAAGTATATTTCAACTACTTAGAAATATTTTATATTTCTGAGAAGCAAATGCTTTATTTTAATATAAGTAAGTACGTTCTAGATACGTATTGTTTCCCACAATTAATGTTTTCGCCAAGAAAAGTGAATCAAAAAACTTCGAACTTCATACTATGACAATATGCTTCCTATTAAATAAATTAAGTACCTTTTAATAAACCGAAATACACACCATATGCATATATTTTGTACTTTATTTTAAAATTTGGTAAATAAAAGCTTAGAAAATCGTTACACAGAACATTCAAACAACACAAGAGAAAATATGGGTAATCTTATGCTGGAATACAATAAAAAAGGAATTGCCGATATATGAACGAATTTTATAAACATATTTATTAGATGGATAGTTTATTTTGTTTGGAATTTCCTGAAGATTGAGATGATGAAGATGCAGAAATGAATCGTGATTGATACATATCCATATTGCGTCGCAAAAATGGAAAAAGCACAAACAGGTTTTAATATATAATTTGATAATAACGTCTCCACCTCTATTACTTTCATTAAAAGTCACTTGAAATAGCAAGGCTATGCAATACAGATTTATTTTAATTGGGGTAAAATTTCTAATAGTAGCTCGCGAAAACCTAGACAATAATGACCACCTACCCCAGTAGTCCTTTATGTCAAGAAACTTACGCAAAACTATGGCATGTTATTCAATATTTACTATTTCAATATTTACTATAGCTGTCTTTCCCTACAATCAATTATCAGACAGTATCGAACCGAATATTCAATAATTGCAAATTTTCTATAACCAGCATTTCAACAGAATTTTCTCTTTAGTAAGCGATGTTCGTCTCATATTGTGTGCATCGCAATAAATGAAAAAGAAAACCGCCGTAAAAATTTTTCCTAGCAGTTCATAATTTGAGATGATAGTTCGTCATCTACAATAATTTTAATTACTAGTCTATTATCACTTTTCAGAATCTCTGCAATTTGTATTTCTCTATCGCATTCGTGCGACTACGGTGATATCTAAGCTCTCGTTCCAAAATTGACTTGGGTAATGCGAAGAAATACTTATACATTAAAAAAACCTACTAGTCTGCATTATTGTCTCCATTGTTTTCTATCTTCCGTTAGTTCTCGTACTCTATCCCGAATCATTCCTTTTTTCTCCACCTCTTCTCTAATCTTATTGATCCATCTTGTTCTTAGTCTCTTCGGCTTTTATTTCTCCCCGGCATTCACGTTTCAAACGCTGTTCTGGGAAGCCCTCCATTAGACATTCGACACACAACGCTCAAACCATCTAAGTCCTATGATTTTTTCGCTGATAGTTTGGATTTCTAAGTTTCGTCTGTACATTATTACAATAAGTTTTATTAAGTACATAATAAAATATTGATCTCTTTTTTCATTCGATTAAATAAGTTTCTAATAACAACTTTTTTAACGAATTCCACCAACATTGCATGACAAAGGGTAGGTCTATCGAAACTGCACATTTTCTTTGTACAGAGAGAATTATTATGATACTTGAACGTAAATTAGCTTCTGGTATCGTTATAGATTTAAGTAAAGCTGTCGATCACTTTGACCATAACATATTATTGACAAAACTTGAATATTACAGTGTTGTGCGTGTCTTTCATGCAAATATTAGTCTAACGGACAAGTAGTTAATAATACTTTTAATGGCAGGGGTCGACTATTTCGCGTTCCCATTTTCACCATAAGGGTATAGCTCAGGAGCGTACCATTACTTTTTAACATTTACGTAAATTATATCCATAAAGTCATTCAGAATGCGCGGCATGTGCTAATAAACTATGCTGATGATACTAACATCCTCATACGAGGAAATAATTTTCTTCATTAAATTTTGGTACAAACTCGGTATAATAAAGTTTAAGTTGGCAGCACTTGCATATAAATTGAAGGTTAGATTATATTACTTTAGAAGTTGCAAAGTATTTAAAAATAATAAGTCGTCTTTGTTAAAACAAGCGTGAAGAGCGAAACGTGAAAGAAGATAAAATGTCGGTAATCATTTTACATCAAATGCGATTACTAGAATGATTTTTAAATTATTACAAAATCTTTGCCGTCAATTTGTATCTTGTACTATTGAAAAATATAATGAAGTGCCCTCTACTAACGGCCGTAAACATATATAGGTCAGAATTCATCGATCGTACTTCCGTTAGGAAGCAAAAAATAATAGCCCTGAAAATAGGAATATCCAAAATGTCCTTAAAAAAAGTATTTAACAGGTACTCTGCCCAGTAAGCAGTGGACAAGGTTTCGATTCTCCTCCAATTCTTTTCATTAATTTCTACATTAATTAAAGCGGTGTAATGAGCAGGAAGTTTCGAGTTTTCATCCTATTTTAGGGAAAAAATTTTTAAAAAATACTAAAATCAACAAAATGATAGGATATATGCCCACAGAAGTAGAGAAACTGGTAAAATTGTTCCTCGTACTTATATATCCTACTATCCTATATCAGTGATGACGGTCAGAAGTTTCGTGGTATGAAGTTACGCAAATTCATTTTTGTAAAAAAACATTAAAACAAGTGCAAAAGTGTATCGAGAAACAGTTTTTGAGGAAACTGTTCAACCACTGCACCACAAACAATATTTAGTAATGAACGGTAGGTATCCAAACAGAATTCCGCAAAAAGTACCCAGGATTGGTTAGAAAAAAAAAATGTCCCCTATTTTATATTAGGCAACCCAGCCCGAATTTAAATCAACTCAATTGTAAGATATGGTGCATTTGAATGTTACTTACCGTTACTTATGGATATTTAGACAGTTTAAATAAATCCATAATAAAATCTGTTGTTGATTTAGATATCAATATTACACATGAATAATAATGAATAAACAGTAACGAAGATAAACAGTTTTCATAAAGTCGAAAGGAGGACATTTTGAATAATTCATTTAAATATGTTTGCACTAGGAGTTGTTGAATGTTATTTAATAAATATTTTCTCTAAAAGCTGCTTTCTCTTTTATGATTGCTAATATTCTTTAAGTTACTGAGTTATCATAACCGGGGTCTTGAGGTGAAGGCTTTTCGTGTTTCTCTTTCCCGTTTAAACGAATGCTAACAAACAAAGATCTTAAGTGGCACCACGAGTGCGGACATAATAACATGGCCTACTAACGCCTTCTGTAATTAGCGTTAAGCTGTTGGAGTATATAAAGCCATGAATTATGATTATTATTATTATTATTATTCATATTCTGTATCAGTACATATCTAACTAAGGATAATGTATCAATATATCAAAAACTTCTATACCTACACTATTATTTCTCAAAGTGTATTTATTATCTCATGAAAGCCAATTCGCACATGTAAATATGCTAACAACGTGCACATTGACAAAAAAAATATTTACTTTGACTGACATTTAGTACATTTTATATGAACCAACACAATCCCCATCAAATGAATACAATCGCATCTGCAAACAATTAATTCAACAAATCATTGGTAAGTTTCTTAATTGGTAAGCATTCCGGTTTCAATTTCCGTATTATAAGTAGTTACCACAAATCCCGAAATATAATTAAAGTAGAATCGACAGTTAAAAGAAACTTCAGTAACATGTATTGAAAAACCAAAAATAAGGTTCGTTTCTGAATTACATAAAAAACATACTATTAGACAAGCTTGTTGAAACCTATAATAGGATTCAACTGTTTTTGAAATAAAAATTTTTTGATAAATCCTTGAACTTTGTTGTTATTGAAGAAGTGTATCTCCGTTAAAACACTTTGCAGAGATCGAAAAAGGTAAAAATCAAATAGTGCAAAGTTAGATGAATATAACAAGAAAACAATATATTTCCTATTGGCAACTGCAAAGCTTCTCTCGATCAAGCTTTGCATAAAGTAGTACAGTAGAGGGCGAAGACTGAAAACACATTTTAGGTTATGTTTGTCACTGTTGTGTTGCGCGTCTTACCTTGATATATTTATAAATTTTATAATTTTATCATCGGTATTAACAAATAAATATATTAATCGTGATGCCAACAAATACTTGTTTGATATGTACCTGCACACATATTGACGTCGCCGATACTAGGCGGATTACGCGCCAACGCGCAAAGGACGTAAAGTTCTTTTGTAATTCTTGCAATAAAATAGTTGATCAGTTTGCCGATATAAAATCAATGCTGAGAAACATTGAAAACCGTCTTACTAAACTTGAGTCACGACCAACTCAACATCTGAAATATTTAAATCAATAGTGCGTGAAATCAAAGACAGCTTTGGATGTATCTTTTGATAAATACTGTTGAGATTAACTTTCTCGTTAATAATAATAAAAAAGATATTCAACTTTCGACGAGCTGATTTCTATGATCTACACATTTATCAAGAAATCGCTGTTATTGATTGGGATTTTTTTAGAAACGTGCGATAATGCTAATGAAGTGTGTATTTTTTTTGTTCTACATCACATGAACCTTTTAACATATATGTGCCTATCTGCAGGGGTCCCCGAAATAATAAATTTATTTATCTTAAATTGGTGTTTCAATAAAATAATTAAAAATATTCGGCTTAAAAACAAATTACGATTTTGATTCAGGTTTAAGGGTTTTTAAAAACATACGCGCTTCAGTAAAGTCGAAATTAAAAATGCATCTTCGTGCTACATGGCTGAGATTGAAAATGACATAGGTAAAGATCCTACAAGGTTCTGGTCATTCATTGGTTCTAGAAGAGGTTCAAGTAAAACACCGGATACCATGCATAAAAATTATTTTTGTTGTAATACGAAATCAATTGTCGACGCTTTTGCCTATCATTTTTGTAGTGTTTTTAGTTACTCTTCCAACTTTGTGATGAATAGTGACTGCTTTTCTAATAAACATTTTGTTGATGTATATTTTTCAGAAGAGAGTCCTTATAGCGATGAAGTCATTAGAAAACAAATTAACATCTGAGTTCGTTATGGTGCCGAATTTTATATTAAATGATTCCAGTTCTGTTCTGTCAAACTGCTCTATTTGTTTAACCTGATTTTAAAAACGTCTACGCTTCCTTCTACGTGGAAATTTCAAGGATATGTTCCATATTCAAATGTAGAGTTGCGTCTGACATCGCCAATAATAGCCTGATATCATTGCTGTCCTAACATAGCAAAATGTTCGATGCAGCATTGTATAAACGTATTTATTCCTCAGTGAGCATATTTCGATGACATGATTTCATCTCCAAGTTTATTCGTTTTTTCTACTATAAAAATCGCATCATTTCCCAATATATTTCGGAGACATTGTTTAGACAGAATCAGGTGCACGTCATTTACACTGATATGGCTAAGCCTTTAATCGCATTAACCAAACTATAGTGTCTAGGGTTTAGTGACTCATTACTAGAGCGGCGACGAAAGTGACAATACCATAGGCGATACGGTAGATCGGGCAATTGGTGCGCAGTGAATGAGATCATTCACATCAAATACAATACGGTTCACGGTTAGTGTTTATAATAACTTCACACAAACATGTCGCGAAAGTCTGTGCCGTTTGCTACGTCGGTTAGAAAATACATAGCAGAATTTCCCGATTTAAAGTATGATGGATGTGCAGTATTGTGTTTGGTTTGTAATAAGCGACTTATAATACGGAAGAAAGACAATTGTAAAAAACATGTGAACAGTGCAATACATAAACTGAACAAAAGAAATGAAATACCTTATGCAACATTCCTTTATGATTTTTTATTTATGTTGACTGCATGTAATTTGCCGCTTCGTTTAATCAGCAAACGCCCTTTTCAAGTGTTCTGGAATAAATATCTGCCAAATTATAAATTACCTGCAAGAAGAACTTTACAGAAACATTTGCCGCGTTTAAGAGAGAGGCTTGAAAATATAGCAAGAAGAGAATTGCATAATAAAAATGTGTGGATTACTGTAGATGAGACTACTGATTTAAAAAAAATAGTATAATAAACGTAATCGTACGTATTTTATCAGCCAACACATTTTCACAGCCCTATTTGTTAGCCTGTAAACGTATACAAGCATGTACTGCGGCAAATATTCGGCAAATAATAATGAACACCTTAAAGAAATTTCACATTCATAGTACTCAAGTCTGCATGCTTGTAACAGATGGTGCTGCTACTTTGTTACTACTCGGACGTTTACTAAAAGTAACTTTTCCTAAATTAATACACATAACTTGTGTACTTCATGCTCTTCATTTAGTTGCTGAAAATGTTAGAAGTAGTTATAAAAACGTTGATCATTTGATTGGATCCACCAAACAAATGTTTCTTAAATCCCCTAAACGACTTAAAGAATTTCATAAAACTTGTCCAGATATTTCGGAACCACCGGAACCCATTCTTACACGATGGGGCACGTGGCTAAATGCAGCTTTTTATTACCATAAGAATTTTCACAAAGTTAAATCCGTTATATCAAAATTTAGGCCAACCGAATCCCAAGCAATCAGAGACAGTCAACATCAATTTGAAAATCCCCAAATTCTGGAAGATCTGCATACAATATATAACAATTACCATCCATTAGTAGAAACAATTACAAAACTTCAAAACGAAAACGATTCGCTGCCCTTAGACGCATGACTATGCATAGTGCAAAATGTGACCGCACATTTACATAGTTTAACTGACGCTGCTGGTGTACGAGCTCATCAAAAATTATTAAGTGTTTTAAAAAAAAATCCGGACTTGCATGTTTTACGAACTATTTATGACAAATGTGCAAATAGTGAGCCCTTGAATGATTTTGAACAACAGCTTCTTTCTGCCAAAATTCCATCAATAGACGCCGAACGATCTTTTTCTCTATACAAAAACATTTTCTCGTCGCGAAGGACGTCATTTACAGAAGCAACCGTAGAGACGTATGCAATGATGCAGATGTACAGTTACTTCCACAACACATTACCAGGGTTACGAAATTACATATTACTAGGTAAGCACTAATTGTGTAAGAATAAGTCTAGACACGGCACTGCAACGGACACTTTCGCCGCAGTTTATAATTTACACTTAAACACCAACCGTGAACCGTATTGTATTTGATGTGAATGATCTCATTCACTACGCACCAATTGCCCGTTCTACCGTACCGCCTATGGTATTGCCACTTTCGTCGCCGCTCTACTCATTACTGAGTTTATTTCAATCTCACCTTACTGACCATGAATTTTTTGTTTCTTACAATAATTTTTTTCTAGTCGTCGTTCCATTACATCTGGGATACAAGAGTTTAACTTAGGACCACTTTTATTTTTCTTTATCATTAACGATCACAGTCGTCTATTAATTTCAAGATATTGATGTTGCCGGATGACGTAAAAGTTTTTTCAATTATAGCATCTGAGGCGCTGATTGTGTGGAGTTACAACATAATTTGACCGCTGTTTATGAATGGTGTAGTAGAAACAAGTTAGCACTGAAAAGTTTAAATGCAGGATTACGTCTTATACCCGCAAGAAATCTTTATAGATCATAAGTACGAAGTAGCTTCTGTTTCTCTCCTTAGATGTGATGCTATTAAAGATTTGGGAGTATATTTTGATATTGAGTTATCTTTTAATATCCATGTTATCAAAGTTGTTTATTTATTAATATATCCACATTAAAAACCTTATACATCTCACTAGACCGTTCGAGATTGAAATATAGCTCAACAGTATGGACTATTTATTACAGTCCAAAAAAAAACTATACAGTGTATGCAACGACAATTTTTTAGGTACCTTTGGTTAAGAAATGATTACGTCTACCCTTACAGAGGTTTTCCCTATGAATCCTTGTTAAGCACTTTTTCCGTAGCTTCGTTTGAGGTGAAACAGGTTGTGCCCGGTTTATCTTTCTTGTATGGGTTAATCCATGGTCGGATTGATTATCCGGATCTTCGGAGTAAACTCTTTACTCCATCGGCACCCACTAATAAGCTAGTTAAATGTCCCATTTCATTTGCTCAGTTGCTCCATTAATAATTTACAAAATATTGTTAGTATGCCGAAAGATGTATAGAGATATGTAGAATTTCCAATTGTTCATTTTTAGATGTAAGTTTCTTTATTTTGTATACTGATGATCTTGATCTTTATATTTCTTATGTTTTAAATTGTCCTGTTATTAGTATATGTATACTGTTGGGCAATAAATGCTTTATTATTATTATGTGGTGAATTGTGATGTACAATATTTTTTTCGATTGCCAATGATTTTTAAAAAATCACCATCGAAATATAATGGGTTAATCTTTTAAAAACGCATCTCCAGTATGAAGTTTGACAAAACCAATTATGCACTTTCCTGCCAATTATGGTATTTTACCATAAAATAAACAAAACGTTCCGAAAAAATTAATACAAACAGGTGCTATGAGCAATTTACTCAGCCAAATGCGAAAATTCAAGAAAACAGTTCCGCCCCGTTTCAGACAATAAAAATAGCCATATTTTCTATCATAGTAACGTCAGAAAAAACACTTTTAAGCACACGCTGCAAAAACTAAAAAGAAAATGGAAAGTTCTCCAGTCTCCATCTTATTTTTTCGGATTTTTACGTGTTTCTGCCACAACAGAATAGTTTGAATAGCAAGAACTTAAGTTCCGAGGAAAGTATGTATTTATGTGTACATGTATGTATATATATATATATATATATATATATATATATATATATATATACGAGGATAATTTGACAAGTAGTGAGAATGACACATAGGTGGCGCTCTAATTGGTAAAACAAATGCACTGTAATTTAGGTTGCCTCTTTATATGTTTACATTCCGATATTTAGATAAATCGGTTGTTTAGTTTATTTCTGACAGCAATTGATATTATTAATCTAAGTAATATTACAATAAGTTAGCTTAAATTTTATTTTCGTCAAAGTAACCACACCTAGCTGCGATCACGGCTTCACAAACACGTGGCATTCGTTCAATTTGTCAGTCGAGATATTCCTCATCGATAGAGTTCCATGCATTCCGCAAGGATCTGTCTTGCTAGTAGGAGGTATTTTACTTCACGATCCAAACAGTCCCATAACAGCTCTATCGGATTGCAGTCCGGACTTTGCGGTAGCCATGTCATTAATGCAAGGATTCGTCTTTCAGTTTGGTCGGTGAAAAACCTTTTTTTTTGTTTGGGGTCGTTATCTTGCTAATAAACAATCCCCGGACCCATTAGCTCCATCGCTGACGAAAGAGCATGCTCTTGCAATATACCCAAATAGACTTCTTTCGTTATTCTTTCTGTGATTTGCACCAATTTTCCGATGTGCCCACCTCCAAAGCAACCCCAAACCATCACATTTCCACCACCATGTTTCACTGTCATAACCACACATTCATCTAACATTTTTTCCCCGACACGATGACTAGCAAAAGTACTGCGTTTATTTCCAAAAATTTCAAATTTAGATTAATCTGTTCATAAGACTTGTTTCCATTCTTCGACAGTCCAGTACCTGTGTGTTCTTGCCCAGGCCAATCTTTTTTGTTTATGTTGTGCCGACAGACGTGGTTTTTTACTGCTACTCGACCTCTAAGTCCAGCTTCAGCTAAACGGCGTTTGGTTGTTGTTACGCTAACTGTGGCTTCGTGGTGTACGTTATATTGTACTGCTATTTCCGGGGCTGTAAGACGACGATTGCGCAAGGACATTAATTTCAGATATTCATCTTCTCTTTTAGTAGTTATCCTCGGCCGTCCACTGCATTTTCGGTCCCTGAGTTGGTCGGTTTCTGGCATTCTCTTTATGGTTTGACGAATACAATACGCGATTGCTCTATTAGAAAGCTGTTTCGTGCAAAGCAATAATTCTTGCCCTTTGTTCAAGAGTTGGCTGCTTTGTCCTTGCCATGTTTTAAACACAATTAAAGAAAATACGCTCACTTGATAGCACTTGCTAATACTTCATTAACAACGTGAATACTGAGTATTCACTGTGTAATAGACATAAAATACACCCTTTCAAGCGCACAAATATCAGGTAAAGACTGACTATTACGTCCACGTAATAAGCCATACAATAAACAATTCCGAGTAAGAAATAATCTCCACGACGCCCTCATTATATATCTTACCTGAATATTATTTCTTTAACAGAAAATAAGGATAAAATTTCAATATATTAACTTAAATATTTTATTTCCCTCTGCAATTAAACTAATGGACGGTAGTGTATATATATATATATATATATATATATATATATATATATATATATGGACGGTAGTGTATATATATATATATATATATATATATATATATGGACGGTAGTGTATATATATATATATATATATATATATATATATATATATATATATATATATATATCGTAGATAATATAATTAAATTTGACACCCACATTCGGGAAGATAAAATGTACGTAGGATATTGTTGAAATAATTGTCAGTAGATGTAAATAGTCGTCCAGTGCCAATAATACGCAAATGTACTTGATATAATCTTTATTTCGTGCTGTTACTTGCCTGTTCCCCGCAAGTCTCAAAAATCCTCGGCTACTTTAGACTAAAAAAAACCCTCCCCCTCTCTCCCTCTCGCCCCCTCCCCCTATCCTCTCCCTCTCGACCCTCCTGACTAAGTAATTGTTCCGAAAATTTATCCCTTTGCTAAATAGAACCATAAAAGCTGGAAAACAGAGTAACAATTTTATACAGAATAGTATTTAGTAGTATTCTTCTTACGACTGTATGATTAGATTTTATTAATAATAATTATTTAATTTTTAATACGTGTTGTAATGCCGCGTGGAAAACCAATTGATGTGGAGAAACGGCGTACCCTTACTGTATTGCATGAGAACGACTATGCAAGTCGGCAAATTAGTGAAACACTATATATTTCAAAGTCTACAGTCAATAATACTATTCGTCAGGGTCAAGATACAGGGGGTGTTGAATATCATGCACGACTAGGTCCATCTCGAATTACCAGGGAAACTGATGATAGGCAAATACAACTAATTAGCAAAAGGAATCGTAAAAAACAGCACCAGAAATAACGGCAGAATTCATTCGCGTAGCACAACATTGAGTTTCAGTCGCTTACAAGAGGGTAATCTGCCGGGACTTGTAGCTGTGCGTAAATCATTATTGCAGCAAAGAAATCGACAAAAAGGATTGAAAGAATACGGCAGCATAGTGGCAGGACAGAAGAACAGTGGATGATCTCTGGACTGACGAATCGAAACTTGAGCTATTTGATCAATGACATCGAGTTTTTGTCAGAAATCCGGAATTATAAAACATGACAGTTGTTCCATTTTAGTGTGGTGTTATTTTTCATTACAGAAAATTGAAAATTTGACGAAAATTTATAGCATTGTGCAAGGAAAATTACCTTGCGACTTTAGAAAGTAGTGTAACTCCATCTGGTTTGCGTTTAATCGGAGAAAATTTTATATTTATACATGACAATGATCCGAAACATACTGCTAAAGATTGCAAGGATTTAGCACAAAAGTAGACGGAAAACATTTTGCAAATTATGACGTGGTTGCTTCAAAATCTGGGTTTGAATACCACCAAGTTGTTGTTGAACAAACTCTATAGAATGGTCAAAAAATTGGTCCTACTACGAAGCAACAGCTTTGGAATACACATGAAAACAAATAGAGTAATAGATCGAATGAAGCAATTGGGAAACTAATTAGAAGAACGCCACGTGTTGTTCAGCCAGTACTGAATTCAAAGGGAGGAATTTTTGACGATAGACGAGTATAATTAATAAAAGGTTAATAATTTTGCGGTATTTCCCTTTTTCTATTAAGTGTGTGTACACATTTGGAATAACCAATATTACTTTGTAATATCATTTCATGGGTATTTTGTAATTGTTCCTAATTTTTCCCTTTGGTCAAACTTCTGAAGTGGTAGTGTATTTTGGTAGACATTCTATTGAATGATGTGCTGGTTATTATAATATTATTAATGCAATAAATAACTACAAAACTTCTTATCATTAACTTACTATAAATGATACTTTATGATTGATATAATAAGTAATAAAATTATTACAATATATATTTGAATCCTGTAGTGCTGCTTGGAGCAATATATCTTGAAGAACAACAACAGCAGTGTCGATTCTATACGATTATACAAATAAACTCTGCTTTTATTTGAAACGTCAATATATTGGAAAAAAAACTTGTATACTTCAATATAAATAATATTATGAAGATTTATAGTAAAAACATAAGTATATATTATCGGCGACATTTATAAATATGTCCTTCTTATAATAGAAATGGAATCTAATCCTAGAATTACATAATAGTATTATCTAATTGAATTCCATACATCTTCTTAAAGGTTCTTTTTGTAACATAATGATCACCAGGTGTAAAAAATAGAGGCTTCCATGCTCCCCAAACGACATCTGTTCACGAAATAAATCTACTCTTGCCGATATTCCAACGCAAAAAAAAACAAACAGACATCCATTTTAAAAAATCATTTTTATTCATATGCTCCTGTATATTTTGTCCTTTGTTCAGTATGTGTTCCCTAAAATATTCGCAAAAAAATTTAAATTTCAAGAAGTGAAAAACCAATGTGGAAATGCATTTTGCATATTATGTATAGATACATATGTAGATATAAGGAGGATTAAATGGGGAAACTTGACGCAATGAATACTAAGTGGCCTATTCATATAGACAACCTCAGTATGCCTGTGTAGTTTATAATTACTGTTGTACAGGAATACAAGAATAACTTATGTCATTGACACCACTATTTACGTACGGTTATTATTTGCCACACATACTGTTTCAGACTATGGATATTGTCGGAAATATGATAAGGTAATTATTATATTTAAAAAATAAACTCAATGAATTAAATAAATCTAGTTAGAATATGTTTCTCGAAATATTTATATGTATGTACATATATAATTTAACAAGATTTATTCAATTTCTTTCTTGGAACTGATATAATTATCATAAATGATAAATACTTAACCAAAATATATTTGCGTGTGTGATGTAAAGTAATAAATTTATTATATATTTAATTATATGCCGGCAAATAATAAGCTTGTTTTAAAGAACTTCTTCTTCAAGTATAAGTTGGTGGAAAAATAAAAATTAAATTAATTCTTCTGGTGCTTGCAAAAATATGTATGTACATATTAGCTGAAATTGAAATAATTATAGAATAGCAATATTTTACTGTATATATATTTTAAAACCGTTAAAAAACACTTTTTAATAAAAGGATGAAATAAATTTACACATTATAGAGATGTGCATACATGCAAGATAAAAAGAACATTCCCTTAGGGGATAGGAGCTTCAATATCGATTAAATAGAAAAGAATTTGACACACTGATGCAGTAATCTAATGACATTGGTAGCATATCATAGTTTGGAAGAAGTAAAGAACATTTTAAAATAAAAAGTCCCCAATTTTTTCTAAAGGGTTTTCCAATAAGGACTTGACAACTTTTTTTCAAAATAAAATGCAGACTATTTGAGATATTTCAAAAACTTTATTATCGGGTTGAAGTACAATCAAAACATTTATGAATGGAACTCGACTTCGTTCATATGGCCACCGCGGACACGTTTGCAGCGGTCGATTCGTTGGACTCAATTTTCGATGACTCGGCCACAGAATTCGGCCGAAACGGCTGCTATTTCACGTTCAATGTTGGCTCTGAGCTCTTCCAACGTTGTCGGCTTGTTGGCATAGACCAATGACTTGACGTAACCCCAAAGAAAAAAGTCTAGAGGCGTTAAATCGCACGAACGAGGCGGCCAATCGACTGGTCCATTTCTTGAGATAACACGCTCATCAAACTTACTCTTCAATAAATCGATTGTAACGTGTGCTGTGTGGCTTGTGGCACCGTCCTGCTGAAACCACATGTTGTCCAAGTCCATATCTTCCAATTCGGGCCAAAAATAATCGGTAATCATGGCGCGATAACGATTACCATTCACAGTAACGTGACGATCATTATCGTCGACGAAAAAATATGGCCCTATAACGCCGCCGGCATGCAAACCGCACCAAACATTTATTTTTTGTGGATGAAGCGGTGTTTCATGAAGCACATGTGGATTTTCACCCGACCAATAACGCATATTTTGCTTATTGACGAACCCATTGAGCCAAAAATGAGCTTCGTCACTGAAAATGATTTTGCGATGAAATTGATCATCTTGGCGCATCTTTTCCAGATCCCAATCTAGTCCATCGGCTTCAATTCTTGAGTCAGCTTGATCTTGTATGGGTGTAAACCAAGATCCTTACGCAAAATTCGCCATAAAGTGGTCTGGGGATGCCCAACTCTTGAGAACGCCGTGGAATTGACTGATTTGGATCATTTGCTACAGACGCTTCAACGGCAGCGATATTTTCGATACTTCGACCAACCCGTTGTCTCACTGGCACGGCAACATCACACAACGAATATGTAGACTCAAATTTTTGCACTAAACTTGTTACCGCCTGTCTACTAGGGCGAGACTTACAACCGAAAATCGGAGTTAACGCTCTTGAAGTAGCGGTCACCGACTCCGAATTTCTGTAGTAAATTTTTATAATTTGCAGACGTTGTTCGTTCGTGTACTTTACCACGATGAAAATGTTAAGTTTACTGAATAAATTGACAGTGACAGTTCGATGATTAGTGAAAGGGTGCGTTCACAAATTGAATTAAAAGTTGTCAAGTCCCTATTGGAAAACCCTTTACAATTAAACTTTCGATATATATATATTCGGAGTATTGATGCTTACAATTTTATATATAGATATAATGTGAAATTATTAAAGATTAACATTTTCTGCTATTCCATCGTCATTAATTAAAGAAAATTAATAAAAAATATTCGATATCGGACCAGATCTTGAACCTGTATCTACCGTTCTGCAGATGGTCGCTCTAACCAGTTAACCTGGCGAAGATTGTTCATTAATTTTCTATAATTAATGCAACAATGGAATAGCAGAAAATGTTAATTAACATTTATGCTAACTGATTGCTCAGTGAGACAGAAAGACTTTGGCTTATCACGTTGGAGGTCTCAGATTCGAGTCCGATGACCTGCTGTCCGTGCGTTCGTGCGAATGCTAATAGACGCACCACAAGCGCGGGCGTAAAGTCTCCTGTAATTGACGTTTAGCTATTGGGAGATGTGAAGACATGAATTATTATTATTAATTTCAGATAATTATATGTATACATAATTGCAAGCAACGAAAACTGAACTGCGAGTCAAAATAATTAGATCTGTTTCATAATGCAATTTATGGTTCAAAGACACGAAACTGTACTAGATGGTACTTTAATTGGTCAGAGCAACCATCTGGAGACCGGCAGATACAGGTTCGAGCCTGGTTCGAGGTAGAAAATTTTTCACTAATCGTCTGTAATTAACGCAGCGATTAAATAGTAGGAAATGTTAAGTTCCATCAAAGTATTCATTTTTATTGATATCAACATACAGAAAGAAAATAATAAACAAAAAGCACGAATAAACTACATGATTTTGATAAAAACGATCATAAATGCTCCATAGATCCTGGAAGTATTATTGGTAATATATTAAGAGTCGTTGCCTTATTGTAGAATAGAGTATGTCGCCAATAAATTCAAAAGATAAGAATTCTTACTATGATAAGTATTGTCACATACAATCTTTTTGTTACAAGAACGTGTAGACTATTACTTCTAAGAAGAGCCTGCAACATACACCATCGATTTCTCTAGACACAGTAAAATTACAAACGAAATTGAGACAGTGTAATATTTATCGATACTTGTGCATGGACTCCCAGAGCAAGAGTATAAGTAATGCATGATTCGTCAATGCTGGAATGAATTATTAAACATTCTTTAAAAATTGATGTGTGAAGTTATTCTAATAGCAGAGCTTTGGATCGCCGTGTTTGTTTTCAAGAATTCGGACCTTAGTGAAATGGTGGAAATTTATTGTATGTACTTACTTAATGCTGCCAAAAAAAGTTTTGGGAAGGGACATCAAATACGACAAGAAGATAACGATCCAAAAACCGTCTGTGCACACCCGAAAGCTCGAAAATAAAGTAACAGTATTGGCCATTCAAATCACCGGATGCTAATCCAATTAAAAGTATGTGGATTTACATGAAAAAGAAGTTGAGGCTAAAGGGTCTAACGAATTTGGGGGTCTCTTAGCACAAACTATGCAAGAAAAAATGCTATCACGCAATAGACGATAATAACAGTGACGAAACTGCATATTAAATAATTGCAACTTAGTGCTTTAGAAATTCTTTCAAATAAAGTAGAAATTTTTTCCTTGAAAATTACCTACTTGTTCTGGTAGTTTCAACTGTAAAATTCTCCTCCTGGAATTACACATTTGTCGATATATATATATATATATTTTTCTTTATATATATATATATATATATATATATATATACATAACTACTTATATATATACACTCCGCGCAACATGAATAGGACCACCCGACTTGTTGCAAGCTTTCGGTGGTTTGAAAAACAATTCATTTACTAAAAATACAATGCAAGTTTGTAATGGTATGATATGGCAAATAATACGCATTATTGCGCAATAGTGCCTAACGTTATGCATTGGGTGACGTAAGTACCACATACATATAAAATGCACCGCGCCGGTTGGATACGACCAGTATTTAATAGTAAGCTACCGGATGAGTGTCGAGTTGCAACGTGTATCCGGATAAACAAACATCTGTAATTAAGGGTATTGTGCAACGATGGGACGATAGAAGTGCTTAAGTATGGAAGAAATTGGAAAAATTAAAGCGTTCCATCAAGAAGGGTATTCCTCAAGGCTACTGCAAAGAAAATAAGTCGATCACACCAGGTTGTGAACAATTTTATTAGGGATCCCGAGAATTATGGAAAACGTTTAAAAGGGCGAACAACATCCGTTACAACTAAGAGAGAACGTCGAGCCATATTACGCGAAGCATCGAATTCGGCATTAACGGCAAGACAAATCGCGAATAACGTTGGAACGAATGCATCGGTAAGAACTGTACAGAAGTTACTGAAGACCTGTTCGCATTTAAAACGTTTGAAAATTAAACGACGGCCTCCTTTAAGGGAATTTCAGCGCACTGCACGTCTTCAGTTTGATCAAGCAAAAATGGGGTGGACAAGAGAATGGCAAACTGTTATTTTCAGTGACGAGAAGAAGTTTAATTTAGATGGCCCGGATGGGTTTTCTTATTATTTCCACGATTTACGTAAAGATGAAGTGATTCAGTCACGAAGGCGAGACGATGTTGGTTCAGTCATGGTATGGGGAGCTGTTTCCTATAACGGACCTATTGATTTAGTAATAGTGAAGGGCAGACAGAATTCGGAAAAGTACGTCCAGCTGCTGCAACAGGTGAAAGACAAATTTTCCAACGTTATGGCAGGTGGGACATTTATTTTCCAACAGGATAATGCCAGTATTCCCACCGCGCGCATTGTTCGACGCTGGTTTCAAGAACAAGGCATGGAGGTTCTCGATTGGCCATCGCTCTCCCCCGACCTGAACATCATAGAAAATGTTTGGGGATGGTTGTCGCGTAAATTGTACTCCAATGCTACCCAATTCAGTTGCGCTGACGAACTAGAGCAGGCGCTGAAACGAAGTTGGGCGGAACTTCCCGTTGACTACTTGAGAACCCTGTATAATTCCATTCCATCCCGACTATTTGAGGTTATAAGAAATAATGGCAAAAGTACTCATTATTGAACAATAAAGTATTTTGTTATTGCAAACGAATCTTTTATTTTGTAGATTGGTCGTATTCAAGTGGCGTTTAATTACTCTACTTATTGTCATTAGTAACGTACATTTGCACTGACTTTTACAAAAATTATATTTGGTACCTACATACATCTTTTTATCAACCCTCTTATTTTCGAAAATAACAATTCCAGCGCGCTACCATGTTTATACCAACTACAAATGTCATATATGCAGTTGGTCCTATTCATGTTGCGCGGAGTGTATACTATTACAACTTAGAAGCAAATGTACCGAAAAGAATTGATTATAATACACAGATGTACTTAGATTCACTGGGGTAATTTTGGATTTATGAAGTTAATATATGTAGTTTGAAATAAAATATCAATTATACCCAAATAAGGTCGAGCGATAAACGAGAGATCACATACTATCGATAGAATCGCTCTGTCTTTATACCTGAGTTTCGGTAGGGGCAATTGAAATAACAGCTGTGAGTGCGTTTGTTGTAAATTATATAATCATCATATTTGTTAGTGTAAAATATTATAATTTCCTTTAAATCGTTTATGACCTGTATTCAGTATTAATACTTTTCCTGAAAATATTTATTTTGAAGTTTTTTCTTATATTACAATATTATAATGGTTCTAAGAAACAATTTGTAGGAATTTGTGGTATCGCACAGAATGTTGCATACTAATAAAAATTTAGTATTCGTCTAGAATCTGTCCGAGGAAGTTGTAATGCGAGTATTCGTGAACAAACATATAAAATACCAAAAAGAAAGGAATTGAGTGCAGAAATTCGTAGTGTTATAATAACATTACACAAAGAAAAGCTGTCATTGCGGACAATAAGGCAAAAATTAAAATTAACATATGCAGTGCAAGGTATAGTGAAAAGGTACATAATAACTAATGCAATGCAACCAAAAAAACGTGTCGGAAGACCAAGGACGACCACTAGACAAGAAGATTTGCGGCTAGAACTGTTATCTAAGCGGAATAGATAGGTAACAGCTCCACAGCTTCGCACGGAATTAAATAAAAATCGTGAAAATCCGATATCGCTGACAAGGGGACATCGGGACTAAACGGCAATTTGCTGTTCGTAAACCATTGCTACGATCACAAAATCGTAAACAACTATTACAATGGGCCAAGGAGCACCACCATTGGGATGCGGAAATGTGGAAGCGGGTTCTATGGACGGACGAATCCAAGTTCCAAGCGTTTGGAAGTAATCGGCGCGTTTTTGTTCGCAGACGAGCTGTCGAAAGGACGATACCAGAATGTGTTGTACCAACAGTTAAACATGGTGGAGGTTCAGTTCTTGTTTGGGGTTCATTTTCTTTTAATGGTGTGGGAGATTTGCATAGAATTGATGGAATTTTAAGAAAAGGATATTTGAAAATTTTAAAGGAATACGCAATTCCGTCCGGAATTAAATTGATAGGAGAATGTTTTTATTTCCAACAAGGTAATGACCCCAAACATAGCGCTAAACTTTGTAAGGGCTATGTGAAACAAAAGGAGGAAAAAGGACTTCTTGTAAATACGGTTTGCCCTGCACAATCGGCCGATATTAATCCTATCGAGTTGCTAGGAGATGAACTAGACAGAAAAGTGGGAGAACACTCTCCAAAATCGCAGCAACAGCTGTGGGAATGTAAACCTTACAAATGCTTGGAACAATATTCCTATTGAAACTCTTCAAAAACTTGTGCTGAGACTACCCAAAATTTGTAAAGAAGTTATTAAGTGTATAGATGGATATTTTAACAAAAAGCCGCTTAAAATAAAGTGACAATTTTTCTTCATAGAACTAATAATATACTTTTGTTTTATAAGGGTATATAGTTTATTTTTAGAGTAATAATATTTTCATTCGTATGTGTGTGTGTGTGTGTGTGTATATGTTTATATATATATATATATAGTTTTACCAAAAGTGTACCATTTTTTTGTATTTTGCCTATAGTGACCCCTCATTTAAGGCCGGTAGTGTGTATGTATATATATATATATATATATATATATATATATATTTATATATTAATCTATCTCTAAATAACTTTAGGAAAACTGAAAATTTTATTAAGTGAATCTAACAATTACAGTCGGCACTGCAATACATGACTCTGTAGTGAAAATAAATATAAATTTAAGTTAATCTAATTAATTTGTTGCTTAAAAAACTGCCACAAAAACTAACGAAATAAATTTCCTATTAGAAGTCCAATATTTTATCACAAAAAAAAAAGAAATATGTTAATAAATAACAGTTTTTAATTAGATGTAACAAAAATTAATTTATTCATTAAATATTTTTTATTGAACTTTTGTACATTTGTCCAAATTTTCTTTGGAGTTTGAGAACAATTAATTAAATGACTGTATAAAATTATCAATAATCAGTAATCATAGTTTCAGATATGTTACTACACATTATGTACATTTATAAAAATGTAACAAAAACACTAAGACCAAAATAGATAGAGAATATATATCATGCATCTCAGACAGCAAGGCGCGCTGTATTTACAAACACATAAACATGCTTGTCTATAAATACATATTTCATTTGAAAGGAACATACTATTTACAAACTATTCAAGTTAGATGGAATTATCTATTCCAAAAAAATATGATACATGTATACACACTTTTGGTTAAATAACAACGTTATGAAATGAAAGTTCAATATCCTACTTTTGTCATAAATAAAAGAAATATAACACATGACAAGCAAGTAGACCAAAATTAAACTTACATAAATTATGATCAAATTTGAGGTTAAATATCCATTTCCCGAAGTTACCCCTAAACACACTGGCAAATTAACACTTTATTTTTTGAAATGTACAAAAAAAAACACAATTCATACACACAATACAAATCCCAATAATAATTGACAACTGATAGTTAATATTTCTTATTTATTTATTTTGTTTTTCATGTTCATACAATGTTTTGGTTATAAATTTAAGTTATAAACATGTACTTCACATATATACTCACACAAGTAAATCGATGGATTAAAGTGCGCCTGCTCTAGCCGCAGAAACCAGGAGCATGGGTCGAAATAACATGTAATATTAAATGTTCAATTTGCAACATATATAAATTATGCATTATGTCTCTAACCAAAAACTTGGAAGAACGAAATTTCAATTTATTTTCTTGGATTTACCTATGTTAAAATCTTTGACTTATTTCTATCACATTGCAATTATGAATATTTTTTTAAATGTTGGCATTGCAAAAATGTTACGTATTGTCACTATCATATGTCAATGTAATATAACATGTGTGAATAACCTTAATTGTTTAGGTTTCTTTTATATTGGGAGATATAAATAATAAATATATTTATAAAAGAATGAATGAATTACAACAGCAAATACCACGTGTTCCAGAAACCATCAATTTTTCAGAAGAAGAAGAAATTGTTTTATCACTATGGAAAAAAATCGATGCTTTTCAAACCTGTATAAGACAATCAAAAGGAAAACCAAGGTAAAAATTTTATATTTTTTTTTACAAAATATATATTTTTGTGAAGATATTCTTTTTATGATGGTCCGCCATTTGCAACTGGGTTACCACATTATGGACACATATTGGCTGGTACGATCAAAGATATTGTTACAAGGTATGCTCATCAACAGGGTTTTTACGTTGAGCGTAGGTTTGGTTGGGATTGTCATGGCCTACCAATTGAATTTGAAATTGATAAAACTTTAAATATAAAAGGACCGGATGATGTAATGGCAATGGGTATTTCAAATTACAATAATGAATGCCGAAAAATTGTTAGCCGTTATTCTAGTGAATGGGAAATTATTATGAGTCGTTTAGGAAGATGGATAGGTAATTAAAAGTATTTATATTAACTTTAAATGTTTGCATTATTTTTATAAAGTAAATTCTTTAGCACCATATCATATTATTTCATAAACAACCTCAAACCTTTCCCAAATAAAATAACATATTTACAAATTTTTTAAGTGCATTATTTTTATCAAACCCCTCATTAAGTACTTAACTTTATTAATAAGTATTCTATTTTAATTTTTCCTCAAAATACTTAAAACATTGATTATTAGCTCCAAGTTTAAAAGGAATTAGTTGGATTCTCCATTAATTATGAAATATATTGACATTTAATTATTCTGATTAAACTTCTGTAACAAAATGATGAAAACCAAATGGTATTTAGCATGCAAGTGTAATTTTTAATGTTATTTCTTTGTAATTGCTATTTATACTTCTAAAATTAGCAATATAAACTTTCATAATCTTTTATTTATTATTTCACTTTAGTTTATTTTTGTTACTTTGAGTTATAGACTTTTTCAATTTCTCAATAATCTATAGGTTTTGTAATATTTCAGATTTCAAACATGACTACAAGACGATGTATCCTTGGTTCATGGAATCTGTATGGTGGGTTTTTAAACAAATGTATGATAAGGGCTTGGTATATCAAGGTAACAAAGTAATGCCATATTCAACAGCTTGCAATACTCCTTTATCAAATTTCGAATCTGGACAAAATTACAAAGATGTGGTTGACCCTGCTATAACAGTAACTTTGCCCATCTTAAATGACAAAGATTCTACTTGTTTGTTAATTTGGACCACTACTCCTTGGACATTACCAAGTAATATGGCAGCCTGTGTCAATCCTACTTTAGAATATATTAAAGTCAAACAAATTAGTAGTGGCAAACACTATATAGTGATGGAAGCTCGCCTTGAAGCTGTGTTCCAACCAAATGACTACGAAATTTTAGACAAATTTCCTGGTTTAAAATTGAAAGGCATAAAATATAAACCAATATTCTCATATTTTAAGGAAAAATTTGAGAAAGTAGCTTTTAGAGTATTAGTTGATGATTATGTGACATCTGAATCTGGTACTGGTATTGTACATCAAGCTGCTTATTTTGGAGAAGACGATTACAGAGTCTGTTTAGCAAATGGTGTCATCACCCGTGAGCAAGAACCAGTTTGCCCAGTTGATCCTAGTGGAAAATTTACTAAACCAGTTACTGATTTTGAAGGTGTACATGTTAAAGATGCTGATAAGAATATCATTGCTATGTTGAAAGCAAATGGTAGATTATTCCATGCAACCCAGGTAAAAATAGTTTTTCCGTTGATTTAATAGTTTTTATTGTAAATTTAATAAGTCGACCTATCTCCATATACTTATTTATTATTAGTCCATAGTTATATCAATCTTTAAATCAAGCTTGTTTCTCCAATAGCATGAATATGACCTCATATTTTCAAATGCCTTTGTACAAAGGAATCAGCTAAACATATTAATATTATACATATATATATATAATTTAGATATATTCTGTCTATCGAGGAAAGTATACGAAAATTGACTCCGCTACACGCCTCATAAGAACTTTCCTACTGGTCACAAAAATTAACATTTTTTTGTCCTAATGAAACAACAATTATATTTCTGAATATGTAAAAAACGGTTCTATTTAGATTTTGTATGTTTCCTATTATCACTTAATCAATTTAAATTTACTAGTAAAAAACTATATTTTTACAATTTTGTGCTGTTTAAATAAAATTGCCATTTTACAAACTAAACATGATTAAAATAATTTAATGAATATGCAACAATCTGAATTAACAACTTTAAAAAATCGCTAATTTCTTGCTCTGTTAATCATCAGTCGTAGCATTAATGTACTTTGACTATTATCCATATAATCAGTTTCCATAATCTATTTTATCCATAGAGTTCGTATTTACTTCTATTTCACAAAAAGAAATTTGGTCTATATTATCTTAGTCTTATTTGTGTATATTTTTAATGTTGCCCATTACTGTCTTATTTTTTTAGGTGAAACATAGTTATCCATTTTGTTGGCGTAGCGACACACCTCTCATATACCGAGCAGTACCATCTTGGTTTGTAAGAGTAGAGCAAATGATAGAAAACCTCCTTAAGTCTACTTCAGAAACTTATTGGGTACCAGATTTTGTAAAAGAAAAACGGTTTGGCAATTGGCTTAAAGAAGCCAGAGATTGGGCTATTAGTCGTAATAGATATTGGGGTACCCCAATTCCTTTATGGATATCACCTAAAGGTGACGAAGTGGTATGCATTGGTAGTATTCAAGAATTAGAAGAATTATCAGGTGCAAAGATCGACGATTTACATAGAGAAAATATCGATCATTTAGAAATACCTTCAAAAACGCCTGGAAATCCACCTCTTCGAAGAATTCCAGAAGTTTTCGATTGTTGGTTTGAATCGGGTTCGATGCCCTATGCTCAACAACATTACCCGTTCGAAAATGCGAAAGAATTTGAGGATGCTTTTCCCGCTGATTTCATAGCAGAAGGTATTGATCAAACACGTGGATGGTTCTACACTTTAATTGTTGTATCGACCGCAATTTTCGGTAGAACTCCATTCAAAAATCTAATTGCGAACGGTCTTGTATTGGCTTCGGATGGCCAAAAAATGTCAAAAAGTAAAAAGAATTACCCAAATCCAATGGATGTTGTAGGAAAATATGGTGCCGATGCTCTCAGATTATATCTTATTAACTCACCGGTAGTACGTGCTGAGAATTTACGATTCAAAGAAGAAGGTGTTCGAGATATCATTAAAGATGTTTTCCTTCCTTGGTATAATGCATTTAGGTTCTTAATGCAAAGCATTGAATGTTATGTACAAGAAAATAAGGAAACTTTCTTTTATACTGAAAGCTCAGTGGGGAGTTCAAATATAATGGATAAATGGATATTGTCTTTCACTCAAAGTCTTTTAGATTATGTTCGAAAAGAAATGGCTTTATATCACCTATATAATGTTATTCCTCGATTAACAAAGTACTTTGACTACTTAACAAATTGGTATGTTAGAATGAATAGAAAACGTTTGAAAGGTGAAGGTGGTAAAAATGATTGCAAAAAATGCATACTTACATTGTTTAATGTGATTTTCAACATAGTCAAGATAATGTCTCCATTTTCACCATTTTTATGTGAAACCATGTATCAATATTTAAAACAGTTACTAAACGAAAAATCGGATAGTATTCACTATCTTATGTTGCCTCAAGCTAATCAAGACTTTATAGATCTCAAAATTGAGAGAGCAGTCTCAAGAATGCAAAGTGTTATCGAATTGGGACGAGTTATACGTGATAGAAAGACAATGCCTATAAAATATCCTCTACCAAAGGTTATAATAGTGCATCAAGACCCCGAGTACTTAAAAGATGTGGAATGTCTGGAGTCGTATGTCCTTTCTGAATTGAACGTTCGCTCTTTGGAGACTACTATGGATAAAAGTAAATATGGCATAACGCTCCGCGCGGAACCCGACCATAAAACACTAGGATTACGCCTAAAACAACATTTTAAAGCAGTAACCTTAGGGATTAAAGCATTAAAGGATACTGAAATAAATGAATTTGTTCATAAAGGTTATCGAGATATTGAAGGACAACGTATCGAATTATCCGAAGTTCGTCTAATTTTCAAGACCGACTTGGCTTCTAGTCAATATGAAGTACATAGCGACAATGATGTATTAGTATTATTAGATTGCACGCCTGATTCTAGTATGCAAGACGAAGGTACCGCAAGAGAAATTATTAATCGCATACAAAAACTAAGAAAAAAAGCTCATCTAGTGCCTACAGATGAAATTATTGTATTTTACAAGACTGAAGGTGAACTAAAACGTATTGCAGAAACATTTAAATCATTCATTGAAGAAACCATTAAAGCTATTATTAAACCTTTAGAAGAACGACAGCTGAAAGATCATTTAATTATGGAAGAAAAGCAATCTCTTAAAAATTGCGAATTAACTATTACTTTAACAAAGACTAATAATGTTTTAGTGCCTCAAGTGAAATGGATAAACATAGAGATTGTTGATTTAGTTCCAAAATATTGCAATGGTTCCACCAAGGGTTTGATTCTTTTAGAAGTTGGGAATGGCATTATAAGTATCAACGAATTAAAAAAATATATATTTTCCTTATTTGCTGTGGAGAATTTTGAAATTTACACTGCTAAAGGGAAATTAATAACAGAAAATTTAGATACTTTCAGTGGTCAAACTGTATATGTAGCAAGGAATAAAATTGAACCGAGAAATATGCTGGAAAGCATTCCTTTCTGCAAAATAAGTAACTTTAATGAAAATGGTACTGTTGGAACGCTGATATTAGAAAATCCTCAAGGTATTCCAACGAGCGCCGAAAAATATCGAACAGAAATTATTAATAGGTGGGCAAAATATCAACTACAAAAGAAATAAGTAGAGTTATAGAAATTATCATGTTTAATTGGCTTTTTCTAATTTTATATGTCCATATGGATATGTAAAAGGTTTTAAAATAAACATTATTTATATTCTCTTTTTATTTTTTATACTGAGTTTAGAAATCAAACTGTAGAGTTTTCAAAAACAAATAAGGGCACAAAATGTTTTATGAAACGAGTATTTCATACTATTTTCCATTTTTTAATTTATTCTAAATAATCTGAGTCGAAAGTTTTATTTGGTTTTATTCTTATATAAATAGTTGGTCAGAATGACTAATTGAAATGCGAATATCCTTATTCCTGAATTATTATTAATTTTCATTAACATTAGTTAATGTAAGTATGTTGATATAGAAGCAAATATACTTATGTTCCACTTCATATATACACATATTGATTGTGCAACATTTCTGTCAAATGTAGTTGAATCTATTAAATAAGATACCTACTCCTGTGTTCAATAATAAAACATTGAAAACTGAACAAAACTTGAAACTCTTCAATTTTTTTCTTAAAACTATATATTATAGGTTGCCTGACTACTTTCGACCAATAAAAATCTATCCTTAAAAAGCAGCAATTACAGAAAATATGCTTCTATTGGATTAAATGAATTAAATATGTTTGATAAATTAAATCAAATTTTATTATGCAATAAAGTAATCATTTACCCAAAAATATATTAAAACCAAATTGTAAATGCTAGTTAGTTACAGTGAAACAAAAAATTAAAAGCTGATATTTAATTACTTTTATACACAACTTATATATTATAATGGCTTAATTACACTATCTGTTGTATTATGTAAATCATAAACTTCTTAACTTATATAGTCATAAAACCCTGGGTTTTTAGTTTATTTAAAACACTTGATTCAATTTAATACTCCTTTTTGATAAAATTTATTAAATACTTTTTAATATACACATTCATACAAGAAAAAAACCTTATTAATTTAATAACTTCAGTTATTAAATTAAATTAGCATTTGTAACTGCACTTGGAAGTCTAACTGGAGTGAAGCTGCCAAAAGAATTCAAGGACACTTCTTAAATTCTCTTTGCAATTTCAATTTCTTTAAGACAGAATCTTCAATATATTCTTTTTCTATTTCCAGACGCTATGATATTCAATGGTAGTAACATCAGTGCCTACATTCACTAAGAAAGTTGCTGAAAATTGTCGCATACTGTGACCAGTATTAAATTCTGCACTTGGTAGCTCCAAAACTAAAAAAACTTTTGAAGGAATTTTTGAAAGTGTATTAATACCATCTATTGATCATTTGCTTTTCCCATTTCAATACCATAAGAAAATCTATGAGTGGATATATTTCAAGGGAGCAATGTCATGTACTTCATAGCCTATTCATCTATAATGGTGGAACTGCAAGAAATATTTGTTTATGTTTCTGTTATTGAGATAAACAGAGAAGAGCTTTCATCTTTCATATCTTTTAGGTCAAAAATGTTAATCCTTTGCATCTGTAGGCACTAGCAATATCGAGAATTAGTGCAACCTGTAAATGTTTGAAATTAAAAAGTTATTGCTATGAAGAAAAATTAAATAATTACTTTCAATACTAGGTATTCTTCCACAAGTGTTTCTTTCAAAAACTGTTCTCTCTGGGCTCCTTCAAGAATCTTTATTTTATGTATTTGCTCATGGCTTTGATGCATTTATTGAACACAGCAAATATTTGTTATTCTTTATTCAGAACTATATTTAATAAATAACAATTCTCTTACGATTCATTTTATATCATTCTTGTCGAATAGAACACCATCTACTTAGTTTCAATCTTCGAATAGGACGTCGCCAACAATTACATTAAATTAACACACAATAAAACGGATAAAATGAATATCGAAATCAAGACTATAAATGACATAACAACACAAAATTGCGTTCATTTGTTTGCAAAATCAATCAATATCATAGTCTAATTTTTTAAAGAAATTTTAAACTGCAATTTGCAGCATTTATATAGTGACACCTAGTTGCCGGTACTAGGAATTAAATAGCACGTAACACAATTAATTAATCATATTCTTTCCAATTTACTAGCAATTAAGTGACTACCCCAACTAATCAACCCAAAGTACAAGGTGCCATCTATGTTCTGTTATACTACACTTTCCTTTTTTTGGCAATATAAGCAATATGTTTGTTTTATACAATTGCAAGGTGGCTTTGAAGAAATGGTAGATTTTTTTCTTAATATTAAGGTTATATATATATACATACATACAAATCCACATTTTGAAATCAACACATTATTTATTATAGGCAGATTTAGATGTTATGAACAACAAATCAACATGTGTTTCTTGGGTTTCTTCAGCAATAAATGCCGAAACGTTGCGTTCTGCTCTTTTACTATTTTTGACATTCGAACTGTTTTTATTTTCATTTAAAACTATATAAATATACAAGCAACAATTCCATCACATCACACTTAAATGGATGTTACAGATTATTGATGTCGGAGTTAGCATAATTATGCCTCTATAATATTATAAGTGTAGATAAAATGTAATGCTTTTGTGGATTACTGGCAAACAAAATTCTTGAAAATTTAAATACGAAACCACATGGCCGAGTCTCTAAATTTTCAAGTTTCATTTTCGCAAGGTTTATTTGTCTTCTAATCCATTCGTACACTAAATAACATGTATTTTTAACTATCCAAATGTAAATATGTAATATAACAAACACATAAATAAACACAAACTAATAAAAATATTTTTATTTTATTTCAATAAAGGAACGCAATTTTGAAGATTATTTTGCGCGTGTTATTTGGTATTTTTGTTTTAGTTAGGGATTAAGTAATGGTACGAAATTGTACATATGGAATGACAAATAAACATCACCATACTTTGGGCTATGTTTTTGTCTTTAACGTTCAGGATAGAATGATTATAATATTCTTATTTATTATTAAAATAACCTTCATTAATAAGAATTGTTCATCAAGGGCTTCGTGTATAAATGCTTCGATTTCTAGTTTCAACAGATTTACTTGGCAGGTAAGAAACTAATTTTGAAAATCTTTTCATATTAATATTTTCCTGAATATTTGATGAAAATTTTTAAAATTATGTAAATTGACCATAATTATAAAGGGTTCTTTTGCGGTTTTGCTTTCAAAATAAGCCAGTAACACACCACTCTGGAATTATGATATTATATGCTGTTTCATATTGTCTTACAGGTTTTTGAGGAGCAGTAAGGACACTACACTTTTTGCGACTTTCAATGCTTCAAAAGGCAAATATTTGTCATCACTTGAAAAATTCACTTCATTTCGCTTTCCATTTCATTCATATTTTGGACTTGAGTCGAGATATTTTAACATTAAATTCTAAATATTCTCAGAATTTAGCAACGTAGGGCAGATATAACAATTATGGCAAATAAAACCAAAGGACTATTACTACTTTGTTGATCTGGTTTCTATATTTGTTTCTATATTTGCCCCCAACATACTAGAATCATATTTCTGCTATAAATATCAAAATTTTTACTCATACTTTCGCCATTTTTAATAATATTTAGAAACAGTACTCGAAAAAATGTTTGGTGCACGCTCGCGATTCATTCTTACAGTCTGTAATTATTTTTTACTCAGTTTCAAGTTACATAGTTTAGTGCAGTTTAGTCTTTTTTTGTTTTTAGTAGAGCAATTTAATTTGTCAATTGAAAATTTATATCAAATTCAAACATCGAAAAATGTGAAGTTGAATTATCAAATATAAATGCAGTCAACTAAATATCAAATAATCACAAACGATTTAACAGATTTATTCATGTAGTAAATGGTATATGCAGAATATTGCTATTGAAAAATATACAGATAAAACATTTTCTGATACAACTTGTTTATTTTCTTTGTACCATTCCTCAAATTTCAAAAACTACATAAAAAACTTGTCATAAGTAAAACGTGGATATTTAGACATGAGCGTTAAGCGAAGCTAGTAACAATAACTGGCAGTCTAGGCTGTCGCCCAAAAGAGCAAACATTGTGCGACATATGAAAGACATACAATAAGTAGAGGTCAACAATCTTCAAAAGAGGGCTTCAGAATGGCGAAGTTTCAAACCAACAATGGATTATCTATTCTGAAACAAATGGTAGTATTTACTGTGGCCCTTGTCGTTTATTATGAAATGCAGGTACGTTTTTTTCCAAAGGTAAAGGATTCAATGATTGAAAAATTCTGAAACAGCGTAGAACATGAAAGATCTGTAAATCACAAAAATTCTGTGGTCGCTCTCAGTATAAGAGTTTCCAATAAGAGTTTAATTAATATACTAAATGCAGAGATTGTTCAAGAAAAACATTATTGGACACAAGTTTTACAACGAGTTGTCATTGCAAGAAAGTTAACAAGTCGTAGTCTTCCGTTGAGAGGTTCTGATGATGTTCTTGAATCATGTCATAATGGAAACTTTTTAATGACAGTGGAACTTTTGGCAGAATTTTTTCCATTCTTGAAGGAACATCTACAAAATTATGGGAGACACAATAGCGGTAAAATAAGTTATCTTTCATCTACGACATACGAAGAAGTGGTACATATAATGGCTCAGAAGTGCAGAGACGTTATATCTGCCAATGTAAAGGGAGCTCAATATTTCTCCATAATTGCGGGTTCAACATCTGACATCTCACATGTAGATCAGTTATCGATTGTCGTGAGATATGTCAACGAATGTGGAATACCAATAGAGGTTTTCCTAACATTCATAGCAAACACTGGACATAAATCGGAGGAATCGTACACTGCTATGACTAACACCTTGACATTTCTCGGAATTAATTTAGACGATTGTTGAAGTCAGTCGTATGATAATGTTGTAAACATGTCAGGAGCTTATGCCTAACTCCAAGCATTAAGAATGCAAACAAATTTACTGAATTTATACCTTGTTCAGCATATTCTCTGAATCTAGTTCGAGCTTCGGCGGCTAGTTGTTGCAAGTTATTTTACATTTCTACAAGAAACCAACAACTTTTTTCGCATTCACGATGCGTTGGGAGAAACTGGAGAAGACCAATATAACATTAAAGAGCCCGTCACTCACAAGATGGCCATCCAGGTATGATGTCTGTAAGGGTTTATTAAAGTCGTGGAAAGATATTCACAATACTCTGAAATCAATCGCAAATGGCAATTCAGAGAAGGCGATAACGAAGGCAGAAGCAGCAAGATTAATCAAGATATTGACCAGTTTAGAAACTACATTTATAACTGCTTTTTAGAGTAGTATTCTGAATCCCATAAATGTAGCCAGTAAAAGATTACTACAGCAAGACGCAGGTATTGGATTGGTCATCGAAATGTACAAATCCTTAATTTCATTTATTTCATCTTCTCGTGAGTACTTCACACTTTATGAACACAAAACAAAAGATCTGATTGGTGAGCAGAATTATACTAGAATTGAAGAAAATACTAGAAAGAGAAAGCGATGATGATGATCAAGAAGTTTCTTTCAGTGCTATGAATACCTTCAAAATAAACGTATTCCTTTCAATTGTAGGTCAATTAATCTCAGAACTGAACCTTTGAAAATGTGCGTATGTGTTAAAAATTTGCTACGTTCTCTTTGAATTTAGCCAACTCTCTGTTGGAGAGATAAGAAGTGAAGCGTTAAAATTAAGTGGAGTTTATTCACAGGATATTTCAGACGATCTAGTTGAAGAGAACTTGCGCCTCGAAAATTATTTGGCACTACAAGACCAAAACATGTAAATATCAACAATAATTGCAATAAAATTAGAGATCTGAGCCTTTTTTATGTTTTTCCCAATATCGATATAGTTTTAAGAATCTACAAATCAATGTTGTAAACAATTGTTCTTCGGAACGTTCATTCTTATATGTACTTGGGGCGAAATAAAACATACTTACGTTCATGTATGTCGGAATGCAGATTAAACGATTTAGCTGTCTTATCGATTGAATCTGACATTGGGAATTCTATTTCTTTGAACGATATTAAATAATTTTCGTTGAAATCAGATTCAATTTAAAAAAAAAGTTAATTGAATATCTAGCATGAATATGTTATAAGGAGTTTTTATATTCTGTTGAAATGAAGTTTTTGTTGCATTTTATGTGATTGTAAACGTTTGAATAACTTTTGTATTAATTATTTTATTACCAATTTCTAATTTCGTGAGAAATATAGCATAGACGGCGATTTGATTCAGCCTATAGGCGCCACATTTGTAAATTCGCCTCTGCCTACGACAGAAGTATTAACAATCTGAATTTGCACAAATAAACATTTGCAACATAGCGTAAGGCCGCAGAATCTTCTCGTTAGATAATGTTCGTCGCATTGTAAAAATTTTCTTGTACGGAGAGATTGTTCGATGTCTACTGAAGTAATATTTGCGGCGTAGTTAAAATATTCTTTGAATTGAGTTAACATATTTATGGAGTACGTATTGTTAATATCTTAATCTGGCAAAATCTGTATTTTTTTCGTAACACACTACAAAACTTTTCTAATGCACGAGCACTTGTTTCACTATTTTCATTTGATTCACTAATGCTAGTGAAGTATTTTACAAGGTTTTTATGGCATTCGCCGGTAGACTATAATTCACATGAGTAGTTGGTAAATCTGTGTGAACACTAGCACTATTAAATTTTATCTGGACAGATACCGGCACTCTTAAATTTTATCTGGCTTTCTTTGATGGCTATTGATTTTTTTTGGGTTGAACTGTTGAACTATAATACTGTTACACTCTCTATATATAATAATTTTTTATATCGTTTTTAAGATTAATTTATTTAATTTAAAATACAATTCGATCTTGAATTCCTAAATTATTATACTGTCATTATTTGTCCGGTCCTCGTATATATATTCAGATGCAGAGTCCTTTTGTGTTAGTCACGTACGAATGGTCAAGGCTGCAATAAACACCGAAATCAGGTACCAAGACTGTACTCGAAATGACCAACTTTTCACTGAATTCGATATCAATTTAGTTATATTGATTTCTAAATGCAATTCGCGATTCAAATACCAATCCCGATTTGGTATTTCTTTTACACAGAATACACGTCTACTATTCTGTGTAGATAATTTGCTTAATGCTTATATTGAAATTAAGATCACAATTTTAATATCTGTGCCTGTCCTTGTTGTGTGCTATTGGTTAATTCAAAAATGACCAATACCCCCTCAGTTATGGGGTCGGTTCCTTATAAAGCCATAACCGTAAGAGAACCTCTCTTCTTCGCTTTTCTGTCGTCATTGAGACTACACGCGTCTGTTACGTGTTTGTGCCGCGAACCTTTATTCGCGCTTCTTGTGACCTCGTGTTTAATTTCCCGAACGCGGAATATAAGCACAGTTTCCTGATCCAGGATATATACATATATACAAACACGCAAGTACATATATGCACCGCCCGGTGCCCGTTTTAATCTAACCTTTTATTTTATACTTTATTAGCAGCCTTCGTACATCCAGACTTATCTTTTATTACAGCTTTGCTATTACGTTCATCATATTTTATTTGTTGCTCTAGTTCTTGTTAACTATTTCTATTTAACACATTCAAGCTTAAGAATTCATTTAACTTGTGAATAAAATTTAAAGGCATTTCTGTCGTTTTATTCCACTAATAATCTTTCTTTCAGCTTGGCACGCGTCCGGGACTTTTGGTGCTCATTGTACACAACTATTAATTATTAACTCCTCACATTACATTCAATTATATTACTTTCTTGTCTTTTATTTGCATTTATTACAGTGCTTTAGCTAGCCAAATACGCGCTCGTAATAAATTGACTAACCAACACGTGCAAATAAATATTCTCTATTAAATAATATCCCTATTATTATTTATTAAAACGAAGGAGGTAATAAATTGTCTCAATCAATCATCCACCTTACATTAACATTGAATTAACCGTCGTATATTTCATATATTCATTCATTTCTTTTTACATTCTCATTTATTTTCTCGTTAATTAAAAAGGAGGAGGTAATAATACGAAGGATTTAATTGTGTAATAATGTTTTGAATAGTGGGAAACTGCTTCTAGTTACTTGCCCTGGCGTGTAAAAATTGGTTGAGGAGGTTCTCGTATGCGAAAACAATATTTGTGAAATTCGCGTATCCTTTTCGGAGATTACAGAAAAATTTTTTGATACTGCTTATTAAACCATCTACAACTGGTTAATTTTTTTCAAACAGTTTCTGCGATCAGATGAATTTCAAACGTTGTGGTATCCTTAATATCACACTGTGGTAGCTTCGCGTTTGACAACCTTTTAATATTTAATAAAAATGAAGATGTGCATAATATTTAGAAAAGAATTTTTTTACAATGTGTAGTTTCATCACAGCTTAACCAGCAGATTTAGTACCGATATCCATTTTTTCGCGCACAAAAGGTAAATAGTTTCTTAACGTTCGAATGCTTGTCAATACGTAGGTCTGCATTGTGTATACTGAAAAACTGACACTATCCTGAATGATAAATTACAAGTAGTCAACATGTAAATTATATGTAACACAAATTCCTGAGATGACGAATGACATTTTTTATGTTTGTTTTTGTGTGTTTACATGTCTTAAGCAGTCTCTTTTCTTCCGACAGAAAAACGATGTTTTAGGTCTGGGAATCGTCCGATAAATTTATTTATACTGTTCACGCAAACCAACCTGTTATTATTCCATATTGCACTTATAATTACACTACAATCGATATCAAATATTGGTCGTTTTCAACGAAATGAAAACCCGCACGTAACTAAACTTATAACATTCTACAACACGCCCGATATACATATGTATGTACGTCCGTAACTAGTTGGAGTCACCAGCACTAGCTTCGTTCGCCGCTCATGCATAATGTCTAAATATTGGGTCTGGGAAAAAGTTCGTGGCGTTTTTCCCGATAGATGGCATTGGTTGCCGATAACTAAAGAACAACAAGTCACAGCGACACCACCGACGGCTCGTTTTTTAGATGACCTTCCGAACGTTAGTTTGAGCGCAGAAACATTGTAATCGGTGCAGTGGTTGGAAAGTTATTCGCACTTGAAAATGGAGAAGAATAATGAGAAATTTCGCTATATTCTGCAATATTATTATGATAAGGGGAAGAACGCTGGGCAGGCTTGTGATAAAATTTGTGCTGTGTACGGTGAAGGTACTTTATCGAAATCTGTTGCGCGGAAATGGTTCGCTCGCTTTCGTTCTGGAAATTTCAATGTGAAAGATGAGTCACGCTCCGGTCGTCCAATCACTGAAAAATCTGATGAAATTCTTGAAAAAGTCCAACAAGATAAGCATATCAGCAGTGTCGATATTGGCATGGAGCTAGGCATTGACCACAAAACTGTTTTGAACCATTTACACAAAGCTGGTTACAAAAAAAAGCTTGACGTATGGGTTCCTCATGAGTTGAGCGTGAAAAACATGATGGACCGAATTAACATCTGCGATGCGCTGCTGAAACGGAATGAAATCGAGCCGTTTCTGAAACGTTTAATAACCGGAGATGAAAAATGGATTACGTACGATAATCGGAAGCGTAAAAGATCGTGGATAAAGGATGGTGAGCCGTCACAAGCGTTCGCTAAGCCAACATTGACGCCAAAAAAAGTGATGCTGTGTGTATGGTGGGACTGGAGGGGAATCGTCCACTACGAGCTACTTCCAACTGGTCAGACGATTGATTCTCAACTCTACTGTGCACAACTAGAGAGATTACGCCAGGCGATTGAAAGAAAACGGCCCGAATTGATTAATAGGAAAGGTGTTGTCTTCCATCATGACAACGCCCGACCACACACTTCTTTGATGACCCGTCAAAAATTGAGAGAGTTTGGTTGGGAAGTTTTGATGCACCCACCTTACAGTCCGGATATAGCACCCTCTGACTATCATCTGTTTCGATCTCTGCAGAACTCTCTCAATGGAATTAAGTTGGTTTCAAAAGAAGCCTGTGAAAACTACTTGATTCAGTTTTTCGACCAGAAACCACAGAAGTTTTTCACCGATGGGATCATGGATCTACCAAAAAAATGGCGAAACATTGTCGATAATAATGGAGCATATTCGGTTTAAATGAATTCGTCCACGCGCCATGCGGGGACCAGTTGAATTTTACTGAAAAAACGCCACGAACTTTTTCCCAGACCCAATATTTCCACTTTAATCATAAGAAAAAAATCGCACTGCGCCAACAGGACCATCTTCACTCTCTCGTCATATCCTAAACTTGCCTCGTGTTTTAAAACCTTTCTTATGACACTCATTCTTTAATATCCTATCTATCTATCGTTATTGAAATTTCTGTAATAATAATATAAATTGTACCTAACTGTGAATCGGAGACACACTAACAAAATATACATTATGCATAAAATATATCATACAAAATACCTAGTTCTACATAATACGGAAAGAAAAAATAAAGTTACATATTGTGTCTGGATCACAAATCTTAGAAACCAAACATAGAATGCTAAAATGCACTTACTCCATCATAATAAAGCACTTAATTTGATTAGGAACCACATATAAAATATTTGTCGAAGCAATCTAGTGTCGAACATCCAGTGTAATGACAGCATTCTGAGACAAAAATAGTTCATGGTCGAAATTTCTATCGGAAATTCACCATTTTTCTCAAAATTTAAAAATTTCGGAAATTGGCTTTGAATACGTTTGATTATAGTATGATATGTGATAACAGATAACAGATGTTCACTCCAATCTACTACAAACAAGTACAAAAAATTTTTCAAAATATTTATAAATGTAATATATTTCGAACCCTTCATAATAAAACCTAGTATTTTATCTAAAGTTATGATTAGTCTCTATATATTCCATAAATATTAATCGAGCATCGAATTTTAAGGTAAAATGTAAATTCCTGTTGAAATTTAATATAAAAGTACATCAAAATACACCAACAAAGATTATAAACAGAGTCATTAGCAGCATAATCGGATTCATTTGTGTTGGGCAATAATAAATCTCGTTCACTACCACCGTTTTCAACACAAATAATAAATGGTTCTACAATATCATCCATTAACCCATCTATATGCCACATTCTTTTTTTACTTTAATCATGTGGTTGTTACAATTATCCATTTAACATTTGCAATTGCTTCCACTTAAAGTTCTTGTAGATGTAACATTTTAAATTTACTATTTTTTGAAGAAACTTCACTTTTTACTTTGTACTCAAATCAATTCAATTGGATTAAGCTCACAATGATATGGTGGTAACCTCAATACAGTTTTATTTGGAGTAATCACCATTTGACCAGTTACATATATATTATATTGTTCCTTATGAAGATGTTCTAGGTGCAATAATTCAGCATGTAGCATTTCTGCATTATACTCAATATTTTTGGAACTCAGCCAATCTTGAATTGCGGCTTTCCACCATAAAGAAGTCGGTAGACTTTCCACTCTGCCTGAATGATATGATGTATAGTACTATTGAAACAGCATTATCTGATAATCTAAGCAATATTTGTTTAAACCATTCCTCAAAAATAATACCATTCATTTCATCATGGTAATGAGCTGTTTTCTACCTTTTCTGCCAAAAAAACAGTCCATCTTCTGCATATCCGGATTCAGATTATATGTGAAGTATTATTAACCACCTACCTTTACCATTAGGATTTTTTTAATCCTATCAATAATCCTTCAATGAAAGCTTATATTGTGCTTGCTATACTTACATCAACCCAAACCTTTTCCTTTGTGTGTCTCTCATTTAAACATGTTCCGCTTAAATTTTGTTTAAAATATTGGGTAAGCCCATCTCTATAATATTTTATTGTCGTCAGATATTACCTTTTCCACCTGATAACTTCGTTCTTTTGAATTAGCATATTCTTCTTGTTTGCTTGACATATCTGTATTAACGAATTTCTAGAACCTCTATAGGGTTGCTCAACTCACTTTTGGTATGGACATATCCATAGTTACTTCTGCAATTATTTTATCAAGTGTCAGAAATTTGTTTTTAAAAAGGAAAACACACCATCTGCCAGATTCATCAAATTCTCGAAGCTTTGAATGTCTGCATATTCGTTCTTTAGGATGCCTGAGTTCACCTGTTTGTTTACATTCTTTGATAATCTGATATACAATCGATTTTGCTAGCTGTTCAATAATTTCTTAGTATATATTCATAACAATCACTATTGTTCCCATTATTGGAGTTTGCAGCGCTAACATTTTATAGATATTCAAAACCGTTTGTTTTTCTTTATGCGTGAGATGTCCAAGTCGTTGACGTTTTTTGATTGGTGATACTAATGGTTTGCTCGTCGATCCATAGTGATTACCTATTTTATTGTTATCCTTAATTTTATTTAGTAGTACAAGAAATATATGCAAAAAAGAAATTAAACGTTTTGCAGGTTATGGAAAATAACTGGTATTTATTTTTCCATATAAAAGAAGCCTGTTCAAGAACCAATAAAATCTCTTAAAAACATGTACTATTTCGGCACAGTACTTGAATTACTCATTCTTATTCTGAAGCAAGGTATAATAAACATAGTTTTATTTTTTTAATAGGCAACTATTCTATTTCAAAAATATTTAAAGTAAATACTCCAACAAGCAGTTTGAACCAAAGGATCTAGTCACCCATAAAAAAATAATAGAGTTTGTTTAAATTTTCAAATCGCTTCAAAATATCTATGCAGATTTTTAAGATAAAAAACATTAACACGCATAAAAATTCCTTGCAATAATTTTGAACAAACATACAGTCATGTGCACGAAAATAGCAATTTGCTGAAATATCAATTTATACGTTAAATAAAAGAAATTCAAGTTTATTGAACTCTTTATTCCAACATGTGACATAACTAAAACAATAAATAAATAGGTTTCTTAGTAATAAAGAGAAAATAAAACTGTTTACATTGTAGTAAAATAATTGTGCATGAAATTGAAGTCATACCAAAATACTAAATGCCATTCTTACTTAGTTAATTGGATTGAAACGCTAAATATTTTTTGCTTGATCTTTATTGTTTATCACCTCTTGACGCCTGTGGGGCAACGAATTCACCAGGAGCCTATGTCTGTTAAAATTCATTGCCATTCGGCTTAGCATATTTTCTACAGATCAATATTTTGCGTCTTAGCCGCGGATATAGTGTTTTACAACTCCGCCCATAAATTTTCAGTGGGGTTTAAGTCTGGCGATTGTGCCGGCCAATCTAAAACGCGAGCGTTATTCGAGAATAATTGCTCTTTTTTTCCGATAAACAATATTTTGCTCGACCCATATTGCAACAGAAATGGATGATTAAAAAATTGTTAAATTATTCTGAAAGAGACAGACCTTTATACGTCCACGTTTAGTGCCGCCAGCTATGGTACTGCTATTTTAATGCATAAGCAAATAGCGCATGACTAGAAACACAGTAATTCCCCCTAATATTTGGTACTTTACCGGAAACCACATATATGTATATTCAGGGGTTTTAAATAATTTCAATATAGTTGCATCAGAATTGTTCGTCGTAAATATTATTTAAAAGTATTAATTTAGGACTGCTGTTTTCGTGCACATGACTGTATGTATATATATACCTCGCTCGTATAGAAACCTATTTTGATAATGCATGCATAAAACTAATCCCACTCGCCACTTTTGGTACATTGACTTACGCGACTATTAGAAATCAGAACATGACATCATGAAACGTAAACGAGATATATCAATATGTAATTTCTATAATTTGCATGTTAGTAATAAAAATAATCTACACCTTACCGTCCCTTGACAGTTTAAACAATCATATGGACACTTAAGTTAAGATCATTGGCTACTAGCCTTCACTTAAACGAAGAGGGAAACTGAAAAATCTTATAGATTTTTTTATAGATCATCGAATTTAATGCTTATCACTAAGTTATCAGCAGAATTTTATTTCGTATTTGTGTATATTAAATATTTTATCGACTGTATCATGCATTTTATTCTTAAAATGGAATTATTAACGGCTTTACGAGAAACCAAAAGATCCGAATACCAAACAACTACAAAAAATGTACCTAATTGGTAATTTTTTAATACTGTATCTTGTTATTTAATTGCTTTAAATAATATTGTAGTACATTACTTCTTCAGAAATTGTTTGATATATTTTTCAAATATAAACATTTTGCTCAAATTACGGAATTTTGTTTTTAATTATATTATTTGATATATGAAAAAAAAATATTTGATATAAATACATGAATGTTAACTCAAAAATATTATAAAACAGATGGAAAGAATAAATTTCAGTACAAATATTATATACCCTATCTTGTGAATGTCTAGGATTTTGTCAAAATGGAAATCTTATTGTCGGAAATTTGGGAGTGGATATAAAAAGCAATGTGCAATAATCACTAATTAACAGTTGAATCAGATTAGTATTTAATAGCAAAGGAAAATCCATTAAATAATTGGTAATAGAAGAAAACCATAATATATTAAGATATTTCTATTTAACAATATATAGTTTATATTTCATCAACCTTTCCACAAATCTACAATTAAGAACATTACAAGTCATTTTACGCAAAAAAACAAGAAAGATTTCTATAAGGCTTCATTTTTTAAATAAAACAAAAAAACTAAGCTACAACATAAACAATATATCAACAACTTCACAATAATTATAAAAAATATACATAGAAATAAAATAATTATTAATGTTTATCCACGTAAAATGCAAATAGTAAAAGTATATGTTTATTTTTTGTTTTGTTTAAATGTATGTCTATGTGTATACATAAACTGTCTGTGTTTCTTCTTTATGTGTTTTTCATCTTAGAGTATTATATATACACATGCACATATTTTATTCTGTATACAAAATGTTTTTATATGTTGTATTATTTTTTCTCAGTGACTCAACACAATTATATACAATTATCTAACTATATACAGGTATATCACAATCTATACAATGTCAGCGGAAAGTTTGTACTAATGCGATTCCGCCAGAGTATTCAAGGCTGCACTTCGGTACTCTTTACGTATATTGACTGCAGCAACTCAGTTGTTGATGAACAAAGACTGCAACAGCTGCAGTCATCTGGACACTGTCACTTGATGTCTTTTCTTCGTTTACCCTCCCCTTCTGATACTGAAACATAAAATTGCTTAACTAAATAAAACGATTACGTATTACTTATTAGGAAAAATCCGTAAGACACGATTATCAGTAATGATGCAATACATGTACTAGTATAAGTAAATAACATGATATTTCATAATTAGTACTAGAACTTTGTTCAGATATGATATTTTAAATACTGTAAAAAACAAGTCGGAATTTTATAATTCAAGTAAAACTGTCTAATTAGTACTATTTTTATACGAAACATTCAAAATCTCTTCAAAATTAATATTACGGGGACTACTGAAAAAACCCTTGAAGTGAACTAGACAGGAAATACGTTATATTGAACATTAAAAAATTAAACAAGTGACTCCTTTGTTGAATTGTCATAAGAATTGAAAAAGTATACAGTCCCTGACCAAAATATTAGTAATACGATTAAAATTTTAGATACGAAATTCTAAGAACAATATCATTAAAATCGGTTTTGCTACCGTATATTAATGAATGAAGTACAGCAGGAATTCCTTATGTACAGTGGCATGCACCTAATTAGTACATTTATAAATTCTTCGCTGTATTTATGCACAATGCGCTTTTTTATTCCATAATGTGCACTATATTTTCTTTCTGTATTTGCATAACTCAAACACTGGAATTCCGCGAACAAAGATCACAATAACCTTTATTTTATAGGAGAATAGCCGAAAAATAGAAAAAGCAACTGAATAGCATAGTTGTCATAACTTAGATGTTAGCGAGTATACATTTATATTTAAACTTATATTAAGTTTATACGAATTTTATAACACATAAATCAAGATGGAAAATTAAAAGAATTGTAAAATGATTATTCATTTCAAAAGTTGCTGTAAAGCGCTCCAAAAAATGGTATATAATGCGATTGCATACATATGCAAAGAGACATAGTATCCATGAAAAACAATCTAGAAAGCCGAGACCAAAAAATAATCACTGCAAGAAAAGAACAAAACAAGACGCTTTTATCTGCGCTAGATAAATTCGACAAAAAAATTTGAAAAATATGATGCTGATATTAGCATAGATATACAAAGTTTCGGAGCGTCACAACAAGTAAACGTCATGATCACGTGAGCGATAGTGCGTAAAGCATCCCATGGCTTTGTTACTTCGTTGTTTACTTTGTTAATTATTCTTCCTAAATACTGAAGGGTACCGGGAGAATTACCAACCGTCCCCTAGACGAAAAACCGTCGACTTCTCTAGATAAATATATGAAGTCTAGCGCTCTTACCGCAGATTACAGACCATCAAGGTCTGTAATTTGTGACTGATAAAAAATATAAAACTAAAATTAATCCTTACTACTCGTTATGTGAGTCAGGTTCACCACAGCCGCGAGTTGGTGCAACTCGAATAGTGCAAGGAACGCACCATTAAGAAGTACGAAACCTAACATCGATTTCATAGGTTTACCTGCGAATATTTTGCATTGTATCTGGTCAATATTGTAGATAAGGCTTTCAAGAAGTACATCATATCGTGAAAAAAAACCTTTCTATACCTCAAATTAGTACGGCAACGAGTTCTTACGGGCGAGTGACGTTTTTATTATCGGCATTGTGTTTTTCGAATGTTCGGGGGTTTATTTCTGGGATCATTGTTTTTGTGTCAATTACAGTACTGAAACTACTCTGCGTGTTGTTTTATTGGTTAGTCTTATTATTTAATAAAAAGTATTTAAAAATTTAAATAGACCATGATGGGGAAGATTTTATATTTTATACGCGTCTTGTAGTGTTGGTGATAGTAATGTTGAAATTAGAGCGAAAAGTAGAAATTTTATGTGATAGTGACAAAGAAATAACACTTCAATCGAGTTGGACTACTTCGGAAAATTGGAACATTACTGGTAATGATAGCGTTCCTTATAAACACACATATTCCTCAAATAGCAAATATTCTAGGCCAGAAGTTTCTGAAAACTCTACAGAGCCAATTAATTGTTAATTGTTAAATTATTTTAAACGGATACCAAAATTAATATGAACAGAAAGATTCTGAACATGACATTATAACTTAATGATACAAAACAAAGGGGTTTCCAACACATCATTCCTATTTAAAATAGAGAAATACATGTTATTATAATGTTAATAAAGATAGTAAAACGTGCTAATTTGTTGCATATAAAAATTAGGTTATTTCTTAGAAATGTTTTTTTACAATTTCATTTACGATTTAAACACTCTAATAATAAATAATTACTTATTTAATGTATTAGTACTACGCTATTATTAGTTTTATTTAACAAATAAAATTTTAACATTTTATTTCTGTTTTTTTCCATATACCCCTGTATATATTCAGAATTAATAAAACGTTTGAAGAAGCGTGGGGAAATAGTTAAAAAATAAAGAAACAACTAATTCTTATACAATCAACATGCTGGCAAGAATTGCGAAAGTAATAAAGGTGAAAGACGAACTTACCAATTATAAATAAATTAAATATCTTTATGTTTCTATGTAATCGTGTTAGTAAGAATTAAATAAAATGTTCATATAATATGATGAGTTTAAGTATTTTCATTAAATAGTAACCGGGTTACCTAATATTTTAACCTTTGAGTCTATATGCAATTAATGTAATTTCATTTTCATTGAATAATTCTTTAAAGCAGACATTTTTCCAGATGCAGGAACTAATTTGATGAATACTCATTACCCTGGAATTAAATTAAAGCTGTTTCTTAAATTTCTCTGCTGTATACGTATGTATATTGTTCTTGTGTACGAAATTATATGAAATCTACTAATAAGATAATTTCATATGATTTATTTGGTGGACGTCTTAATCCAGTTAATTCGAAAAGCCTCTAAATCTTCTACCGATACATATAAAGTTAACTTTTTAAATAGTTCTGAAATATCAAGTCACGACTTTCTGTAATTATTATTAGCGTCGGTAGATTGTGGTTTCAATAATTTTTTTATTTATGATTTTCTAACAATTTTTGCAATCTAGGATTAGAATGATATGATAACTCCTTTCAATCTACATTTAAATGAATATAACGAACAAACACAATATAAAACAAAACATAATAATGATTTAAAATATATTATGTAATAAAGAATTTCAATGAAGAAAAGATGCAATATATTTATACTTTCAACTAAAAAAAACAATTGAATTTGCCAATAAGTTAAAGTTATATTTTATAAATACAGGCGCATTGTCACCTAAACAGACCTATTAAATACACTAACTGTGGTACGATGAAACTAGACAATAAAAAAAGCGATATGTTGTGTGTGTATATATAACATGTGTCTCAGCGGACCGCTTGTAAAACATATTTTTTTTCCAAATGTGCAATGAATAACAGAGACTTAAATTGACGGTTAAAATATCGAAAATGAGAATGTGGGGTAATCATTTAATAAAAGAATATTTATAATCTTAAAAGAAATTATAGAAATTGTTGATTTGTTCACCTTTCTGCTAAATACGTCTATATGCTCCCAAAAACATTTACTCGCATATTGTCAATTTCTTTGCACTGGCGTTGAATATTTCCCTTTAAATTGTTTATGATATGCACAGGTATTATAGAAAAATACAAAATCTAAAGAACTGAGGTAGCACGAACGAGAATAAAAACAGTTTTTATTTATCATATGATCACCGAGAAATTCTTCTAAATAATTGAACGGACACAATGTGGGGTCTAGCAGAAACCTGTTGAAAGTAACCATTTTGAATTTGGTCATTATGCAATTGGCCTGCAAAGGATTTCAGAGTATTATTTTGATAATTCTCAGCATTTAAGATTCCTTTCAAACAAAAAAACCTATCATGCTCATTCATAACAACTTCCTCTCCATCCACGCATGTTTTGACTTCTGATACATATAACCAGATCAAATCACGCTTCATAGGAGAAGAAAGTTCTATTCAAAACGTTATCGTCACTAATATTTTGTTGAACCATTAGTAGTAACGAATTCTCAATAATTCGAGGTTAATAGTTCTTGGAATATCTGTACTTTATATGTTTGCAAATATACCTTTTTTAAACATTGTAAAGGGTGGAACGGTTAGTTTTAAATTTATAATAAAATTCACGCAATGATAATGTTAGATCGCATCATCAACCATGTTTACATTTGGAGTAGGAATAGTTGGCCTACCTGTACTGTGCTTTTTATCTATAAATGCTGTTCTCTAAAATTTGAATACTTCTTCAACTGTGCTGCAAACTGATGATTATTGAGAACAACATTCAGAAAACTTTTCATGAATTTTCCCCTGTATGCTTCAGTAGAATATTGCAATTCTCCGTTCAAGAATCTGGTTCAGTCCCAAAAATAACTTTCCAACATAAAAGCTTTCTATTGCAAAGTAAACCATTTTCTACTTTTTTTATGATATAAATGTCATAAGTAAATTTTACATTTCAAAATAATTCATTGACATAACTAGCAAAGAAATACGTTTTATAAGACTTAGCACGCCGAAATCACGATCATCTTTGGACACTTGTTACAAATCTTAATGCTGCAATGTGCTATTTATAAGATTTTAAGATGAAATTTCGATTCGACTGCATGCTTTTAAGACTAAACTATAAAAGGCACAGAGGAAGAAAAACAGCGTTAGATATTTATTAGTTTTACGAAATTATTAATAAAATGATCGGAGGAGAGAAATATATGTAGTTCCAACTGCTAAATAAATAATTCCATCATTTGACAGAAGTAATCTAGGTCAAAACTGTAGCACTATCTACGAGATATGAAGCGCATAGAACACCAAAAGAACTGAAACAGTACAAGAATATAGAGCTCTGTTGTATACAATACTGACCACACATACTTTCTTTTTCTAAAATTTTGCGCAAAAATTACTTGTTAGGAAGAAAGGTATGTAATCATACCGCGCATTGACTACTTCAAAAACGACAACGCGTTATTTCTACAACGTGAATTCTATTAATTTTGGATGACCCCCATATACACTACACACTTTTTGCAATAGCAAGCAGTAATGGAAATGATCTTATTGCATACAGAGACCAAACACATCTCGTGCATATAAAGAATATGAACATGGTTTGTTATTACTTAAACAAACACAACTGTAAATGACGTCCACAAAAGCTATTGTAGTATCAGACATGATAACATATGCTGCAAGTAATACGGACCTTTATAGAATATAACACACTAAGGTTTTCATGACTTACTTATATACTATAATAGATATGAATTCAGTCAAGGACTTCTAGGTCATAATCAAAGAGACTTCAATGTTATCTAACTTTCGTAACTAACATTAATGACCACGAATTCAGCACAACGTCTAATTGATTCTATGTTCCATAAATTCGTTTTATAGGATAGTCACCGAATCGAATTTATTCTCTATGCAAGTATTTGCTTAATTAGTTATGTGCTACATACATGGGAAATTCAGCTATGCTCAAACTACTCGTTTTGCATATAAACGATGTAGTAAACACTTTTTCTAAACATTATTAAATTCTCAATGTTAATTTATAACACATATTTTATGTACTTTTTTTTTTAAATGTACATCTCGAATTATTATAGCAAATTTGAAAACCAGAGTACGTACGAGGATAGTTTGACAAGTAGTGAGAATGACACATAGGTGGCGCTCTAATTGGTAAAACAAATGCACTGTAATTTAGGTTGACTATTTATATGTTTACATTCCGATATTTAGATAAATCGGTTGATTAGTTTATTTTTGACAGCTGATTGAAAAAGAAGTAACACGTCGTTTTGTTAAAATGGAAAAAGCAGAGTATCGTGCGGTGATTAAATACTTCGTAATTAAGGGTATGAAAGCTACCGAAATAAAAGATGAGTTACGGGAAACATTAGGTGAATCTGCTCCATCATCCGCCACAATAAGTAGATGGGTAAATGAATTTAAACGTTGTAGAACAAGCAGTGTTGATGAAGCGCGCTCTGAAGCACCCAAAATCGTGACTTCTAAGGAAATGATTATAAAAATCCATAATATTATTACTCAAGATCGACGACTCAAAGTTAGAGGGATAGCAGACATGGTAAACATTTCAACAGAACGCGTACACCACATTTTAACGAAAGAATTGGGCCTTTCCAAGCTTTCACCAAGATGGGTGCCGCGATTGCTTACGACTGATCAAAAGTTCACTCGTTTACGCATTTCCAATGTGTGCTTGGACGGTTATAAGCGGAATCGGGTTGATTTTGCGATGAAACTTGGATACACTACAGTACACCCGAAACTAAACAACAGTCGAAATAATGATTAGAACGTGGTTCTGCACCTCCAAAGAAAGCGAAAACCACTTTAACGGCAAACGAGGTGATTCATCAATTTTTTAGGATTCAAAGGGCATTTTGCTCATTGATTACCTTCAGAAAGGTGCCACATTAAACGGACGATATTATGCAGAACTTCTACAAAAATTAAATGTTGAGATTCGTGCTAAACGGCCAGGAATGGCAAAGAAAAAGATTCTGTTTCACCAAGACAACGCTCCCTCGCATACCAGCACAGCTGCGATGTCCAAAATCCACGAGTTGCATTTCCAATTAGTTCCGCATGCGCCTTATTCGCCGGATCTAGCCCCTTCCGACTTCCACCTTTTTCCAAAATTGAAAACGGCACTAGGTGGAAAGAAATTTTCGTCTAACGACGAGCTATCATCTTCGTAAATGAGTATTTTGCAAGCCTTCCGGAATCGCATTTTAGAGATGGTATAAGGGCATTGGAGCACCGTTGAAATAAGTGTATTGCTCTTTTAGGAGAATATATTGAAAAATAAAAGACGAGACACGTCATATACAGTAATATCAGACACAGTAAGTTTAGTGACATAAGTTGCTAACGTACAGACCCTGTTAATGCCGCATTAGGATATACACTAACGACCTAAATTATTTTCCCACATACAGTTTTGCTTCAATTTTATCAAATTATTTATTTATTACTATTTAAGAAGCATAATTATTAGATATCACTCTAAATAATTCCGAAAAAGACTTCTCTGATACTTAGTTATCGGTTGAATCTCCTTAATCTAATAATTAGGATCATAAAAATACCCAACATGTAAAGCAGTTATCCTTGACTAAATAAATATTTAATTAGTGCATGTAAGTAAAATTTTCTAAAATTAGTGTTAAAGTGTTGAAAACAAGAGATTTGCTATTAGAAATCCGCACGATCATTTTTGCTTTACGTAATCTTGGCCGAAGTAATAGAGATATTGCAAGAACATTGAAATGAAGTCGCTGAACTGTCGATGTTAAAAAATATCAAAAGGTTAGCACATCATTAAATAGAAAAAGAACAGGACGACAGAAAGTGATGACATCGGCGGAAGATTGCCGAATAATTATGATGACTAAGCGAAATTTACAAAAAAACCGCACCTGAAAATAGGGCTGAAATAAATACTGAACATGAAAAACGAGTTAGTGTAAGACCCGTGAAAAGGAGGTTAAGAGTGGTAGAATTATGTTGCGTAAACCACTCTTATGCAAACAAAACAAAACAGCTACAGTGACCTAAAACGCATCAACACTGGAAAATCGGTGAGTGGAAAAATGTTTTGTGTACCGATGAATCCAAAACTTTTCGGTTCCAAGAGATAAACATTATTTCGGAGATCAAAAGGAGAACGAGCAGCAGCATGTATAGTGCCTACAGTCAAGCGTGAGGGCGGATTGGTAATGTTTGGAGTGGTTTTGGTGCGGCATCCGTAGGAAACGTGGTTAGAACAGATTGAATTTTTAGGAAAAAGCTCTATCGGGAAATTTTGGAAATTCTATACAGCTGGAATGAGAAAAATCTGTGACTATTTTATATTTCAACAGGATAACGATCCGAAACACACTTCTAAACTGCGCCACTAATATTATCAGTGGAATGCGAAAGCAATGTCAAAATAATGAAATGGCCTCCTCAAAGCCCAAATAGTAATCCCAAATATCTTTGGTGGGAGGCACTTGACATGCAAGTAAGAATAAATTCTCTAACATCCAGAGAATTCTCGTACAAACAACTACAAAAAACCTTGCTTCTAATAGAACTTGCTGCAGCAATTATTGCGTCGAGGTGGACATTTCGACGAAAAGAAAATTTAATTTTTTTTGTCGAATAAATTACATTATTGGATAAACACTATCAATGTCTTTGTTTTAAAAGTATTTTATTAAATGCAAAACCGCAATTTCTTTTAGCACATCCTTTATTTATGCGTATTTCATTGGGTGTGCAAATAATTTGGCTGATAGTGATACTACCTATGCAACATAATTCACAATGTAGTCAGTATCTTTATGTACTTGTTATTCGTGTTTCCTTTTTCGTATTACTGAATTATTTTCTTTCCATTAGTTTCATGCACGCATGTTATGAGGCAATATCAAAACATTTCCAGAGTTGGACCGGTGTTTGCATATACGGAGGGTCAGAAGTGATAACTGTATAAACGTAGACTTTTTCGTACGTTTGACGAAATGTTGCATTTGAGCAAAAATACAACATTAAATTCGTATATCGGTTAAACAAATCAGCAGCAATTCCATGAGCTAATACATGTTACTAAAATGCATTTTCATTGGCCTACATTTTGCAAAAACATATATGTTTTTGCCAAGCCATTCTTTGGTCTAAGTATAACCCTAGATATTTGACACTATTTTGTGGAGGTATTTTCTTATTAATCAAAAAGGTCAAAAAACCTTTACCATAATAATATTTACATCCTAGATACGTATTTCGATAACTAAGATGTAATCTTCAGTAGTGTTCGTCGAAAAAAAAATTAATATGTCCGTAAAATCAAGCGCTGCCGGTCATGTTTTAGTAATGAATCGTAATATAATTGCTGATTGTCTAAAATTAACTTAAAATGTGAACTATTCTAGAGAATTGGGCAGATATGAAGATATCTTCATAGTGAAAAAAAATAGTGGATAACCGAGACTCAATACAAATTTCTGGAGCAGATACGATCAGTGAAAAAGCCCGGCGGTGGACGTAGGTATGAAAGAGGAGTAATAGTTCCCGATTCTTTCTGCGTAGCTCTACTGCAAACCCGTATTCAACAGAGCTGATTTTCTACTGAAAATAACAACTTAGTCGTCAAAATAAAAGTATTTAGGGTAAAATATTTGTGTTTCTTTTTACCTTTTCGATTAATCATTTCGCTACGGTCTACAACTCAATTTGTATTGATTATTGTTTATAAAAAATGAAGTACATATTGTAATATATATTAAAATATAGCAAATTTATTATTGTTTTCGTTAAAAGAAGATACTAGCTTAGATCTGGAGTTCAAATTCGAGGCCGTATTTCGAGAATGTTTTCCTTTCTTAAGCAAGCGTATAAATTATGGCCTGCTAAGTCCTCCTGTAATTGGCGTTAAGTTGTTGGGGAATATAAAGGTATGCACTATTATTATTAGGAGTGTTATATTATTGCATAAAAATATTTATTCTAATAAATTATAACTTGTTACTGGATTAGCAAACTGCTTTGTAATTATTTTCACTACTAATAGAAAATCTAAATATGTTTACATATATTGTACATCTACAATGTACGGTTATTTTTATTGCGTGTGTCTTAGTAATTTCACAAAAATGCACTATTAACATTAATCGGTTTATTGTTCAAACTAATCAACCATAACCTAAAGAGCGTACATTTGAAATCTATAAACAGGATTTCTCAATACTGTTTCACGTGCTATGACGTATATACCTCGTCTGATATCGCAAAAGTACTATATATTGTTTAGAAATATGTTTCTGTAGGTAAGAAACCTTTTACTGTTGTTTTTCAATTGTTTCGAAAATTATTAGACAAAAATTAAATTACAATTCAAAAAATTTTTTCATTTGAGTTGATTAAGAAAAATTATGTGCTTTGTTTATCTTGTGAATATAAATTAAATGTAATGAAAATAAATATAAACTCGTTTAAAAATATATATAATGCAACAAAAACAGTGACAAAGTAAATACAGTTCATAAGCTTTTGCAGCAATCTTTTCAGATTCCACCATTTTATTTTGTCTTGAGCAAGTAACGCTGTCTACGAAGTAAGTTGCAAAGAGTACACATTCAGATGAAAAGCGCAATAAATGCACCTCTAACCAAACAGGAACGCATCAAGGTCGCACTCTAGTGGCGGGACGAGCACCAAGCAAATATTCAATACTTAAGTTTGTGTACTAATGCAATAAACCAAAAGCCCTGCGAAATAATTTCTTAAATTATTCAACATAATCTTTTGAGTCGTATCTTCATTAAATATCATTCAGTGACACTTTGATATTACATGTTATTTAGGTTCCAATAATCATTCAATAATCAATTGGAAATATTGTAAGATCCAAAGTTAATATGGCAAATTGATTTCAACGTATGTTTCATCTCTTAACATTTCTTTTAAAGAACAGTGGTGTGAGCAGTAAAACAATACGTATACTAGTCACTACTTAGATATGACATTTTACTTATTCATTAGGAACTTGGCGTTTTCGGTAAATATATTTTCTAACTGGTATATGGTACACTTAATTACAAGAAAACTAACCTGAATTTCAGCAACATTTCGACATTACTGAGGGGCAGCTGGCGAATAAATTAATGTTATGCCGAAATAAATAAATCTGACTAAAATGTTTGTGTGAACATTATTGTGCTGTGTTATATGTCATTATATTAACGTTTTCTATTGCACTTGACTCAGAAAAAATATTTTTATACATGAATTTGCCTATTACTTGCTGTATAATGTTGACATTTTTTTTTAAATACACACGACACATACAGTTTTTTTAAATTTGTAGTTCTGGAAAAAATAATTTAACAAAAATAGGAAAGACATTAATTTTTGTAAAATAAAACACACGCACTAGGTGACATAGAAAACAAACATTTTTGAGTTTATTATTTGTAATAAACTAATTTAAAAAAATATCTTAAGTACTTTGCTTTAAATATTACGTCGAATAAATATAATTTCTTATTATAATAAAAGCTTCTCCTGATTCGCCAATTATAAATATTGCATACCATTTGTTAAAACTGTTCTAAAAGAACCTGCAATGTACATGCACGTCGATACCAACATTTTGACAATTTACTAAAAAAAAAAAAAATTCGAAAATTTATAAACGAATCTACAATTACCACGTCTAATAAACCTTATCTATTAAAGCATTACTGCATTTTACACTATGTGGTACCTATATATTTCAGCATGGGCATCATGTCATGTTCAAACTCAATTTTGAACTATGAATAATTTACAAATATTTAATTTCAATTTTACATATTTAAATACCGAATATGCACATTGACTACAAATTCTATAAAAATTCAGGAATGGAAAAAATATTTATAATTAGTGTAATTATACGCTTTCACAGGATCAATATTTCTCCTTAATCAGCTTATCAGATACTTCTTTCAATAATCCTGCTGAAAGTACAATCAATGTTGATATTTCTGATTTGAATAATTTAGAACATAGAATTTAAATAACGATTCAAACTCTGTTTCGGAAATGGAAACATTCTTGACAGCATTATTATAAAAATAAATAACCAAATTCAATTCATATCAAATATTTTTAAAAAGTTAGTTTCAAACATATACCAATACTTCATTTAAAAGTACAAAAAAGATCATAAGCATAAGCAAAATAGTAATAAGTTTAAATAATACTGACAATGTGATACAGTAATAGATTTTGAAAACACAAAATTTTAAAAATACTTAAATTTCAAGAAAGAAGATTTCTTCTACGATATTGATAGACTGTGTTTTAGACACACATTATAAACTATAATCAACTAACAAATTGTGCAAAAAACTATAAAACTAAATTCACGCTATCGTTTATTTGGAAATAGTTTCTTGTCTATTCACACGATATCAAGCTTATTGAATAAACACGGAACTCTAATATGTATTATTTAAAATATGATAAATCATCATCACCATTTACTGCAATATAATATATAAACTGTATATCGGAATGTATATTTTCTTATTTTGTAAGTTTGTACATCGATAGATTTGCTCCAGCAGGTAATTTATTATTATTATTTTAGTAAATTAAAAATAGCCAGTTGACAATTTTATTGAGTCTGCTAGAACAAATAACATACAGCAACGGAATAAGACTTTTTATCTGTAACTTAATAAACTACAAAACAAATTAAAAAGTAAAAAAATTTACTTACCGGCACTACGTGTTTTTCTTCTTAATATATCAGAATCTGGTTGACTTTTATCACCCTTACTTCTAGTATTGAGTGCAGGTATTGTACGCACCGATCTTCGTGTATTCACTGGTACTGTTTTAACGATTCCTCCTGCAGTTACTACACCACCTCCCCCACCACCTCCACCACCGCTATTAGGCATAGGCTTGATCTTAGTGCGTGGTGTAGATATTGAACTAGCAACATTAGTTCCTACAACAGTGTTGCTCTTACGTACTTTTCCAGCAATTTCAATAAGTGGCTCATCACTATCTGAGCTTTCTTCCGCTGACTTTTTTTTAGTGACGCTTGTAGTAGAGGTATTAATAGAAGCAGTCACAGTATTAGTAATTACTTTTGAATTTGGATCCACGTTGATACAAGGTTTAACTTGGTCAATTGCATTTTCAGAGCTCTTCCTAGGTTTTTTATTACGGGAATCGTCAACACTGTTGCTGGAACTGTCTGACTCATGCCGTTTTCGTTTTGTAGTAGGTGGCACCCTGTTCTGTTTAGACATCACAGGCGAATTAAGCTCGGGACTGTTCAGTTTCGAGGAGGCACGGGTTCTAACCGATCTTGCAGCAGGACTTGGAGAACTTGGTGTCTGATTTTCAGGTATATCTATCAGTAGTTGTTCTAATAAACTCTTGCTTTTTACAATACTACAGTGATTGCTATCTGGATCATCAGAGGTGGGACTTTCTGCTCTGCCCTTTTCCGGATTTGAATAAGTATAAAGGGGTGGCGTAACGCGTATAGGTAAGGGATCTAAATCTTCTTCTTTAGGTTTAGTTTTAAGGGGAACAAGACTAACCTCGACCTGTGGTAGTTGGTCATTTAATGTTGTTGAGGCACCATTATCCTTTAAAGAGTCTTGCAGGGCGGAAGTCAAGCCGCAACATTGCTCTTTCGTTTGATTATTATGGTTGGTTTCATTTAGGTCATCTGCCGTAAAACCCTCCATTTTCGCCAATTGCGCCTCAATATCCAATATGTCAGGCACTTGTGTTTTCTGTTTGAGGGTGTCTTGAATGTCAGCGTGTGGACTTTGGCTTGCCTGATTCGGCGACTTTTCACTTAAAGCATCCATGCTTTCTATGCCACTGTCTTCACCTTGACCTCCCGAATTCGGTGATCGATTCGGTTGTTTCTCCGTTAAATCGGGCTTACGTTCCGGAGTGTTGCATTTATCTGGTTCAGGTGGTTTATCTTTTAGTTCGACAGGATCTGTTAGAGTATGTATAAGATCGGCCACTTTACCCGCTGACTCTAAAACACCATTGTCTTGATGAACAGTTTCTGTTCGATGAGGTATTTTCGGGACTATCCTCTCCGGTTCTTCCATTAGCCTCTGCTTAAATTTTGCCTCCATATCTAAGTCACCGGTTGGCAATGGAACTTGTTTCGCCAATTTTTCTGCAATATTTTTCGAGTAACTTTTATGCCGATTCAAATCTTTACATTTAAAATTATCTTTCAATTTCAACTTGTCTTTCCGGATTTTGTGCGCCGAAAGAGCAGATACTGTTCCTATATTTGTCGAACCCAGTACTGAAGTTTGAGATTCGTTATTTCTTTCTCCCGTTTGACTTAAACGCCTTTTTTTATCAACAGACAGTATCCCATTACTTTCACCGTGCTTTTTATTGGCTCGAGCTAATTCTGAATCGCTTCCACGTCTTTCTTTCAACTTTTCTTTATAGTGAGTGTTAAACACAGCTAAGTCATGTTTATAATCAGTGACCATGTCACCTTGAACGAGTTTTTCTCTATGTTCATGATTCAATTTGGGTTTCTTTAATTTTTGAATCTCACCCACATGACTCTTTAATCTTTCTACCATATCCAACGTGACGTCAACTCCAATAGCCAAATGTTCGTCCTTTTTGACCTTCATATGATCTTGAATTTTACGATCTTTTGATTTTATAGGAGTACCATCTGAATTAACTTTTATTTTTTTCTTATTATTAATAACAGCATGATTCCTACCGCGTAGAGAGATGTGAAGCGGGGGTACTCGCAATTCTTCTCCTGGAACAGCTTTTTTAGGCTGCTGAGTGTTTATAAAACTGACATCTACTTTATATGCAGGACTGACAGGTTCGGATTTTTCTAATTTCAACCTCAATTTAATTTTTTCTTGCTTTAAATTTGGTGAATCGCGTCCTTTTTCACGATTTCTTTTGTACTTAAATTTACCACTATCACTGTGACAAGATCTGGATTCACTATCACTCTGATCGGTTGTGTCAGGTCGAGTGGTCGAATTAGTATCCTCATCAGACATTGTACTAGGTGATGGTAAATCAGTGAAAACATCACTTGGTTCTTCGTCTTCACTTTCGTTACACGACTGCGGTTCTAATTCCCCCGTTAATGGATTTATTAAATACGTAGTTCTTCCACGAGGATTCGTGAGTTCTTCGGGTATTTCCGGTGGACTTCCGACTAGATCTAAACTCGGTAACAAACGATCCAAGTCCAAATCACCAGCTTTTAAATCTGTGAGTGTCGGCGTAAGTTCTTGAATTTGAGGCATTTGCGGTTGATCCCACGAATTGGCGAATGTTGGATATGAACGGTAAGGCACAGCTCTGTTGTTGCTATTATTGTTATTAGTATTATTTACGGTAACCGGCTTTTGAGCACTAGAATGGAGGGTGTCCACTTTTTGCTGAATTGGAACAGGATGACTGGTGGCATTCATAGGCAAACTAGTTTTCAAATTTAAATTATTCACAATTGGATTTGGTCTACAAACTGGAGCAGTAAGCGTTGGAGCAATAACATTATGAGTGATTTGAGGCTTAGTCTGACTATTGGCAATTATCTTTGAAGGAGCAGGTGGTATGGGACTTCGTGGTATTGGTTTACTTAGAGGAGTTTGTTGATGAGGAATATTCACAGATGTTACTGTCTGTTGTAAGATACTACCGGCACTTGTTTGAGGACACACTGAATGCTGTGACTTCACTGACCTAACAGATTGCACAGATTTTTGAACAAAAGAGGTTGGTGGTTTACTTGATTTCACTGTGGCACCTTGTGTATATGATGGAGGCACATGAGTAGAATTTCCACTCAGACCATTTGAAATACTATTTGTAATGTCTGTTTCATTTTGCTTGGGTGATTGAACACCATCAGTTTGTAACAGGTTCACTAACAATGGACTTGAAATGTTCACTGATTGATGCTTTCCTGGATAAGGAGGTGGAGGATTATTATAATTTGTACTTGTGCCTAAATTATCACGACTTTGCATGGCCTGGTTCATACTGGTGAATGGAAATGGGCCAACATAAGACTTGGTGCTTGATGGTGCCGTATTTGAAGATGTTGTTGATATCGGCACTTTAGGAACAATAGAATCTGGTGGGCAAACGACGTTTGGTGATCGAAATTGCACCTTTTCTCCAGGGACAGCTGGTTCAGACACTTGTGAATTCCCTTGAAAAAGTTGTGACAAATTCGTGTCGGGTGCTGTACTTGGCCCAGGAGTTGCATCTAAAATAAGTAATAAATAATTAGTTAATGACAAAAAAATTATTACTACTGAATTTTTTGAAAATCAGTAAAATATATGTTATTAATTAGTCTATGTTTTCGTTATATTTATATATAAAATATATTTTCCAAAAAAAAAAATAATTTTTGGATTATATGTAAAGTATATTACATTTACTTAAATTGAACGATGGTTAATTTTTACACAAACAATATTCATTAGGAATATTCTTGGAAGAAAGAATTAATAATACAATTCAGTAAATATTTATCATTACAACTAACCTTGCCCTGTTTGTAAAATGATTTCTTGCGGTTCAGAAGTTACCGATCCAGCTAAACGTAAAGATATTACTTGATCACCTTCCACTTGAACACTAAGGATACCCAAAGCACGAAGTTGTTGGGATCCATCACTAGCCAACTGCCTAAGGCGCAACGCTGCCTCTCGAGGGATAGACAGCGTTACACGCACAGAATTCCACGGTTCCAGTTTGTGCACTTTTATATTATCGCCCAATAAATTTCCTAGTTGGCTTAAAACAAGCTCAAATTGTTCTTGAAAATTAGGATCAGATAAATTCCCTTCACAAGTTACAACTGTTGTTATACTACATCCGTCACTATCTGCTGCCATCTAAAAATATTATGAAACTGTATAAAAGGATATGTAAAATGTGAAAGAACTTACCATCAAATCATTTAAAAATCAAATAAAGATCCATATTCACGGATGATTGCATTATTTTAGTCCCATTCTGAAATAACATACTCATTTCAGTAAGTGAAGTAGCAATTATAAACAAGAAGCATTTATAATGAATACAGTCATTTTAAATGATATAAAACGGTAAATTATATATGGGTAATTGCTTGCACATATTTTTAATAGCAAAATTTCAAACTCACAAATCTAAAATATTAAATAAAACATAATCTTATACAAGAAAAGATGGTTGTGGTAGCAGCCATCTTGTACGTAGATGGGGGAGTGTATATCCATGTGTTTCATTGTCAAATTTGTAAGGTGCAAACTACTTCGCACCCACGTTTATCGTACAATTGCATTAATTTCATATTATGTATCACATAATCCATTTTAAATAATTATGTGAAAATCATTATCATAGGAGTCGATGAATTGATTTGCTTACGGGCAAGAAACATTACATACCCCATTCTATGTGACACACTTAAAACTTTAGCACACGAAGTTGTATTTAAATCACGACTACGTTCTATTAGTTAAATAATATGATATGCATAACATACAACTCTCGATAAAAAGATTGCAAAAACGAACATAATCTTATTAGAAATAGTTTATACTCTTTCAACAATAACAACTGGACGCCATTCGCAATGCGCGATCTACTTGCGCGGTAAATCATCAAGCAAAGGATCATGGTTGGTTCAAACAATCGGTTTAAATTTGGGATTTATTAAATTAATATTTAAACATTAAAGAAATGCTAAAGTTTCTAATACTTATGGATCATATTTTATTGCTATTGCTTAGGAATAGTAATAAATTCGTATAAACGATAACAAGACAAATTCATTTTTTATAGATCCTCTTTATTTTTTTTACTTTTCAACTAATAGAAAATGTAAAATAACAAAAACATTTATTTTACTATACTTTATACATATATTAAATATTTAAAAATAAGTGTACAATATACTAATGTCTTCTAGATTTTATAAAAGCCTCCTTAATCGCTTGGGCCACAGGATTCAAGAAGTCCCAAGTTCTTCATGCGTATAAAATCCTTCTCAATATCATATGTTCTATGGATATTAAACAGTAATGACATGATATAATATTTATAATATATTTTTACCTATAAAAGGCAGCATAACGAGCTTGAATAGGATCATTAACGAAAACCTTTTGGACAATTCCAGCAGCTATGCAGAGGCCAATTGCAACAATTAAGTTCTTCTTTATTTGGTTGTGTAATAAACCTCTCAACACAGGTTTTGATGCTTTACTAACAGCGCTAGACATCTAAAAAAAATATGTACAACTTTGAATAGGGCATCTGTGTTACATAATTGAGCACTAAAACAAATCAACAGGAACTAATGGGAAACCAAATACAACCTTTAAAGATAACTTACTTTCGATTGTTAAGATAAGAATTATTAGAATAGTAATAAGTACTTCTAATTTGAAGTTGATGTACTGATTGCTGTCAAAAATTACACAACAGTAAATTCAATATGGCTCCAACTCCGGAAATGTCATATATTTACATCAGCGATTAGTAAATTTTCTGTAGACACAATTTGTAATTATGCGACATTATATCTAAAATTTAAAATATCATTTGTAATTTTTGTAATTATTGATTTGAATTGACTTCCCACCGGTTATTTATCATAACATTATGAAACTAGTTTCTGTAATGACATACAATCATATGTTCAAGTGGGATGACAAGCAAATTTCTAAATTATCAAAATGTTTGCTTTTTAGTAATAAAACGTGTCAATAAGCATAGTTTAGTTTAACGTAAAGTTTAGTTTAAAATATTTGAAAATTCTTAGCGTACAAAAGCAATATCTTTAACAAAACAAAATTTATTAAGATGTCTATCGAAGTACCAAGACTACCTTACGTTTTACCTTTACCTTTACCAGATGATATTTTACGAGAATTGGTTGGAAAAACAAAAGATTGGGCTTTAATGCATGGAGCTGCTATGCGATCAAAAACAAATTTTTCTGAAGATTCATTAAATTTTGCACCATTTGTGCTTATTCCATCTGCATTTCCTAGGAAGGAATTCTATAAAGCTGTAGAATTACAACAAATATTAAATGAATTAATGCACCGAGTAGCTCATAATCGTGTTTTTCTAACAGAAAGCTTAAGAGAAACAATACAAGTTGATGAGTTCACTGGAAATCTTTTCAAAATTTATGAGACTGTTCAAGATGAAGGTGTTACTCAGGTTAGTACTTAAGAGGGTCTCTAACACACACTTTATTATGGAATTTTATGGTAAATCAATGTTGCTACATATGTTATATTTCTATCGTATTCGCATTTGTTTAGCCCATTTCACTGGGTTTGTTGAGATCAGACATCATGTTAGAAACAGCCTGTCCAGTACCTGGAAAAAACTGTCATCGTCATGCTCCATATTGTTGCTGGAAACAAGTAGAGATCAATAGCATTGCCTCAGGTTTTGGCTGGCTTGGTCCCGCATCTGCTCGAATACAAAGGTGATTTACTAACAAAAATAGTAATGATGCATGTTTAAAAAAGACATGGAGATTATCAAATAAAGTCACAAAATGTGTTCAAATTTTTATTTAGCAAATGGCTAATTTTCTTTAGTATTATAACTGTAGATGAAATTTCTTTTGAAGTACTCTAACTTGTTATTTTTATTTATGAAAAAATATTAATATCAACACCTTGATTAAACAACAAAATTATTTTTTGTGCCGTTTTAATTACAATATATGCATTTGTGTAACAAAACTAAATTACAGTTTATTCTCCTGAATTCACACACTACTGTTCATATTAATTCTGACACACAAAAAGTTACAATATCACAGGTTTTCTTAATTAAATTGAAGTAAAAAGTAAAATATGTACTGTCGTATTACTTACATATTTATTACATATACAATGACTCTAAAATAATAGTGTTTTAACAATGCATATCAACATTTTATATCATCTTTTCATTGAAGAACTATTTTTCATAAGGACTACTTTTGCAACTCTGGACATCCGTTCAATTACTTCTTCAAGTATTGTATGTGGTATGTTAATTCACTGATCTATTACGAGATCAGAAAATAAAAAATGTTCTAATTGGATCACATTGTTATCTAACATTGTCATAATTTGTTCACAAAAATACGTTCTCTTATCAAAGTCGTCTTCCATGAGCTCCTGAGTTGTTATAATTTTATAGGGATGCATTTTATTTTCTTTTAATATGCGAGTAATCGATGAATGGCAAACATCGAACATTGACGCTGCTTGTCTACTAGAAGTATGCGGGTTTTCTTCAAACTCAAGCACAATATCCAGTTTGGTATCATTACTTACTGCATTCGCAGCTGCTTTTTTTATTTGCCTTACATGTCCAAACTCGCGAAACTGCTTTTCTATTTTACTAATTGTTCCTTGGGATATAGGCGGCAAATTTGGAAATTTCTCATGAAATAAGTGAGCAACTTCCATTTGTGTCCGTGTGTTATCTCCATAACCAATCATCTGCAGAATTGCTATTTTGTGCATTTCTGTTAAATGAATCATTTTGCTGAAATGTAGTTAACGAAATTCAAACAGTTATGACACTGACAACACTTTGCTAAGGCAAGGTATTTTAAAACGAAGTACAATTAAAGATTTTCACTTAATAGTTCGGTAAACAAACTATTATGTGAAAATTTTATTTTAATTGTAAACAAAATTATTAATCTGAAAACATTTAATATTTCCGAAACAGTCGAAGAAGAAGGTATAGGACATTGTACATGAAATATGTCTGGAATTTTCTAAAGAATCCAAAAATTTAATATTTGACAGGGTGTTGCATTTAAAATAAGAAAGTTGGTATTGACCACTTTTACATGACACACCCTGTATATAAACTTTTTATTTAAAAAAATACGCAACTAAAAATCCCAATCAATGTGTCCTTCCATTTAATTATTATCGAATTTATTCCATTTGGCTGATACACACTGTGTATATATATATATATACATATATATATATATATATATATATATATATACACATATGTAATATATAAAATTATTTAAAAATAAAATATTTGATTCAAAATGTTTTCAAATCATTTTGTAAAAATTTAATTTTTGTGGTATTAACAATAGTTTGCTACTGTAACTATATTTTAACCTCAAATAATTCACCTTTAGTGAAGTACTTGACGAATTTGTAAAAGTTTATAATTTTATAAACCATTAGACTTTGTTATTAATGTAATGAATAAAAAAATAAAAAAAGTTTGTTTTTTCCAAATAATTTGCAAATAACTTCACAACAATGCTTTTTGAAATTTTCAAACCCAATTATTATTTCGATTATATTTACATATTTTATTTAAAAAATTTCTTTTGATCAATTGTAATTTCTAAAACAATTTCATTACATTTATTAATAATAAAGTTTCATTCATGATAATAACTTTTTAGTAGGTATTATACATATTGCCAACAATTATTTTACAGGATTGTTTATTTTAAGGTAGGAAATTCCTTCTTTTGTATACACAAATGTATGTATTTTTCATTAACTGAATGTTTACTAATATTACAAATTAAATCAATAACGTTTGTATTACAATTTGAACTTAGATTAATCAAGTACTTTTCTTGTAAACTATTATCTACTTAATTATTTAATATCAAAATTTTATGTCATTTGTATTTTTAAAACTGTTTTATTTGGTCAAGGGCAAAAGTATTTATGTAACTACTTCTAGTGAAAATGACGAAAGTCCATAATAAAACCAACATAACCAAAGTACTTGTGGGATCAGTCAAGTATACCAAAAAAGGTCAGTAAGTAAGTCACAAATGTATATTTAAAATAATATTCACTAACACACTTTGAAATTTATTTTAACTTTTCGCCTAATTTCCATCGATTTATCATTTTGTTTGTGCACCACAATATAAATGTTCGCCTCTACTAGTCACATTATTGGTACCATCACGATATTAACTAGAGGATCAGATTTGAAATCGAATCAGAAAAAATTTTCTTCTTGAGGCAATTTACCTACCTAGTTATAAACCCTTTGCGACACACGCCTTTCGGCGTAAACAGAAAATATTCCCTTGTGAATGAATATTCTTTCTAGAAAAACCTTTTGTGTATTTTTTGCTCTTTTTCGAAGCCTAACAGGAACTGCAGAAATTACAAACTACTATTTTCAGCTATCATCTGACTTTTGCCGGTAACTTATTTCATAGACTTGTATGTTTTAAATAATAATTTTAAATGAATGAATTTGAATTGTCAAACATAGTTGATCACATTTTGAAGAATTTAATGTACTACATACTTGCTTTCAGACCTAATATGAAAATATATCAATTTTACTTTTAATTAAAGAAATGAATTGCGAGGTATGAATTTTAACGAGTAAGTCACTGTATAGTTAAAACCAGGGGAAGAGTCGGTATTTGTTCCATCACATTAAGCCCATTAATGAGAACATACTGCCCAAAGGAAACCTGTAACTTCGGCGATTTTAAGCAAGTAATGTTTTCTCTTCAGCTAGATTGGTCTTCTAAATTCAAGCGTAGAGTTTCTTCATTATTTTTGCGTTTCTCTATGAAGTTATATTCTGTTTAAATTACATTTATTGGATTTGCTAAAAAATTCTAAAAAGGATAAATACAAAATTTGGACATAATTAAAGGTTCACAATCTATTTGTATTTGTTTCATCTTGTGAGCAATTGAAAATAATTTTCAATACGATAACCTTTTACTTAGGATTTTTTTTAATATTTTAAACAGATGCCAGGACTTTTTGAATTTGGCAAATGAACATTAATCCTTTTTGCTAAGAATATCTGATGTTGCTAAATTGTTCACATACTCTTAGAAGTTAGTTTATTATGTTTAATCCATATTTTATCTCTTGTTTCAAGAAACACAAACGCTAAATAAATTTGAACACCTCCATCAACTTATTTTTCATTAATTCATCGATATTCATTTGTCATATTTTACGGTATGTTTAAAAATTGCCGAATGCTATACATAGTATATTTTGTTCTCAGAATATTGTAGAATTCACCATTTGTGCTAACCAAACACATAATAAATATTTATATCATGAAACTGTTAAGTAAATTTATCGAAATACGATTGGTGTGAATGGCGCAAGTGAATTATCAAAATTATCGGTACAATAAATGTATATGAAATAACAATTAACACTTCCACAGATCTCAGAAGGAATGATTAATGAAGTCTCAAAAAAATTATAAAATCAGTACAAAGCAAGCGAAAAATCGCTTGATTCGTCTCTGTAATATAGAATAAATTTGAAAGTGAAAAACATGGCTACGACACAATTGATCATTTTGGTGTATACTTTATTAATATAAGAATAGGTAACATTTACGACAATAGGCAAAATTGGAGAATATGTTATATCAATTCGATTGAAAACAAAAATGTGATAATACTTTTCAATATATATACAAAGACTGTTCCTTAAGTCATCTAATGTCGTTACAAAATGCAACCATCATATGTTACCTGGCATCGAATAGAACGTAGTTTGTAGTGTGCATTTGACTATTAAAAGAGAGAGTTTGAGTTCACGAGGTTTCATATTACGATTTTAAACTGAACCGAGTAATAGGTAATATCACAATAAAATTATTTCTGTGTTCAAATAAAATTGTCTATCTCTTACACCCTTGTACTAAACGCAGTTCCTTCTCTCTTGATGATTACTGTCATTCTAGTTGTCTGATGGAAGTCAGCTGACGAGAATGTCGTTGATGTTTCTGAAACTATTAACAACTTTCTCCACTTTGGAACAAAATATCACTGATAATCTGCGAATTCGGAAGCTGAATACATTATGAGTATTTCATTCTTTAAACGTTGTGTGTACATGTGTACCACGCTATGCTTAAGCAATTTCAATCTTACCAATCGGCATCTATCATTGTAAGTGATGTGGCCTGCATTTAACATTACGATGTTCCTACAAAGTCGTAAAGTGGGATTTTAGTATTTAGAGCCGCGGACCAGTTAGTTCAAGTAACAAAATCTAAATCAGTAGAGAAGAGAATGTTGACTATTTTCTTCAACAAGAGATAACTAACAAACACGGTTACGTCCAAGCGGCACATAGAACTGGAACTGCAACAGATTATTGGAACTGGGAGTAAATGTTTTAGATCACCCACCTCTTAGTTCGAACCTTGCTCAATGTGACTGCATTATTTGTTTTCGTGAAATTCAATTGATAGGACGTACATACGACCGATGTTAGAAGCTTTTGAGGATATATGTAATTTCATGCCCAAAGAAAAATGGAACGAATTATCTTGTTAGACACATGAAGTAATGTATTCAGAAAAAATTATAATTATATTTTATATATGACAGGACTTAGGGACAAACTTTCTATACCGTACTGGTGAATAATTCGACAATCATTAGATTTATGTGTAATTCAGGCAGACAAATTTGTTCTGCAATATGCGAGACATACATTTCAATCCCTAGCCTTTAAATTTGGGCCACTCCCGAAAATGCGAAATATGTGTTCTAAAAAAAAAGAATTGTTTGCAAAATATAGTCACTTTATTGTTATTCAAAATCAATTGTTTGTAATTCACTTATTTCCATCATTTTTTATCAAAGCATTTCATTACCCTACCGACGTTTTATCCATCACATTTGAATCAGTTCTATTTGTTTCTTACTAACTATGCATGAAGAAAGATAAACGTCTATACTATTAAATAAACTTGTTAGACTACATTTACAAACTCTATTTAATTGGAAAATAATTTTATTTTAAATTAAAATCTACAATGGATCATAAAAAAGAGACATTACACCGAAAGAGAAAGAGAGTTTATGTTCTGCCGCGTACAAACGGAAATGTTTACGCAGTGCAAAATAAAACGAAAGGAAAATGATTTTCGTCAATAGGAAATGGCCGTAATGATCGCTAAATTATGAAGTTAGTAACGTAAAGATGTATATTAAATTGAAATTGAATGAGAGATAACAATATCACACTCAAAAGATGATTATACGAAGTTGTCTTGAAATGTAAATAGCAATAAAATGGCCTAAATCCTTAGCATGGGTGAGAAAAAGTAAATACAATTGGTCGAAACAATATCAAAATAATACAATCGACGTTCAGAAAAATAACAATATTTCCATATTTTATTAGATTAAATCAAATTACTTATAAAAACGTTGCCAATAAAATTTGTCTTAATACCTTAGTCACATACAGGTTCTTGCTAACCTAATTTTTAGAATAACTATAAATCAGAAAGTCCTAGGTTTAAGTCCTGGACCACCTCGAGTTTCGATTTTTTCGAGCTGTTCTCCATTCGGACTGTTATAAAATGAATAACCTGAAGTAACTTTGAGGTAATAATAATAAAACCATGTTACCATCTCTAGCTAGTTTAACTAGTCCCAACCTACTCTATTATCGGTACCTATTCATACCTTAATACTGTAAAATTATTACTACAGGAATAACTGTGCAACTGTGTTTTTATTTTCTCAAATTAATAAAATTCTCTTTGTATTGTATGTATGTATATGCAATTCAATATTAATGGCTGTTATACATAAACGAAGTTTGGTTATTCATTATTATTAAGCCGTTTATATGTAACTATATACTCTGAAGATTAATTATTACATGGAAGGGTGAAGAACATTTTCGTCACAGTAGTTCTAATGTAATGAATTCCGCATCCGTTAAATCCAATTAATGAAGTAATTGAAAGATGAATTATTGCTGCATAATCGACATATTTTTCTTCAGAAGAAGCATGCCATATCCACCAGAATTTGTAAGACTCCCAGAAATGGAGGGTTTTTGTTTATATTGTCCTTATATCATTAAAATTAAGAAGAAGAAGAATGTCTATACTTTCAGTTATTTCAATAAACCTTTTGTTTTACTTTTGAATGTCGTGTTTGTTATCATTGCTTTATATTCGCACCATATATTTAAAATTTCTTCAACACAAAATATCATCTTCAGCTTTGTGAGAAAAACTTAAACGAATAAGCCGAAAGGGGGTCACATACATTATAACTACTTTGTTTAGATTACTTTTGGGCTATTCCTAATATATAATAAATATTTATTGAATTTATTACGGGCTTATAATTAATTCATCTTAAACAAGTAAATGTAAATTTAAAATATAATCAGAGAAATTATATATTATATAATTAGTAGAAAATAAAGATAATTTTGTTATCTTGCATGGTGTAGTTTTAGAGATCTGTACATGACTTGTTTCTTTATGTTTGTGTAGCATTATATTACTAGTATTAATATTTGTAGAGGTTTGTGTGTACTAACATTTCGAAAATTTCTAAACAATAACCTTTGTACATATATTTTTTGTAAGTGTAATGCATCCATGACATAAGACTGTATTCGCAGAAATATTTGCATATGATACAGCTCAAAAATCATACTATCGATTAGTTTCTATATTCTTTCACATTGAAAAAATCGATTTAATAAAACAAAATTCGTGAAATTGATTTAAACTTTATGCAATTTTCCTTAAAATATTTTATATAGGAATTCCACTGATACAGACCGATTAATAAATATATTAAATTTGTCTTGTTAGTTTTCGAATAACAAACGTTTAATCCTTAAAAGTGAATTTACATTATGAAACTATGAATATGTAGGAAATAATCCAGAATATGCTCAAGCGTCTATTAAATATGGAAATTTTTCAAAAACCATGTAAACAAGGTCCACGTTATACACACAATATTTTTAAAAATAAATTTCTCCACCACAGTATTTTGAATTTCTACCACCAATGAAAGCATTGTTTTCCTAAATTTATTTAGATCTGCAGGAATGTGCTCATGCTCATAAAAGCACATTGTTTTCCTAAATTTATTTAGATCTGCAGGAATGTGCTGCTGCACATTTCTGCAGATCTAAATAATCATAGCTCATGGAAAAGTGATAATAAATTAATAGACTTAGCATGATAGAGCCGGTAGGGTACAATGGGTTTGCACGAGATATGATGTATTTAGATCAGCTACTATTTAAATGATTACGTTTGATAAAAAAATAAGACATTTTAAGGCAATTTAATGCCAATGCTGTAATATAAATTAATAAACCATGCATGAAAGTTCCAAAAAACACTTTGTAAAAGGCGATATACTTGCATGTAAACTATATACTGGGGTTAGTATTTTTAGGTTTCTTTTTTTTAAATTTGTCAATGCAATATTAAATTACTTTATTTAAACTAAATTGTGAGTTAAAGAACTATTTTTTTTTAATTTAAAATTAATTACATGTCATAGTTTTGTTAAAAATAAGTTAAGCATTATTAAAATATAACTAAATGAATCTATTTTTTGTAATTATTGGAATGCTGAATTGATTAAACCGCTGGATTGTACATAACATATTGAAAACCTTCACCCAAAAATGACTTTCTATAGATAGGCCTTTCGGTTAATTCTGGTTTCTAAAGCAGTCTTATTTCGTATTGTAGGTATGTAATATTTATTATTAACTTTGTATAGTGCTTCTGAAGCCTATAAAAATTTTATAATAAAGTGTGATTTTGCTTTACTATGTTAAGTTCAGAAAAGTAGGCATGGTTCTGAATATGTTATTTTCAGCGAGTGTCTTTGGGGTTACTGAGGTCCGACTATATGGTACACAACAGAGCATTCGGCAAAATAAAGCAAGTGGAAATAAACACTATTGCTTCCAGTTTTGGAGGCCTTGCAACAAGAATTTTGCATTTTAATAGGTATGAAAATTTTATTTAGAAAAGTTTTGTATCTGTATGGGATTGTTCACTTCAACAAGTTGTTATTTGCTTATTAATGCTTGTAGCTTTTCGTTTCATATAATGTTGGCTTGTGTGTTATAACCCGTTTTCTTTTATTTTTTATCACCCTATATACATCTCAAAAACTCAAAATTGTGTTTAGCGTGTGCTTTCGTTACTAGAATAAACCATAATGAACAGCTGGGAATACACAATAGTCATGAATGAATTACACTTACATTTTTACTGAAAAAAATAAGATGATAAAATTATTTCGTTCTTATTTTAGATTTGTTTTACAAGAACTTGGTAAACATGACATGTTAGTAAACGTAAGTATTTTTTTATTGTCTTTGCCACTTAAATAGCATTTTTAACGCCAAATGTAAAACTAATAGTCACCATGTGATACAAGCATTACTCTAATTTTTCGAACACCGTTCGTCGTTTTCAAAGCCAGAAAACTGTGGAAATTGTTTGGAAAATTCAGAAATTGAGAACCAATGATTATCCAAGATTCTTGTACCACCGACTGCAGATAGTCGGCCACTTTTTTCGTTACCGTGAATGTTCGTCCTTCCATTGCCGTACATCTTCATCGCGTTTTACACGTACACTTTAAGTTCACGATGAATTTATGTTACTGTCAGATTTTTCGTCTACAAATATCTCTCTTTTGACGAAATGTACGCTATGATATTAGATGTATGAAAGCATATATTTTGACACACTATAGCGAATGAAGAAACTCTCGTGCCCATTCCGCTAGTACAATTTTGCTTTCTTAGTTCCTGTGCAGTGTGCACAACGGAATATGAATAACGTCACTACCCTCACTACTTCTTGAACTACCGGTTAAGAGAGGTTATTTTTCAAATTGTTTTCGTATAAATAACAAAATAAATTACCTGTAATAAATCTTTAAAACTAAATACTTTTATAATTTCACGTATACGTAATTTTATGTTTACTTTCAATAATATAAAATTATCATTATTTATACCACTTTCCTAGTGCATCTAGTCTAAATAAATTTAAGTGATACAGTATTAACAATGTGATGGAATTTTGAAGGTGTCATGTGTTTCTAGTTACTAACAAGGAACGAAACGTTTAATACAAGTGTATACTATCGATAACTGAAATTTTTAACGAATTCATTATCTAGAAATGTCTGAAACTTATTAATCGTAAGGGAGTGATATTTTATCACGATAATGCGAAACTACACACAAGTTTAATCCTCACTCAAAATAATTGGGTATTGGATGGTATGTGGTGCCACATTCACCATAGTCGCTTGATCGTACACCATCAAACTCGCACTTGTTTCTTTCTCTTCAACTCCTTCCGTGATATAACGTTCGACTCAGATGAGGTTTTGAATTAGCACCTTGTTGTAAAGTTTTTCGCTGATAAATATAGATCTTCTATGAACAAGAAATTATGAAACTCGCCAAAAGATGGCATAAAGTTTTCGGAACAATCGGACAATCGATTGATTTTTTTTACATATTAATAAATGATATAAAAAAAATACGCCTTAACTTTCCCGACAACTCAATTTAATAATATCAGCAGAGAGCTTCGATGACTTGAAAATTCTACACTAACAAAACAAATATTCTCTAATGGCTCGTAAAAGCTTTAAAATTTTTACTCACACTGAATAGCACGAACAGTATACCCCTCATATGGATTTGATTTTCCAAGAAATATTCGACCTATCAATCTGGTCCATTTCGTTAAGACGCTAAACGTTCTTGATGTTGGAACAGATCCTTTATTTATTTATTTTTTTAAGATGCCTACATGAAAGTTTTTACGACAATTATTCCCATCACTCTTTTAATTGCAAAGTCAGTAGAGAGTCTGTCCACCGATACATTATAATAAGTATGTGTTACTAAAAAGTAAATTATCAATATATCATTAAAATGTTTTTTGAGAAATATTTTTACATTTTTTTATTTAATATCTATATATACTCAATGACATTAGAAGTGTTACACCTAGAAGGAATAGTTTCCTGGACCTGATTTTTTGGTAATGTGATAAGCTTAAGTCAAGAATGAAACGATCAGATTTCCAAGAAATTTTATTAACATTAATTTGAAAAAAAATCAATAATGTGTTTGGCGACCCCGTAGCTGTAGACACTCCTGTACACGTCTAGGCATCGACAAAATAAGATGGTCGATGTCTGCTTGTGGCACCTCGTTCCAAGCAACTTGAACTTGGTGGATTAACTGTGCCAGAGTTTGTGGAGGATGGTTCAAATTGGTCAGTCTTCTCCCCATTATGTCCCACACATGTTCGATGGGATTTAAATCCGGTGAACGGGGTGGCCACGCAAAACATTAACGCCAGCTTCTCGTAGAAAGTCCATAGTACGACGAGCAATATGTGGACTCGCGTTGTCTTGCTGAAAAAGGACGTGTGGACGGCCATCTAGATAAGGCAATAAAGTGGTTTGTAGGACGTCATCAACATAACGCGCAGCTATCATACTGCCCCGAATAAACAGAAGAGGTGATCGGCTTCCATATGCAATAGCCCCCCAAACCATTACTCCAACAGTCCTGTGCACATGCCTCTCAACAGCAAATCCAATATCACGTCGCTCTCCACGACGGCGTCTTACCCTCTGACGTTTGGACTGGTGCAGAGAACGGCAGCATTGGGAAGCAGAATGGCATAATGTCGTATTCAGCGACGAATCGCGATTCTGCCTAGGCATGCATGATGGCCGTCAGAGGGTAAGACGCCGTCATGGAGAGCGACGTGATATTGGATTTGCTGTTGAGAGGCATGTGCACAGGACTGTTGGAGTAATGGTTTGGGGGGCTATTGCATATGGAAGCCGATCACCTCTTCTGTTTATTCGGGGCAGTATGACAGCTGCGCGTTATGTTGATGACGTCCTACAAACCACTTTATTGCCTTATCTAGATGGCCGTCCACACGTCTTTTTTCAGCAAGACAACGCGCGTCCACATATTGCTCGTCGTACTATGGACTTTCTACGAGAAGCTGGCGTTAATGTTTTGCCGTGGCCACCCCGTTCACCGGATTTAAATCCCATCGAACATGCGTGGGACATAATGGGGAGAAGACTGACCAATTTGAACCATCCTCCACAAACTCTGGCACAATTAATCCACCAAGTTCAAGTTGCTTGGAACGAGGTGCCACAAGCAGACATCGACCATCTTATTTTGTCGATGCCTAGACGTGTACAGGAGTGTCTACAGCTACGGGGTCGCCAAACACATTATTGATTTTTTTTCAAATTAATGTTAATAAAATTTCTTGGAAATCTGATTGTTTCATTCTTGACTTAAGCTTATCACATTACCAAAAAATCACGTCCAGGAAACTATTCCTTCTAGGTGTAACACTTCTAATGTCATTGAGTATATTTATCACATCGTATTTAATTTGAGTTAAGTTTTTAAAACATACCTTCCAAGTTCTTACCACCTTATATCAATTGTGGTGGCGTCGAGTCTCTTATTTGCACTAATGGGCGTGCCTTGTTTAATTTTACAATTTTACGCACCCTTTGCTCATTGTATATTCTTGGGTTTCGAGTTGTTCAGAGCGTAATTTAAGTTTAAAAATCAAGAAGATATGCTCCTCTGGCGCATATGACTAGGATAGCCAATGCTCTGTTTGAGAAACCTTTCCGATAGTCTCAGTTATGGTGAGTGATTCTTGTTCGGTCCTAATCTATATATTTTTTGATTTATTTCTGTAATTGTTTAGATTTACTCGTAGATCTTTTTTTTGCTTTGTATTTACCTTGTTATTATTTGTATTTTTTCAAGGTATTTTTATTTTATTTTTGTCCTGTAATTGTTCTTTGACTGTTGGACTAATAAAGATTATTATTATTATTATTATAAGATATGTATCACCTTTCTAGTAAAATGATTCAAAATTTAATAAACTGTAAACGCACAACACCTATTGTTTCGAAATACATTCCAAAAGAATTGGTGCTCCGGTGAAGAACATCAATAAAATTATTTAGTATATAATTTCTTCAAAATTTTGCGTTTTTCATAAAATAGTCACTATAGTAAACAAGTTATACATAATCAAGCATCAATGATCATTTGTACTAATAGAGTAACATAATGACATTACAAGACATTATTTAGCAGCTTTATATAATTATTCAGTTAATTAAACATAGCCGTTATTTTCTCTGTACAGTTACCGGAAAATAATGCATTAGAAGGATTATGCAGTGGCATGTTAGAAGCATGGAAAATATATGGAGATCCTAAAGCGGCAATTATGTTTATTGTGGAAGATGTAACTTACAATATATGCGACCAGAGATTCCACGAATTCGAACTAAAACGATTGAATCCCTATGTAAATGTTATTAGACGAACCCTTACAGAAATTGCCGATCGAGGTAGATTGGGACCAGATAATGAATTGTTTATGTAAGTAAATGTGTGATTACAAGATTACATACTTTTGGCTTTTATCTTGTTACATACAAATTAATACCAACCGGTATAAATCATTTTAAATAAAAATTCTTATGATTAGTACCAGTTGGTCTTTTTTTCAAGTTATCTTCGACAAATGACAATATATGAGAGTGAAGCGAAATGTTCTCGGTATGGCCAGCTCAGTTTGATTACCAAAGTACTTACTCGTAGCCCCCTTTCAACTCTAAGCCCTTGATTTAGTGGGATTGTTTAAAACCCTCAAAATAAGCATGCAACTTTATCGTATTGTTTGGACGAAATTTCTTTTCAATATTTTTTCAATTCGAGGAACAGGAAAAGTTACTAGAGATTTCAAAATTCGTAACGTAGATTAACCGTTTTTGCTTGTGTACTTAATGGTGAATGACCTAGTACATTCTCGAGATGAGACAGAATTTGATTGCTTGTCAAATATGGTCACTTGTTTTAGATTTGAGTGATTAACTTATTCAGTAATGCTACATAATACCCTTTTGTCTTTTTCAAAATAATCAGCGAGTACTAGACCACGCGAATTCTAAAAACTTAAATTATACTCATTTTTAGAGCAGCTTTTTGACCAACGAGTCAAATTTAAAAAATAAGTATACTTGCCGAATTGTAGATATAATGCGCTATGAACTACATGTACAGAGTGAGTTGGTTTCCTGGTTTCCTGTCATTAATTTATAGTTCATTAAGATTTTGTGTCTGGGAAGACAGATAAAGGTTTCATCAACCATTATAAGCGGCGATTGATCGATTATTGGCAATCACTGCTCTGATATAACTGCGAGCTTTTTCATATGTAGGTGATCATGCTTGATGCGATGATTATGTAACACTACATTATGAACTTTTTCAATATCATCGACTGGACAATTTTCACCGCCCAGAACATTTATCCACTTGTATCAATGATTGGCCACATTTAAAACTTGCTTTTCACTTTTTGTTGTTAAAAACAAAGAAAGAGCTTTACCAAGAATTTATTGTATCTAGTGTTTATTTCATATGGTGTTAAATGATTCGAAACAAAGTATTTAATTACTGCCCGATACTTAATTTCTTCCGTGTTAACAAATATGCAGTTATTTGTTTCACACTCGGGTGAAAATTTGTTAATGAATGACATTTATATTAGGCATATTATTTAGTAACAGATTGTAGCTTCACATTATAAATGCTGTTCTAACCGCCAAATATGTGACAGACCGAGAACATTTCAATGTGTTTTCACACATATTGCTGACAACATAATATCAATTACATTAACAGGGTGCTTCATATAATTGCCTTTTTTTTTAATGTAAAAACTGTTTCAGAGATGACCTTACTGTATCTGTTGTTTACTTCCGTGCAGGGTACGAACCCGGTCATTATCATAGTCAAAAAGAATGGGACGCTAGGTTGTTAATAGAAAGGTAACAAAATATATTTTTAAAAACAGACTTGATATCTCAAAAAATCAATCAAAGAAATTTAGTATATTCACCAATTGTCCAACTAGTGAATATCCGTATCAATTAGATTGCTATTAATGGTTGATTAGCAATTATAAACTAGAAACAGAATCGAGCAAAATTTATCATTTTATAGCAATAAACATTAACTTATACCTTGTCTCAGAATAAGGAGTGATTCAAAAATTCTGCTAAAACGCGGAACACGTAGCTTAAAAATATAACTTACCATAAAAATGAAACAATTGTGAATGTAGTAGTTTGTCAACAATGTTAATCTTTGATGTCAATAATTATATATAAACACACAATTAAGTTTTCACGATAGGAAATTTTAATGAAAATTATATTATTTTCTGCTATTCCATCGTTAATTAAGTAATATTATCCTGGTGGCTTAATTGGTAAAGCAGTCGTCTAGAAAACGGCAGATAGAGGTTCGAGTCCTTCTCCAGCGCAGACATTTTTAATTAATTTCTGTGTATTTAATTAACGATGAAATAGCAGAAAATAATATATTTTTCATTAATGTTAATGTTTTTTTTATTATAAAAATAAATTTAAAAAAATTCATTTTAATGGAAGTATGATTGTACAAACGTTACTTTTGCATCCAAAATTAAGACTAAATAATATTAAAATAAATATTTCATGAAATTTTCTTTTCAATAGAAAAGTAATATATATATTTGTAAGTCATAAATTATTGATATTCATATCAAATTTATTTGTGAAATTCAAGGTAAAATGTAAACTACTGTTAAAATTTATTATAAAACTCCATCAAAAATATAACAAAATTTATAAATATAGAAACATTAACAGTACAACTAATTGGATTCACTTGTGTATCCCTCATTCAACCATGTTTCGTCTAGGTAAAATATTGGGCGACCCTCATTTCTGTAATGTTTTATTGTCAGATATTTTCTCTCCACCCGATAACTTCATCCTTTTCTATTAGCATATTCTTCTTAATATGCTTTACATATCTGAAATATAAATTAAATATGAATATGTTATAACGTGAACAATTTTTCATTAACACTTACTTGAAATTAATGAGTTTCAAGAATCTGTGTATGTTGATATGGACTTATCTCTAGTTAATTCTCCCAATATTTTATTGTGTTGGAAGTTCGTTTTTAAAAAAGAAACCATGCACCATCTGCCGTACAGTACTTTTGACAGATTCATCAAATTCTAGAAGCCTTGAATACCTGCCAACTCGTTTTTTAGTAGAGCTGACTTCACCTGTCTGTTTATATTCTTGGATAACTCGATATACAGTTGATTTGGCCAGCCTTACAATACACTTCTTATAGTATATTGCTGTAGAAGTAATACCTACAACTTACTTAGCGTTTCATATATGTTCGTTACAATTGCTGTCGTTCCCATTGGTGGAGTTTGCAGCTTTAACATTTTATATAAATTCAAAACTATTTGCTAGAACCTTTGTGATCACTCATTTTATTTTTGTACTTAAAAGTACAGATTTTATTAAATAATACATATAGTAAAATAGTGCAAAAATGTAATTAAATATTTACAGGTTTACTGACATCCATTTATCCTCTTCAAGAACCAATGAAATCTCTTAAAAACATGTAGTATTTTGGCGCAATATTTGAATCACTCTTTCTTATTCTGAAACAATGTATAGTAGAAAAAAGAAAATACTATTAATGGGTTGATCCATCAGGAAAATTAGATTAATTTGCCGGGTGAAAAATGATCATTTTTGAGATACCCTCTTTATTTTTGCATTTTGTAATATGAAATTCATATAATAGGCATATTTTGCAATTTAATAATTAAATTTAAAATGAGAAAATGTCATTTAATATTCATAATCGATTAAGCAAGTTTATACCTCACTTACAATTTTATTTCTATAAAAAAAATCTGAAGAATCGCATTTATTAAATATAAAAATTAAATTTAGATCACAAGCAATTAAGTCACCTTCTATACATTACCATTTGGCGGGTACTAAGAAAGTACAACAAGCCTTGGCAAGACCAGGTGCCGTCGAAATGTTTTTAGGAGAAGCTAGTAAAATAGAAGCTGTAAAAGAAATATTTACGGGTTTGTACAGTTTAGACTTTGATGAGTTTGGTGATCAAGCTATCCAAATGGCTTTAGATTCACCAGAAAGGTAAGCAAATACTTTATTAAACTTATTTATCTATATTATAATATTATATTGTAGATTTGTTTTGAAACCACAACGCGAAGGTGGAGGCAATAACATATACGGAACAGATGTAAGAGACGCTATTTTAAGAATGAAAGATTCTCGTGAAAGAACAGCCTGGATTTTAATGGAACGTATAAACCCACCTATATCAACAGGTTATATTGTAAGACCAGGTGGACCAATTATTCCGGAGTTGACAGATTTGGTATCTGAACTAGGCATATTTGGAGTTATAATAGGGTAAAATTATTTAATTACAAATATTAAATAAAGTATATGCATTGATTCTTACAGAGATTCAACGAAGATATTTGCTAATCGTCAGGTTGGACATATGCTTAGAACAAAAGTTTCAACAGCTAATGAAGGTGGTGTTGCTGCGGGACTTGGAGCTTTGGATAGTCCATATTTAGTAGACTAATATAACTCAATTCTATATACACATTTTTTTGTATATGTATACTATATACAATTACATGGCATTTTTTTTAAATTGTTCATTCAGTTTTATTTTTGTGAAAGGCTTTTGCCAAGAATCCGCTTCAGAATAATCTACAACATATATGCGAGTCTATGTCTTTATTTCTCTGAGTATATATGTATTCACCTGTATGAACCAGAATCAAAAATAATTGTCTTAGCCATTTTTAAGTTAAAACCGTACTCATATTCTCAGTTTTATTAGAAAAAATAAATTAAGTAACAACTTCATATTTATATTAAGAATTATTAGTTTTTTAAGGGTTTAAGAACTCCAACCATAACAGCTTAATTTATCGACGTTATTAATTAATTGTTAACTTCATATTAGAGTGGTAGCAAATTAAATGTGGAAACTCTCACTGCTACTATAGTCGTGAAAGCAGTAGATTTTTCACTTTGCTGTATTACTAAGAAATTTAAAATGTCAGTAGATAATCTACAGATATTGCGGCAGTACAGTGAAACTGATGTGAATAAGTGGAACGGACAACCCAAAATAACTACAAAAATATATCAGTTTAAATGACTACACTTTTTCCACTCTGACCGGTGCTATGGTAACCTACGTCTAGGATTGTTGGCATTTTGAATGGCTAGTGGCATATACCACTACTACATATTACTAAATGGAAAAGTGCAGAAATTAGATGCTTCTACGTTAATATCGCTAGGATTTTCGTTCCTATCGCTTGATAGGAACGAAACCCTATTTTATGTAATTAATATAACAATAATATTGCATATTTATGTAATATTTACTTGATATTCGTTGCTGTGTACTTTCTCTACATAAACGGCCAGGAGCAGCAGTGTCTGTAGAAAATGTATCTAAGTAGTTGTCTTCTATAAAATAGAAAATTGAATTATTTACATTAAATTCTTTAAAATTAGCACACATAAAAGCGGTAGTTTTTTGAAAACATTTCAATAAAAATATTCAACATATAAATTACTTGAACACATAATTAATTGTTTAATTTATAAAAATTTGTAAATAAATATAATTCATATTTTAATGTTTTAAATTTAGTAAACAAAAGCTGTATTTCATATTTAAATATGAAATTATATTTACCTATCCTCCATTCTTCTGAGATTCTTACAAAGCTTTCTACTTCAGACTGATTAGCTCTTATTAAAGGAATAGATTCTATTAAGAGCACATTTTGAAATTCAAATATATTCTACAACAAAAATAATTTTACCTGTTACATCAAGCATGGGAATGGCATTGCTATGTAACCTTAGGTTTCCTGGAGACTTGTATTTTGCATCAAAATGTTTGGAACAGACACGTTCGTTATTGTATACAGTCTCAGGATCTAATAAACATAATGCAATGATAATTAGTATCCCTAACTAGGTATTAAACGCTCCAGATCTGTTTTCTTGTTAGGAAATCTGTAATACTGGACACCTAAAATTTTGTAAAGTAGTTTATAATATTATTATGCCATTTTCATTTAAATTCGTTGAATAGAAACCATTTTAAATAAATACTCACCATTGACATAACAATCCTCAACACAACACTTGATTATTTTAGTTGGCATTGTTTGTATTAAAAAATAGATATTTTGCGTGTATATCTGTTACGTAGACTTCCGCGGTCGTGGTCCATACTATCTGCTTCCGGGCTGGATACGCGTCACTGGTACAACTACCGACGTTTCGTACCCACTCGTATGGGACATCTTCAGAGCTCAAGTAAGTTTCAGTGCGACACACAGTAGCAGTAGTTGAGCCCTGAAGATGTCCCATACGAGTGAGTACGAAACGTCGGCAGTTATACCAGTGACGCGGTTCCAGACCAGAAACATATATGTGTGTGTGTATATATGTATATACCCGCAGCAATATACGACCAAAATAAAAGACGTAATCAAAAATTGAAAAGAGGGAAACTGACAAAACAAGAATTCAAACATGTAAATTCACAGACCACGCTACAGAACCATAATAATGACTAAATAGGTAAGAAAAACAACTAGTTTCCAAAACACACATGGTGTTTTACCATCTATTTATAGGAACAAAGACAATGAATAGAGTTACAGGGTTTTGTACTTAAAAGTGGTCGTGGTCCATATCGTTTTGTATAAAAGGACTTCATTGTTTTGTGTATTAATCATTGATTTAAAGTAATTGAAACTGCTGCGTCCTGTTTCAGTGTCTGTTGTTTGTATTAATTTTATAATGTGTGTTTCTAAAGTTTAATGAAAATGTTCGATTAAATAGACTTTTCCGCCAGACAGTTATCGACACATTTCTATGAAAGGAAATTTCAAGTGACTCTTTTTAGCATTATGAACAACTCGAAAATGTTTTCACTTTTACAACTTTAAAATAATTCAAAATGAAATAATGCAGCATTTCCAATTACATAGACGATTATGTCAAGAAAGAAATGGACAACACTGAATTATTTTCTATTCAAGTTGATAATGCCACTGAGATTTTTCAATATTCCATAATCAAATTTATCAATTTCATGATGAAAGTGCGGATTAAACTTCAGTGGCCTTATATGACGTGTTAGTTAATATTTTGCAAAAGTTTAACATCGAACAAATCACATCATTTAAAACTTGTCTTACAGCAACAAATCACATCATTTAAAACTTGTCTTACAGCGAAGTTTTAAAAAAGTATTACATTGTTGAAGTTTTTATGCAAGCCTTAGCGAAATTTTCTTTTTTTCATTATTCTGTGAAACAAACACACAAGACCTATAGCAGTCAGCACGGAAACCCGTTTGTAGTCAAATTCTAAATTAGTCAATGTGGACTAGAATAAATTAAAAGGAATGTTTGAATTTATAATAACTTCTGAAGAAGTTGACAAAAAATCATTTCAGCTTGCTAGGGAATTTTAAAATGATTCAACAATTTTGAGTTTACTTTTCTGGCAATTGTATTCAATGGTCTTTTCTATTCTACTGATATACTGTTTGATATTCTCTAAAAAATTATTTGGTATTAATTTTTATGTAACTCGCATAAAAAAAACAATTGCAATATTCAAAAACAAAAGGAATGATCAATTTTTTAGAGAGTTCGGTTTTGGAGGTCGATGTGATCGGTTGTGTTATTGGTGCATCGTCGAAAGCGAGAATTTGAATTTTTTGGTACTCTGTGGTAAGGGTAATACCTTTTACCTATTATCATATTAGTTTTGTTGATATAGATCTCTATTTTTAATATAACTCTCATTTTTTTCATACCATTAAACCTTTTTCCTCACATTCATGTCTAATGAACAGGGGGGAGCTAGCTCCCCCCCAAAAAACTCTGAATTAATGGATATAGCAGATTCACAGGATAAATTAAGTTTTGAAAGTTCAGTTCCTTTAATTCAATGTTTGGAATCTCGAATTAATTCCACGTCAGATTTATCGTTATTATCGCAAATAGACATTCCTATTTCGCTTCTTCCTGAACTACAAAAAATGATAGATCAAGGTTTTTACACAAAAGAAAATAACACATGTGAAAACGACCAGCAAAATACAGTTCCACTTAGTAAAAAGGTTGTAAATATAACATCCAAGCTGTTAGAGGATCTTAAATCAAAAGCTTCGCAAATTAGTACAAACTATTCAGTAAATCAATATATGATTACAGATTTACCGCCTTTTTTTGTATATATTGAATCTGTTGACAAAAATATAGGTCAATTAAGAGACATGCAAATTGGTAAATTGTTTCATAATAATAATATACAGGGTATTAAAAAAATTGAAAAGAGAGGCAAAAATAAATTAGGGATCGAATTCACCTCTTTAAAATACACAAATGAATTTCTTTCATCAAATTTTGCTTCGAAAAATAATTTTAAAGCATATATTCCCTCTTATTTGGTGTCATGTAAAGGAATATTGAGACAAATCGACCCTTCGCTAGATGTGGAAACTATTTTGAAAAACCTTAAAACTAATGATGACAGAGAAATTTTAGCTGTTAAACGCATACGTAGACAGGAGAAGGGAGATAATATAATTAATTGGATAAATACTGCATCCGTTATAGTCACGTTTCGAGGGAGAAATTTGCCAAATTACTGTACCCTTTTTTATAATGTTCGAGTTCCAGAAATGTTTATTCCGTCGGTAATACAATGTAGAAATTGTTGTCGCTATGGACACGTTTCTACACAGTGTAAGTCAAGGAAAAGATGCCCAGCTTGTGCTAAAGAACATGCTCTAACTGAATGTAATGTGTCGCAATGTCCTATTTGTAATTTTTGTCGTCAAAACCATCTTACTACGGAAGAAGGAACAAAATACAAGGACAGAATCTGTCCCGAATTTATTTATCAAGGACAAATTAGAATGTTTATGGCAAAATATAATTATTCTTTTTTTGAATCGACTTCTTTATGCAAAAGGGATTTTAACTATCAAGTTAACAAACAATCTTCAATTATACCATTTAACGAAGTTAATTTCCCAGATTTGAATAGAAATACATCACCAATAAATATTATCTCACGTTCGCTATCCAACTCGAACACATATTCTAAAACTGTACAACATAAAAAGAACTTTTCCTTTACTAGACCTATAAACAATTCTCAAACACATTCAACAATTAACAGGAAAAATCCCTATGAAAGTGATATATATATGAATAAAAATGGTAGGGTTAGTGAATATGTACCCAACAAAAATACTTTATATAACAATGCAAAGGAGGCTTCTACATCTTCCCCTTCCTCGTCAACATCCATATCGGATTTTTCTGTTAATAGTAGTTTAATTAATTCTTTGAAAAATGCTTTCCACTCTAATAAAGATGCATTATTTAACTTCTTAAAGGAATTCATTCCACCCACTTACCATGATAAACTTTCATGGATAACAACGACAGAGGAAGTACAAGCTATGATTCATTAAAAACTCTTGTGTGGAACATTAACAGTTTTTCTAAGAATAAAGCGAACTTATTTGCATTTCTGAAAGACTCTAATTTGTATCCAAATTTTGTAGTTTTTAATGAAACACGCTTATGTGAAGGTTCTTTTATTACTACTCCTGGATATAATTCAATACACAATTGCAGAGATAGTAGGTGTGGCGGTACTTCTATTTTAGTCAGAAAAGATATTATTTTCTCTGGTTTCATACCTGATTGTAATTTACCTGAAAAATGCCACTTTCTTATAGTCAAGACAAGTAAAATTACGGTTGTAGCAGGATATATCCCCCCAGATACGACTTTTACAAGACACAATTGGATGGACATTCTATGTACTGTAAAACCTCCATTTATTTTAGTGGGAGACTTTAATGCCCATCACCCTTTTTGGGGTAGTTCAAAATCTAACCAAAGGGGTAAAATTCTCTATCAGCTATCTGAAGACATGAATTTGGTTAATTTAAATGACGGTGCCTCGACTTTTCTTCTCCCTCCAGGCTCTGGCCCTAGCGTTATTGACTTGGCCTTTTGTTCAGATGATATAGCCTCCATAAGCTATTCTTATACACATGATGATGTTCTGGGAAGCAATCACTTCCCTGTAATAGTTAATATCCTTTATCCAAATTCTACGCAAAGTTCCAATACATTTTATTCAAAGAAATATAACTGTCAGTATGCTAACTGGGATATCTTTGCAGAGTCTATATCCAAAAATATCACCACAAAATGCCCTTCCTCATACGAAGAATTTGTTTCCTACATCAGTATTGCAGCAAACAAATCTATTCCTAGAAACAGCTACCATAGACGCAAATACAATCCATGCCCATGGTGGGACTCAGAGTGTTCCAGGGTAGTTAAATTGAGAAGACAGCTAGTTAAAAAATATAAAGCTAGTGGCTCTATGGAATCTTTCATAATTGCCAAAAGATATATTGCCCTTTCCAAAAAAATATTAAATAAAAAGAAATGTTTACGTTTTAGAACGCTTTGCAGTTCACTTGACCGAAATACAAATATGAAGGAAGTTTGGAAATCAGTCAGGCTCTACTCAAGGGCTGTTTCTCCGTCTCCGAAATTTTCCTTACCAAATGATTCAACTGCCCAAGAGCAATTTCTTATCTCGCTTGCTCCATGTTATGTTTCTAATCAACCTGAAATGAATAATTTCAGTAATAAAAGTAGGACGTCCCTAACACGACCTTTTACGCTTTGTGAATTGCAAATCGCTATTGCCCAAGCAAAGGATACAACTCCTGGTGATGATGGTATATCTAATATTATGATTAAACACCTTCCCTTAGAGGCACAAAATTATTTACTATATCTATTTAATAATATCTTATGCGGACAATCGATTCCATCTGATTGGAAGTATATTTCGATTTGCCCCATTATGAAGCCTGACAAAGATCCCTTCGATTACAAAAATTTTCGCCCCATTGCTCTGCTTTCATGCATTAGGAAACTATTTGAAAGACTAATTCTGTACCGTACTGATTGGTGGTGCGAACGACATTATGTACTGGATCCTGGACAGTTTGGATTTAGGAAGTGTAAATCCACTCTTGACAATTTGTGTATCTTAACGTCTGATATTTTATCAGCCTTCTCTAAACAAAAGTTTCTTTTTGCTGTATTCTTGGACATCCATGCTGCTTACGATAATGTTGTTATACACGTTTTAATAGACAAGCTAAAACAAATTTGCTTACCAGACTTCCTAGTTTCATGTGTCTCCAAACTTATAACAGAGAAAGTATTATCAGTGAAAGCATCTGATGACTATAGAATCTCCTATAAGGGTCTCTTACAGGGTAGTATCCTTAGCCCAATTTTATATAATATTTATATGGCCGGACTTGAGCAATTTGTCTCGCCACACGTTAAATGCTTACAGTATGCTGACGATATTGTTATTTATGCTACAGGTAAAGACATTAATGCGGTTTCACATAAAGTTCAAGTTGGTCTAAGTAAAATTAATAAATGGTTGTCGGATAGGGGATTGGAATTATCTACTACTAAAACTAAATCTATTTGGTTTTCTAGAAAAAGACGGAGATACGTCCTCCCGCAAGTTGTCTTAGAGAATGTTAACATCCCAGTGGTTCAATCCTTTTGTTACCTAGGTCTATGGCTGGACTCTAAACTAAATTGGAAGGTTCATGTTTCACATTTAGTCAACTCATGTAATAAAGCTGTTAATATTATTAAATCTTTATGTGGTAAAAAATGGGGTTCTGACCCTAGGACACTATTAATATTATATCGCTCACTAATTAGATCCAAGCTAGAGTATGGCTCCAGTTTATATGCCTCCTGTACAAAAACTGATTTCCATCGTCTTAATATAATTCAATACCGATGCTTGAGGATAATTTTAGGAGCTATGTGTTCTACTCCTACAAATTGCTTACAGGTAGAAGCCGTTGAACCCCCACTATCATTTAGATTTAGTTTTCTAGCAAAGAAATACCTCTTGAAAACATTCTATAATGAGAATATACCAGTTATTAATGCTATAGAAACCTTGAAACATAATTGTTCCAGACGTCGTCTTCCTTTTGTAATAGATTGCTTATCGGAGATTAGTCAATTTAGAGAATTCTTGGATTCCAACAAACTCCATGATATATATAGATTGGACTTCCCTTTCCAATTTTTTAAACCAAAAACAACATCTTTTCAATACTCTTTCACTAATAAAGTATCACTACCAGGAAAGTGCATTGATCAATTATTTAGCGAATATGTATCACAAAAATGGAGCTATTACAATATTTATTTTACCGATGGATCGGTCCATCAACATCCCGCATCTGCCTCATTAGGTATATACTCCCCATCAACAAATTTTACCTTTTCAGCTTCCCTTAATCGATTTTCTTCCATTTTCACAGCAGAATTAGTTGCTATTTATATTTGTGTTTTGAATATTATATCATCTAAAAATAAGTATAATGTGATATTCTCGGACTGTAAAAATGCCATTATAGCTATTGAAAATGGTATAAACAACAGACTTAATAATATCGTATAGCGTATCAGGGAGTGTCTGTGGAAGGCTCAAAGTAGTAATGTGGATATTGTTCTGTGTTGGGTTCCCAGCCATGTGGGCATACGGTATAACGAGAAAGCTGATGAATTGGCTAAATTAGGTAGAAACAAACCAGAATATAAAATAAAAAATAGCTTTAAAGATTTTATTCCCCATCTTAAATCGGATTTGTTGAGTAAATGGAAGGATGACTGGAATCTATCTTCAACCACCAGAGGTAGATACTATGTTAGGAACCAGGATTATATTCCTGGAATCCCATGGTTTTCTTCAATGCCTTATAAATCTAGGAGTTTTATTACTACCATGTGTCGGGTAAGGTTTGGCCATCTTCTTTCTCCTGAGCATTTACACCGAATTAATATTATTGAGGATCCAAAATGTGAATGTGGTTTGATAGGGGATATTAATCATCTCTTTTTTAATTGTTCGTTTAGACGTCATCAAATTAATGGCCTTATTGAAAATTTAGTGGACTTAAAAATGTACCCCCCATATTGTATTTCCACATTACTTGTATCTAATTCTTTCAAAGTTTATACATGCCTTTATTCCTATCTTGATAAAAATAAAATTCCCATATAATTGTATATCCTGTTAATTCTCTCCTTCATGTAGGTATGTTCTTTTCCGAGGCTCCATTTCGGGATGTGTAATGTGTCGCCGGAGCCCCGGCACGAGAAGAGTCTAGACCCTGTGTCTGTTTTCCTTGTTCTTATAAAGTTTTGAATTTCCCGCCACAGGGTACCAACTGGTATATGGTGCATGAAAAGAGTCTATAATTAGACTCAAACACCAAAATATTTAATATAAGAAGAAGAAGAAGATCAATTTTTTAAATTATTTTGCGAAAAAACAAATGAAACGGTGCAAATCGAGATTTATAATATCTCTATTTTCTAATCCTACAAGTAATGAAATTAAAACCAAATTTAAAATTCTTTTTTGAAATCCTGGATCACGCAATAATTGAAATCGGAGAAGGGTTTTAAGATTCTGATAAATTAAAATTTGTATCTGTCCCATAGAACAAAATTTGAATAATATAATTTATGTTTTCCCTCCTAAAGCTTTTGGAACTGTAGGTCAATTTTATGGATAATTACTTTCTAGAAATTAGCGTATAAAAAACGAATTAGGCCAATGAAAATTATAGAAGTATACCAATACAGTGATGACAGTTTTGGAGGGAGGCAAGAAGGGCAACCACCTGAAAACCTGGGAAAAAGTTAGGATAATAGAAGCGTAAGTAACATTGTGATGTACAGAAGTACTTTACATTTTACGTATTTTGCGCTGTTGAATACAAGAATTACTCACAAATCTTAATCAGGATATAGAAATTTTTACTGAAATCTGAAACCTGTTTGCTTTATATTAATCATTCCATTGACAAGTGAATCAGTTGAAAGGGCTTTTCCTTGCCTTAAACGGATAAAAACATACCTAAGAAATACGGTATCCCAGGATAAATTCCCTTTTTAAAGAATATTTAAATTCGAAAATAATTTTTACTAGGGTTAATTAAAATGTAAAAAATTATAATAAACAAATGTACAAGAATTAGGTAAGCTCAAATAATAAGTTTTTTTTACCACAATAGCACTTCACCTATTTTCTACCCACGAGCCACCATTGACAATAGTTATTTATTAGCCAGTATTTTTTTAATCATAATATAAATTGAAATAAAAATATTTTATTTGCGCTCTTAATTATTTAATTTATAACAATTTTATTAATAAAATATAAATATTACAACCTCTCCTAAGTTATTATAAAGAATTATTCGTTAGAGCATATTTAATTCGAAAAAAGAAACCGACTAACCTTGTCTCACAATAAGAAGTGATTTCAATATTGCACCAGTATATATTTTTAAGAGACTTCATTGGTTCTTGAACAGGCAAGTTTAATGTGGGTAAATGAATGCCAGATATCCATCAGAAAAACAAACAGTTTTGAATATATATAAAATGTTAATGCTGAAAACTCCAGCAATTGTAACAAACATCTCTGAAACGCTAAGTAAATTGTAGGTATTACTTCTATAACAATATATTATAAGGAATGTATTATAGGGCTAGCCAAATCATCTGTATATCGAGTTACCCATGAGATTTAAATTCGGAATTGTGGAGGATGGACTTTTGCTTTTTGAAGGTAGAAAAACAGCCGATTACCATGATGAAATGAATGGTTTGAACAAGTATTGCATAGGTTACCAGATAATCATATATCACATATCATAATGGACAATGCATCATATCATTCATGCAGAGTGGAAAGTCTTCAAACTTCTTCATGGAGGAAAGCTGCAAACCAAGATTGGTTACGTTCCAAAAATATCGAGTATAATGCAGAAATGCTACGTGCTGAACAATATAATATATAAGTAACTCATCAAATGGCAGCTGCTGCAAATAAAACTGTATTGAGATTACCACCACATCATTGTGAACTCAATCCAATTGAAATGATTTGAGCATAAATAAAAAGTGAAGTTGCATCAAAACATACTACATTCAAAATTTCACATGTATGAGCACTTTTGATCGAAGCAATTACAAATGTTACAATGGATAATTGGAAAAATTGTATCAACCATGTGATTAAAGTAGAGAAAAGAATGTGGAACTTAGATGAGTTAATGGATAATGTTGTGGAACCATTTATTATTTGTGTTGGAAACAGTGACAGTGAAAGTGATTTATAGCCAAACACAAGTGAATCCGATTAGTTGTACTGTTAATGTTTCAATATTTATATTCTTTGTTATATTTTTGATAGTTTTATAATAAATTTTAACAGTAGTTTACATTTTACCTTGAATTTCACAAATAAATTTGATATGAATATCAATAATTTATGACTTACAAATATAAAAACTTGCGTGCATAGAAATTGGCCCACTGTAAACTTTTCACTTAAACTATATATTTTTTCAAAATTATTCATCAGATTAAAAAAAAGAAATATGCTGTTTTAACGACAATTTAATATGTTTTAATATGAAAACTTATTTCGACTTCCTATGTTTACCATAGTGAAATTAATGCATTAAGCAAATTAAGCTTTTTTATTATTAACATAAATAGGGTTATTGGCAATTTAAAACTTAACACTTAATTTTTTAATAATGGGTATGACCTCCTCTTGCCCTAATAACATCTCTCATACGATTAGGCATTGATCTAATCAAGTTTGCTATTGTTTCTTGAGGGATGTTAAACCACTCTTCTTCTACTGCAACAATAAGCTCTGGGATCGAGTTTGGGGTATGAAATCTAGGTCGAATTCTTCGTTTCAGCTCATCCCATAAATGTTCGATGGGATTTAGGTCAGGACTGCATGCTGGCCACTCCATAACCCGAAAACCGACTTCTGCAATGTAATCTTGCAATTCTTGCGGTGTGCGGCCTTGCATTGTCATGCATAAGGGTAAATTCGTCTCCAATGTAGTCGACGTAAGGTACCACATGAATTGCTAAAATCTCCTCGATATATCTAGCAGCCGTTAAACCTCTTCTTCCGTGAACACGGTCGCCCCTACGAATGAACTCAAGATCGGTTCGTGCTCCTATAGAAATTGCACCCCAGATCATACAGGAACCACCTCCATAAGCACTCCGTTCTTCAAGGCAGCAATCTGAAAAGAAAATTTCATGTATTATTTATTTTAATAATATTTAATCTTAATTTTGGATAAGTTGTACATATTAATCCAAAATGTAACGTTTGTACAATCATACTTCCATTAAAATGAATTTTTTAAATTTATTTTTATGTAATGCATAAAAGACTAATATTATTGACAAAATGCTACATTCACAACTATTTATGTTTGATTTTTAAGCTGTGTTCCGCATTTTAGCGAGACATTTGAAACACACCATGTTAAAAAATTAAATGTCTTCACTATTTTAATATTTGATCTGTATTTTGTCCATAATGCTTACCACTACGAGAGCATACCGAAAAAATATAGTTGTTTCTATACAAATACTTAAATTTACTCGAATCTCATATTAAAATAAGAAACAGCATTGATATTATTACTGTATGATATTTATAGGTTATGTTATTATTTGTTTACCAATTGTATTGTTTCCAGAGCTATTTTTATTATTCTTACGTTCTTATTATCGTTTACCATATCATCCTGAGTACACACCAGATTCAGTTACTTACTGTGCATATTTATACAAACGTAGTTTTATCGTCCCACAATGAATTAAATTTAAGACTTACTTAGGCGACAATGCCCCAACCTATAAATTTTATAAGTGCTTATTGTTACCTCTTAGCATTACTTATTTTGCTTGAACTACTACGAACCCAGAAAGGTAGGATTCCAGTACGAAGACGAAACTGACTTTTCTAATATATAGTTAAATTCTGTGGAAAAATACAATCCACCCAAAAAAAACTGGATTGCTTATATATTTTCCTTCAAAAAGAGAGAAATTTTCTGAATAGACCCAAATAATAGTTAATTCTCATTTGTTAAGAGCAAGGCGAAATCACATAGTCGTATGCAGCAATTGTCGAATATTTTGAAACCTATATCACGTTTGTGCCTTTAAAGATTTGTTTATAATTATCATATTACGGTGTACATTAGTTCTTGTTATAGAAAATTAACAGATTATGTAAGTAATATGTGAATAGAAGAACTTCACTTTTACTAAAATTATATAAATCTATAGCTGTCAATTTCAAGAACGGAAAGCATCAGTACTGCTACAAACACAAATGTATATTCTCCTTCGAAGAAATGAGAAAAAGTAAGCTATTTGAATAGTGCTGAAAAACAGACAATTATGCTTACAATAAAACTGTAATGGATACACTCAACATAAAAAAAGGTGACATAGTAGAGCAGATCTGCCAACTAACAAGCAACCTTATTGAGTGTGATATGTGGAACATATTTCTACAATATAAAATATCATTCTATATCGTGTTTTTGGCGAATATAGAAATACAGGGAGTATTTTAGAGCCAAGCTGTGGAGTCTTATGATGAGGTTGTCAAAACTGCTGTTCGTGAAATAGTTCAGAACATGTTTTATGACGATCTCCAACTTGCCTAAAATCTTGACTTAATAAATAACAGTATATTAATATATTTAAATATAGTTGTTATTCATTGCAGATACTTCAAACAAAGCAGAAACAGTGTTCTTACTAAGAAAAGATAATATAAGATGGAAATGCCAATATCTAAAAAATATTTCGTTACATAGATCTATACAAACGAATAAACTGGTTTTCGATTTAGACAAAATCTTATACAAATGCTTTAAGTTGTAGACAGGCCTTTGTGGAAGGAGTTGCCACAGGATTAAAAAATTCATTTGGAAAAGGACGTCGGTTTATAATATTGCTTATTAGCAGTTCAGATGGCTTTATAGAAAATGATTTATTGGTATTCGAAAGGAAGAAATCATTAGACTATTATGAGGAAATATTTCAAATGTACAATATTCAAAGACTGGTTCACTAAGATAATACCTTATTTACCAGGTAATGCTGTCGTTTCTATTGTATCTTAGCCGCAAGGCTGACAAGAAACAGTGAACATCATAGAAAAGTGATTATACAAAATTGGTCACAAAATATGGATGTATAAAATGAAGATCTTATGCTCAGAGAAAAATTATTGAATTTAGTGAAAATGGTGTAAAGTAAAAACAATTCATATGTAATTGATAAAATAGCAAAATCAGAAAACAAAACTATTCTTCACTTACCTCCATACCACTGCAAACTTGTATGGGCACTAATAAAAAATGAGGTTGCTGCATGAATAAAACTTTTAAATTACACTAAGTTAAGCAACTTTTACATGATGCTATCAATAATATAACTGCAACCACTTGTAAAAAGTCCTTAAGGCGTGTTGTCAGAGAAGAAACATATATGAAGGATTTTGATGTAGTTATTGACAAAGTTATAGAACCATTCATAATTTCTATTGCAGAAGATGATAGTGACAATTCGGTTTCCTTACCAGCATTAGAATGAATTCGAAAATCATTAAATAGTTTATAAGATCAACTTCAATTCTCCACTTGTTAATTTAAAAAAATGTAGTAGCTTGAGGGTGAAATACTTTAAGATTAAATAAGTAGATGTTCAAAGTTCACTAAGAAATATTGTAGATCCTATGTAAAAGCTTATGAATATAAGATGAGATATAGAAACAGTCCATGAAACGTCATTGCTTGTAATTATTATTAATTAATATCGAGTATTATTATATATACGTAATGTATCTACAATGTACTATTAGAATTTTCTTAAACAAATAAAATCAAGTGCTATCTAAACAAATACCAATACACCTAAAAGCAAAAATTTTAATGTATGGATTATATAATCTACTGATTTATTTACTTTCGCGGTTTGTACTACTGCATTTGCAATTTTGTTGTAAGTAGTGAGTACCGGTTTCATATTTTACGTTTTCAAATTTAATTTTACCGCGTAAAATTGATTTCAAGAATATTGTAGGTTGTAATTTGGACTTTGGGTCTGTTCACAAATTTCTCTCTTTTTGAAACGGAATATAGTATAAAAGTTTCTTATTGAATGAAGTGGAAAAATTAGTGTACGAGAAATTTTGTTTTAACGTTAATAATGGGCATATATGTATATACGCAGTCATAGAAAATATCGAAGAATATACAGGGTGTTTCAAAAAGAATATACGTATTTCGAATGCATATATTTATTAAACTTTAAGACATACGAATATGAAACTTTGTACACATATTTACGAACCCCTCAAGTTCAGATTACAGATGTTCAATATGTCCTCCATCAGCGACACGAACAATATCACATCGATACTCAAATTCCTCCCATACTCGGACAAGCGTGTCGTTCGTGATCGATGATAGTACGGATCCGGTTCTTCAACTCTTCCAAGTTCTGTGGGAGTGGTGGTACATTAACGTTGTCTATAACGAAAACCCACAGGAAGAAGTCACAGGGTGTCAAATCCGGTAACCGTTGCGCCCAGCTGAAACATGCTAAGTCGCCAGCTCCCTTTCATTCAGATATTCACGCACTTGGCGATTCCAGTGAGGAGGTGTCCCGTCTTCTTGAAAAATGAAGTTGTCTTCGTGCAGCCTCGGAAACCACCAATTTTGTAACAGCGAGATACTGCTGACTGTTAACCGTGTTTCCATCAAAGAATGGGCCGTAAACAGATGATCGGGATATCGCACAAAACACATTGATTTTAGGCGAATCTCGTACATGTTCAATAGCTGCATGTGGGTTCTATAGACCCCAAATTCGAACATTGTGTTTATTTACCGGACTACTAACATGGAAAGTCGCTTCATCACTGCACACGATGCGTTGTGCGAAAGTGTTATCATTGTCAATAACATCATGAATCTCGCTACAAAATGCCACACGTTTCCGTTTGTCATCAGGACGCAGAGCTTGTAACAACTGTAACTTGTACGGCTTCATAACCAACAGACGTCTCAAAACGCGCCAAATTGTTGTTGTAGGCAGTTGTAACTCCTAACTGGCACGACGAGTTGATTTTGAAGGATTACGTTAGAAAGCAGTTTGAATTCGTGCAACAGTTTCTTCAGAAACACGAAGACGGCCAGGACTCTTCCTTTTACGTACACATTGTGTATCTACAAACTGTCGATACCATCTGCGAATGTTTCACCTATTCGAAAGATTAATTTGGTAGCTCAACCTGAAACGTCTTTCCCTGTAATCACGGAATTGCACTTCGCAAACTCGAGAACATAAAAAGATTTCTGTTGCGAAGTAGCCATTTTAAACATATGACGGTTACCAAGAAAAACAGCAGACAACTGACATCTAGCGGCTATTAAATAAACTAGACTATGTATTCGTTTCTCCAACAGCCGAGCCGAGCCGAGGCGCAGCGATCGATAGTTTCGACAAAATAATACTTTATAATACGTATATTCTTTTTGAAACACGCTGTATTGAAAAAGCCTACTATGGATAATATGCAAGAAATTAATTGACCATCTTAATATTGGGTCATCTGTTATTAATACTGGTTCTTCACCAAAAGATTAATATGCTAAATATTTACAAATACATGAAAGAAAATTCTGTATGAGAAATATAGATTGTATATTATTGCAATTTATCTTTTGAAGATATAAGGGCTGTATTATACTTCACATATTTAGTTTTAAGTAATAAATTTTCAAGTGATTGTTTTTTGCTTTTTATAATTGTTTCGTAACTTAAATAAGTAAAAAGTATATACTTGAATAATTTAATTTATAAAGGCATTAGAATTTTTTCACAAGCTACATAACGTATAACTTGAAATTGCATGAGATGTTTATCGAAATAATTAATGTTTAAGAATTTTATATGTATATATGAAAATATACAATTTAGTATAAAATAATAATTTATTTCAAAGCATAAAATAGTAATTTATTAAGATATTTTTTTAAAATCAATACAGAAATCCAAAACCGTAAAAAAAACTGTCTCGCGATGCATGATGCTATCGTGGCCATATGTATTAGACAATCGACGTTTTACGAGGTTTTTGGAAAGTATTGCAAATAAGCAAATACTACATATGTAAAAAAGCTTTTAACGATAATTTATTAATATTTTATTAAGAATATTTTGTGGATCCACCACGTGCCTGTATTACAGCATACAAGATTGTAGCACAGTTGCGTTGGAATTTTCTCCCATTCTTCCAAAATTTTATCTTTTAATTTGATTTTGGATCCACATTTGTACCTGAACACCCTTTCCTTCAATACTTCCCATAAATTTTTAATAGGTAACAGGTCTGGAATTGTGTCGCCCAGTCTAATACTCGCACGTCATTTTCAACGAACCAACGCGTCACTTCGCGTGATTTGTGGCAGAGTGCGTTGTCCTGTTGAAAGTAGTATTCTGAATCGTCTCCATCAAATAATTTTAATGCAGACGCTTCTAGAATTTCCTCCAACATGCTGAGGTATCGCCGACTATTCATAGTACCGTCGCACACAAACACCTCTTCAACGCCTGAGGCGGACATGGACCCCTATATCACACTGCCTCCACCAAATTTCGTCGTTGGTACAAGGCAATCAGAATGGTAGGCTTCCGTTTTCCTGCATCGTACATACTTTGCAACAGATTGGCTGTTTCAGTTGATTTCTGTTGCATCAAAGTACGTCGACTTTAATATCAATATCGCTAATACAAACAACATTATTCGTAACGTACCTGAATGTTGGATTCGTCGGACCACATCACCTTGGCCCAATCACCCACTGTCCAGTGCTCATACCTTTTTGCCCATACTAAATGCTTCCTTTTGTGTTCCTGAGAGAAGTACGGTTTGTGTTGGGGCTTACAGCCGCTCAGGCTTAATTCTGTAAGACGTCTCCTGATGGTACGAGCAGAAACAGTGACATTACACCCTTGTAACATGTAACCTACAAGTTGTTGCGAAGTTCTCATGCGTTTTCGCAGGCACATTCTTTCTAAAGCTCGATCATCCCTCACCGTTGTCTTGCGTTTTCGACCGCTCTTCGGTCTATTCTTGTATGAGCCGGTTTCCCTAAGACATTCGACCGTAGTTCGGTTGGAGTACCTCGAATATTTCATTTTAGTGATTGCGAGAGCGACATTCCTTGTGTTGTCAGCAGAATTATTTGATCACGTTCTGCCTTTGTTAATTCGCGATAGAATATCAATTAATGCCTGATACCATTATTTGATATTCTATATCAGAATAATGGAAAAAAATCACATATAAAAATTTCCTTTCTTTTACTCTGCAACCGCATCCTACTGCAGCCACTTGTGCAATAAATAAATATAAAAACAGGCGATTCTTATAGTTACACCACTATCCCCAACAATGACTAATACTGAATTATAAAAGCATTGTTACTCTGATCACTAAGGTTGATATATAATCCCTTTCCACATTAACTTTTGTAAATTCTGTATACGCATTTCTACAACCAAGTTGTCATCATCAGCAGATAATTTCAAAGTGTCGCACCTGGTAAAACACGGCGAAAAACAACTGTACGAAAATCAAACTCCGTAACTACAATAACATCTGGTTTTGCCAAAAGTGTCTAATACATATGACCACGATAGTATTTGCATTAGTGTTAAAATTTTACCTGTATACATTGCACCAGCGACGCGCTCTATAAATTCGATGTATGTAACCAAACATAGTTTCGTAATTAAGTACATATAAACGATTATTTCAAATGTTCGATCCCATTATATTGTCCAATTCACTTAAATTCATTACTAAAATTGCTTTACAAAGGACACGAATTTTTCAATGAAAATTTAGTCATATTATTCTCAACATAGTAAATATATGCACAAAATTTGTTTTAAAAATATTTACTTTACTGAGTGATTTGTTTTTTTTTTGTAGACTTCAAGCTACGTCAAAAATATGACTTCGAAATATACTATTGCCGAAGTAATATTTTCAGCGTAGCTTGAATCCTACCAAATTTGTGAGTACGATGAATTACCAAATTTTTTATTCACACACACACACACACACACACACACACACACACACACACACACACACACACACACACACACACAAATTAATTGGTTCATTCGAGTAGCTTCTGGAGTGTGTATCTCTGGTTCAACAGCCTCTACACAAATGAGCGAAAAAATGCAAATGAAAACGGGGGTTAAGAAATAATATATCATCTTGCGAATTTTCTATCCCGCAGACTCCGTGTGTTGTTTGCAATCCTATTCTTTGTCAACAATGAATTTTGCATTGCACGCATTACATTTTACGAAACTACGACTAGGATGGCGATGTATATATTTAATAATTTGATTAATGCTTTTTAACAAGTGTTTTCGTTTATATAAAATTTTCGTTCACCTCCGCACGCTCAGTTTAACCAGATACACACTCTAGACGTGACTCCAGTGAACTAATACATAATCGCATGATATAGCTATAAATAAAATCGTTGCGTCCGATGTCAGCCAAACTCAAACTGGACGCGTTACTGTGCGCCTGCAAAGCAAACCACCTGTAATAATGACTACTAATATACAATTATATCTTCAAATTAATAACATGTATAGGTAAGTTTGATATTAAATGGAAATAATAAATTTGTAAAATATCTTTATTTCTCTAAAAGTAGTAATAAATGTTATAAAAGATTAAAGTAATTTTACCAGAATGTGTTGTGTTTTATAGTCAAATACTAAATTCTATATCGTAACAATGATATTGATCTTTAGACACGGCTTTTCTGCCAAATCGCCATTTATTTTCTTCTTTCGTAACCGTAACAATCGTATAAATGTTTTACAGGCATTCTTGTCGTTATCTATATACAATAAAATGATAAAATACACTGCAAAATTATAATAATAAATAAAAAAAAATGAAGTTCCAGTACATAATATAAATAATTCAAGTAACTTTAGAATTAATATTCATATCAACAAAAAAAAAATGTAGAACAGAAATTATTAAGATCCTCAGGTATATAGGTAGCATCAAAACGACAAGAGGGCTCCGTTATAAACAATTTCTTGCTGTAATAGTTTTTCAAAAGAGAAATAAACCATTTTTTGCATTATTCACTTAATTCACAAAGTGTTTTTGTATTCATTTTCAAACGATAGTAAATTATAAAAATATACTGACATTTAAGATAAACTTAATAGTTCGCACTAAAAATTTTATTTACAGTTGGTCACTTATCTACGTCGATTTTAATGTGTTCTTTTAGTCTTTTTGGTGGTGGTTCGTCTAAAACATCTTCTAATCCAGGCAATTGTATTTTTGTCTCTGACGCTTCCGATGGCTGTAAAGAATTACATGTTTCAAAATAGGATTTTTTAAAAATCTATTTTGTTGTCAAATAAAAGTTTAGAACGAAGACATTTTCTAAAAATAATTACTCAGAGATTTGCTATAATAATTAGCAATTATTGGCATTGTGTTTTTAACGTACCTCAAGGTTCATAAGAAAACAATATCAAAATTTTCGAATTACAATGTGTATAATAAAATTAATATCATGTACTCGTTACCAAAAAAGAGGGCTATTTGCAATAAACAGTCAATCACTAACATTCAAATTATTAGTCAGCATTATCGAAACAAAAAAGTAAATACTAAATTGATTTTACCAAATGTTATTTAATTTTATAAAATAATTTCTGAAAAACGCTTGCTCATGGTTTACAAACATATAAATTCAAAATTAATCCCATAATTATCAAAATTTTATTAAACTTTAACATTCTAATCTTTTAGACAACAATAGCAATAAGAAATAGTTTATTCAACTAATATATACAGAAATGTAAGTAAAATATATTAATTAGTGTAAAAAGATCGAAATGCAAGTTTATTGTAACTACTAAAATACTTTCAGTAAGAGAAACTATCAAATATGATAAATCTGAATAGTCTACCATACGTATATAACAAAATATTTACATACATACGTACTTAGTTAATGGAGAAACACACATCTTTCAATAATTAAAATTTATAATTAAAGTAGTAATACAGATGCTCCTTTTTTACTTATTTGCCACCCTTAGAAGTTGTTTTCCAAAAGTATATGTTGTAACTTTCTTGGGAAGGGCCTTACTTCAAGTATAATATTAAAACTACAACCTAGGCATCGCAAACAAAACAAATTCGTTTTATTTATTGTATACAATATTGTGATGTTAAGCTAGTGACGCTATTAATCAAACTAAATCCCGAATAAGTAATTGAAAAGCTCCCCATATTTCAATAGAACTAACATTAAAAGGGTATTATTAAACCAATTCTTACTAAAATGCAATTGAATAGGTTAATTTTAAAAGGTCCAAGCATATTAGACACTAATTCATCAGTATCCATATTAATAAAAGTATCCCATACAATTTGATAAAACATGGTTTATGACAGGAACAGGCACATATTGTTGTAACTCTTTTCATACATCAGCGCAATAATCTGGCCAGCATTTTAGACCAACTACCGATTATTACCTTCAGATGAAGTTATTTTCAGTTCAAGTCAAATAGGCGCTGAAAAATACTGATCCGAAGATGTAACTGGGATAAAATTCACATCACCATATCTATATTTCTGTAATCCAACTACTCTACTAACATATTTTTTACCCTCATTACTAAAGTAAATCAAAATCAGATATAAACTTTCAATACATAGCATGCTTCTATATTGTTCATTAGTCATTTACCATATTAATATTAATGTGGATACTGGAAATACAGTATTTGATAGATGTACAATGAAAAATAAATTCACTAAAATAGCCAGCGACACCAAAATATATTTTGACGTATTTTTTTATATGTATCATTGTAACAAAAAAAAAACATATGGTATATATAAACAACGATGTTTCAAAACAAAGTGATTGTTCTTTTAAAATTTTACCTAACATATTTGTCAAATACTAAAGGATAAATTTACTTACTTGTAAATGATATACATAATTGATTGTTACATGAAACTGGAAATCTAGGTGTACTAACAACAAACATCAAACTATAGCCAAAACAGGAAACAGTACTCCTGCGTCATAAAAATTCAGGACGTCATTAATTTACTTTATTTATTTTTGAAACACAAAGTAGTTCTAATTCAGCACATGCACATTAATGTTATTGAAAGTAATTATATAATTTGTCCAAATAACTAAGGTAAAAATAAGCACATTCAACTATTTGAGGGATTATTATTCAACTATCAAAAATATTTCTTTAAATAATATATGTTTTCAATTAAAATTAAATTAAAAAAACAATATGATAAACCACAAAAAAACAGAATTTCTTTCTAAAAATATTCTTTATTTATTGTGCCAAGCAGTATACTTTTTTTTAAAAAAAGTCGATAAAACGTTTCTTTAATATATGCTAATAATAAATGTTATACTTCATTTACTTAAAAGTAAATAACTTTAACTGACTTGAAACATGTTATTGGTACATTTGCAAATGAAGTCAAATCACGTATTTGTCATATATCTTTCAAATCATTTATTCCTCTGCATGGCTTTTGAAATATTTTTGATAGACCATATGACGACGCTCAACACTTATATTGTTTTCTAATTATGAAATACATTGATTACATATAATGTAATTACAGATATGTACCTTACTGATCTTGCATAAAACTTTCATATAAAAGTAAGATCACTTATTCGAAAGGCTTTGTCAGAAAAAATATATACACAACCAAAAATTAAAAAACAAACACAGAAATTGCACTGAATGACAGACGTCCAAATGACATTTGCCAAATATACAATATATGTCGAATGTGGCGATTCGTATTAATCTTGTGCTGTAACAGACAAATTCTATTACCAACAATAAACATTTAACTAGTGTAAAAGTTATTTTTTATTTAGATTTTGTGATATATGATTATTGTAAATTATTGTACACCACATAAAAGTAAAGATATTAATTTATAAAATTTAAGCAATGTTTAATTAAATATGAATACCATTGTAATTATTTATCAGGATTGGTAACGTAGACGTCATAGATGACGCAAAGACACTGTTTGCTGTTTTTGCTTATCCTTACAGTTCATTTAATACATGACTTGACGCACGTCAACGATTATTGGTTATAGGAATCACAGATACTATATTATCTCTTCTTTAATACTAATAATGATATAGATATATCGTATATATAATTTCTACAGCCAGTAATCGATAGCGCACATCAAATTTTCTATTAAATAAACTATTACTATTATAAAAGATGAGAGAAACATGCAACTATGAATTTTTTTTTTTTTTGTATAGAATGCATCATGTGAAATACCGCAAATATGTCCAAAAAAAAATAGGGAGTCTGAAAACTCGCTATTACTATATGAATAACTGAACATTTATTTACACTAGTACAAAAGTGTTTAAAAATTTCTTCATCAAAAATTTATATATAAAATAGAGTCCCTATAAAAAGTAGAAAAGTCCATATTTAAAAAAAATGAATTGATAAAATCTAAAATTTTAATTCACTAAAATATATGCAATTTTAATACTCTGAATAATTAATAAGGTCTTATCCTTTTGTTAACTATTGCTTCATATGGATTCTTCATACTTGCTTGATGATATATCTACGCTTGCTTTTGCTTTATAATGACGTATACATTTACAATTGGATTGCATATGGCAGTTACAAAGACATCTCAATCGATTGCTTAACGCTTATTTCTCATTCGACTCACAGTCTATGTCAGATTTTTATAATAACGTCCGCGTTACTATCAAATCATTTTCATACTAATGAATGTCCCTTTTGGTATAAATTAATGATCGTTCATACACTAGATTACCAATGAACACATACAATGTCCAAAACCTCGCATATTGAAACATCTACACATATGTACTTGCGGTATGTCCTACAATTCCAATTTGAACACTCTTACTCCATCTTACTGCACGCTGAAAACGTCTTTCGGGATGGTTTTCTGGCAACAACGATTACGTTGCTTGTCAGTGTTAATGTGGGTGTATAATTTTAATCCGTCCGATTTTCGCAAATATTTTGCAGCTGCATTCACACTCATCTTTTGATCCCTTTGAATGCATGCAAAAGAAAACCGCCTAAAAATGTTTCGCGTATTCAAAACTCACTCATAAACTTGCCGAAGAAATAATATTCACCTTAAATAGACAAAGCGCATTAGGAGGTGATCCTTCTACCTGATCATATCCCAGTTAGTAGATAATTGGCTGCTCTTAATTATTATACAAATTGTATAGGTAAAGTTTAAAAGCATTATGTTTGTTGGATAGAGAATATTCCCATTGTCATAGCTTCTGTTTAGGAATCTGAAGTGCAAAACTTATCTCGACTTCTTCTACTTAAACCTATAAAACTTTACTGCAATATAAACAGGACTTAACTACATAAAGGCAATTAAATGTTTATTTTTAAGACAGTTTATTAAGCCAAAAAGTTGACTGGCAACACAATCAGTGTTTCCAGCTAATCAGCTGAAAAATATTAGCCTAATTTATTTAAAAATGCTCTTATTGTAAGTTCAAATTGGAAAGTTAGACCATTTCAACTGTGATAGTTATTGATCATTAATTTCTACGGTGAGCAATCGTGAAACATCAACACCGAAGTCTGATAGTAATTATAATATTAAAAATAAATTTATGCCACTTCCGTCCGTATAATAATAATAATTCGACTTAATGTAAAACGTAGAATGTCCATTACAATTACTATCTTCTTGCTATTAAACCTGATCATTTATAAAATTATACGTTTTGTAACGACCGTAAAAAAAAAATCATTCGCAACACTAGTGTAAAACACACTACCTTAATTCCTAAATTTCGTTCTACGTTATCCTTGCTGTATGTGGTCTGCCGTGATGATGCATAACGTGACCTTTTGTCAATTGACAAGTGTATGACATTTTTATCGACGTTCTCATAGATGCTGGGATTACAAAACGAAATTTTTCCTCTTGGGGAATTTAGCTTCGTATATTCGTGCCTCATCAAACACTGCCTTTTACGAACACTTTAGTAAATAATCCATTTTTCTTCTCCTACTATTCTACCCATAGACACGTTTCTGTGATATAAAAGCACACTTGTTGCCATTCCTTTGTTTTTTTTAGATGTCAATTAACGTTTTTTTTTCACTATACCCATTATACACACTATATATATTTTTTGGTAATCTTTTCTAGAACTGCTGCTGTATTTATATTCACTCACGTAACACACTTTCAGTATAATCTTTAAAATTTTAAAATATATTTACTGAAATTATAAACATTTGTTGCAATGTCTACAGATTTTGACAAAAAAAATACTATCCATAACAAACGTCTCCATAATTCATTTATACAACTATATTAACTGACATTGAACTGATATTTGCGATTAATACTAGTAAAGATATTATGTTACCAGAAAGATGTTAGCCTAATTATCACCACAACGAACAAGTTTAAATATATCAATTGATTCTAAAATATTCGAACTGGTATCCATCATTAATGTTTCAATATGAAAATAATCTAGTTTTCAAATTTATTGCGTTTTATTTGTAATAAAACAATTGTTAATCATTATGAATTAAAATCCTTACAATGAACTTAATTTACATATTTCGATATCAAAGTCGTCTTTAGAAAATGTGTGTGGCAGTATTATTTGTTGTGGATGACTTATTTATCAAAATGTTTAAATAGAATTTGAAATCATTACATTGTAATAAGGATTGCTTACTATTATTTACTTAATTCAAAGTGTTTTCTACGAAAATAAATTAAGATCTCTTTTACATCATTTTATACTGGAGTACCTATTCACTATTGCAATTATTTATGAAACGAAATAGGTAAATAAGACACATATGCATACTTAATTTATTTTTACATAAATAAAGAAACTAAAAGTTTATGGGATGAAAAGTTCTTGTTGCAGTAATTATTCACATAACATAATTTTTTTAAAATTTCTTCCTACTTTTTATTCTAAATAAATATCATGCGATATTTTACATGATGAATTTTTTATATATTTATTATTAAGCGTGTTAGTTTACTTAATTTACAACAATATATGTCAATTATTCATAAAATAAAAAAATTATTTTAATTAAATGCAAAATTTAATTTTAAAAATAATGTTGATTCGCGAAATTCGAAATATGTTCAAAAGGCAGTCAATATTTGCCCATTAACCAAAGTTTTTACCTAAATTATTAGTGTTAAATTATATTAAAAAAAAGTATTGACAAACACACATACCTGGGCATCAATTCCCCTAGTAGTAAGCTACATATGAAAAAAGTACATGTGTTAGTCTATAAGTCATTTATGAAATAAAAAGAACTTTATTTCCGACAGAATAATCCATTACATATTAATACTCGTGAGAGAGAATTGTCTAGGATGAAATAAAATTCCTTTTATTTTCATTTGGTATACTCAGGATATTTAAAAAAAAATCAACAATCACCTTGATATCTGTTCCTAGAGGACCGCAGGCTTCTGATTTTATCTTGGTCTTCTGTTTTTTTTGTCTATCAGAATTCAGCATTGTTAAGGTAATGCCAGTTTTCTTATTAGGTTGATACTGAAGCTCGGGTGGAAGAAAAACTCGTGTGTTTACAAAATCTGATTGAGGCGCAAAATACATAGTTGGTATTCGGGTTTCTGTTGGGAAATCTTTTACATCATAATTAACTGTTTTTGTTAAAAGAAGCCCTGATGTTAAATCACATAAAGCCCAAATTTTCTGGAAAATATATAAAAAATATCTATATAGTCACATTTATTAATAAGATGATTATGAAAACAGGTTAGGTTTATGTTTTGATCTGTAAGCAAATAAAATTGCATATAATACAAAGGTAGTTAATAGTACTGCAATGTTCAAAATCAAAATGTATTTATCAGAAGATAGATAACACAACTATTAAAACGTTATTTAGGAAATTCTCTTTTTTAACAGTGGAACGAATTAAATGTAAAATATTTGTCGATATTAAATATTTCAAAAACACTATCTTCTTTATCTGGAGGTTATATAAATAACAAATAAAAATTTATATTAGATATAGGTATTGCAACAATTAAAATAAAAAAGACAACTGACAAATTGCTAACTGAAAACGGGCATTAAAATAAAATGAATTATGTCAACAATATCTCTTATTCCAATATGGATAGCATAAATTTATTCTTGTTTCTGTTTTATATACTCTTCCGGTTAGGTACTTAATTTTTAAATTTAATAAATTAAATACAAATTCATTAAATTCTTTTCAAATGTAATTATTCTTCTGAGTAATACACCCATTTTTCAAATATTTAGCAGCAATAAAGTACTAGCACGAACTGATTCCCTTATTTGTAGACCATATTGAACTCTGCATTTACCACTTTTAACTGATTGGTGTTACACGAATTTACTGGATTCTTTTTTCATTCAGGAGGATTCAAGCTTATATTTTATACCAACCAAGGTAATAGAAGAAACATAATATATTAAATTAACATAAATGCTTCCCTAATTTTCAGATGATTGTAATTTGGATATTTCGACGATAAATTTTAGTTACAAAAACTTAGTCACATTACATATTTAGTACTAACTGTAAAATACTCACATAGTTCATACTATCATCATCTGGTCTTAGAGCATCTTTATGGTTTTTCATTCTCTCTATTAAATTTTTATAGAAACCGTAACTAAAATATTCATTTTTTGTAACTAATGGTTCCAATATAAACCATAAACAGTGCTTCGATCGCGACAGTTCTTGTACATCATCCCATCGTGACAGCCCTGGATCATGAGCCAAAACAGGTACAGCAAAGGCCAACATGTAATCAGGCAGAATATGAGGCAATTGACTCATGGCTTTATCAGCTTGTCCAGTTCCCATAGTAAGCGTTTTAACGTAATCCCTTCGTTTGTTAATATCAGCAATCATATAATTTCTCATTGTATTTTTTAATCTAATGTCCGGTTCTTTCCCAGCAAGTGCATAATACCCCATGAAATCAAGAGGAAGACACTTGTTTGGTAAACCTCGGCCAAGACCTTTATGTAATTTTAACGCGAAGATTTCCCTAACTTGTTTTACTTCATCCATCATTAATTGAGACAAATTGTAAAATTGTTCTGCAGTATATTGATCACCAACTCCCTTTTGTTCGCAGACTTTTAGCATAGCGCAACCTGCAGAAAGCCTTAGCCAAGACATTTCTGCCTGAGATAAACGTCCGGATTGTAAAAGATCACCTTTATGCGAAATAAAAGCATTCAACATCCTAAAAGTCTTCTGGGCAGAAGCAGTATCTTGTTTAAGACCCAAAAGCCATCTTGCCATTGCTTTCAACCCTTCTATTTTACACCTTGTTTCTTCGGGAAGTTCTTCCTCTGCGCACCATGGTCCTGTATCGTGATTGTTGTTTTCTGTTAGTCTTGCCTCTTTAACTAATAGTTCTTTAACAATCTAGAACCAATAAAATCATATTTATTAATTATTTTAATATTAAAAATTTTTAGAATGAATGATAGAGCTGATGAATATCATATTTAAGCATCAAACTTCGCTGTAAAAACTAATAAAACAAATAAATGGACTTCTGAAATTCAAAACTGAAAAATAGTTTTGTATCGTACTATTGTCTCCTGTCAGCTTTTCATTTAGTTCAGAGTTTTGTATAATAGTAACAATGGCAGCAGTTATAATAGACATTTTGAATATGTTCTGTAATATTAAAAACAAAACATATGCAGTACCAGTCTTTAGTATACAATATTAATCTGAAATAGATCTATAGACTGGCTCACTGGCCCAGCCACTCGCTTATTCTTTTGAGATTATCTTAAATTTAGAGTACATATTCATACGGCAAAAAACTCTAACAAATAAAAAAAAATACTACAAAGTACAAAAGCTTAACTAGATTCCCGATGCCTATAATAGGTTGACAGATATAAAACATATCTAAAATAACGTAATTATAATAGTAATATAGTTGAAATTTCTTTTTTGCAAATTTATATATAGTATTTTTGATTGATTCAATTTAAATTAAAACATAAAATTAGGTACGTGACAGTATTATGTATTGTTGGTTGCCTGACCATTTCGTAAATTCACACATCAAAGTGTTTTAAAGTGCAATAATTGGCTACATTATGTAATAATTGATAACACTAGGTATATATATATATATATATATATATAATACTACTAATTTATTATACAATATAATGGTATATTGTATTTTAAAATAATCGATTCAAAGAATATACAAAAATTTTATTGTAATAAATGCTAAAGACTATATTATTAATAGCTTCAGTTAGAGTACAAGACATCATACACTAATAGTTTCATTAAATCTTGCTTCTACATAATTTTATACTGATTACGTATTATATTAACCTAAAAAAAAAACAGAAAGTAAAAGAAATTTACTATTTTTATTATGATGTACACTACCATTAAAAAGTGTTTGGGCACCAATAAACTTAGAAGAAATAATTAAAAGTACTAGTGAAAAAGTGAACATACATATATTATTTACATATGCAAAGGTAATTACACTGGCAGTAGGATTACATATTATATTTAAACTTGTGATTCGCCTATGTGACCTCTTTTGTTTTTGATAACGGCAGCACACAATCGCGATATTCTTGCAATTAGTTTTGTCAAGGTATCTGGCATTATCGGGACCCATGCTTCTTGTAACAGACCTCCCGATCAAATTCCTCCCACAATAACTCTATGGGATAGATCCGTCTCCTTCCAAGTGTTGTAAATAGTCTTTGCACAGTTTAAATGTATGTTTCGGGTCATTATCTTGTTAGAATACAAAATTCGGACACAAAAGTCTTAATCTTGAAGGAACACCATTGTTCTTCAATATGTTTCGATACTGTTTTATCTCTAATATTCCCTCGATCTTTACAATATCACCCACGACCGGACTAGCAAAACAACTTCAGGTCATCACACAGAACCACCGCCATATTTAATCGTAGGAACAATGCGTTGTTCTGTTGCACGCTCACCTGTAGATCTCCAAACGAAAACGTTGTCTTGAACCGAAAATCTCAAATTTTGACTGATCGGCCCACAAGACTTTACTAAACTGTTCAACTGTCCTATACTGGTGTTTCCGTTTATTCTATATGCACGATAACGGTTTTTTCATCGCAATTCGACCATACAAACCTGCTTTGTACAAGCGATGTTTGACTGTAGTTACGCTTATTGACTTTCGACGGCCTGTATTGATTTCGGTAGCGATTTCTTTTGCTAGATACCACTATTGCACAATCTTCAGCAGAAGTTGTGGCTCTGGGTTTCCAACTCGTGATTTATTCAGAACACTGCCACTTTCTCGGTATTTTTTGACGGTATAGTCTGCGGTGGCATTATTTAATTTTGATAGTTCGCAATTTGCCGGTTGCTTTTGCCAGCTTGATGGTACGCTATTATAAGAGCACGCGTTTAATGTTGAACTCTTTTCGTTTCGGTATGTTTAACGGTCTTAACAACAGTAGTCGCACAGGAATATCTCACAACGAATACAAAAACGTAAATAAGGGAAATTTCGATAATCTAATCTGAAACTTGCCCGAGGTAATTAAAACATCATTACTAAAAGTATACTTAACAAAAATAGGCAATTACAAGAACTTCGAGAAACTTTTATTATTGCACTAATCCCAATGTAGTGGCAATAACCAATTTTGTTTTACTGCAGGTAATCAAGTAATTTACATAATGTTGCTTATGCAGCGTTTCTGTAAATTTAATGTTTATATTTATTCAATTTTGCAGGAATGAATCTCCTAAAAGCTATGTTATATAAATAGTTTTATAAAGTATGGGTGCAAAATACTTTTGAACGGTAGTGTAGTTTGAATGAATTAAAGATATACCTTTTAAAAAGAAAAAATATATATTTAATTTCTATAATGCAAATGAAAATCTAACAGCTGCAAACAGCAGAGATTTTTAAAAATTAAACTTTGAATAAGAAAACAAATCTTATAAGTTATAATAACAATAACTGATTTACTAGAAATATAAGTACCCACATTCAGTGAGAATAATTAATTAGTATAATGCTTAAAACTGAATTAATACAAATTATAAAAACATAACATTTATGAATTTAATTAATACTACTTACCTTTCTTGATACAATATTTTTAATTTGAACTTTACATTTTTCGGGCACATTAAAGGCAATATGTCCTAAAGTAACAATAGCTGTCCTATAATGTGGAGACTCAGGACATAAATTTGCTTTGGCAGTTTCTAAAATTGCAGGAAATAAAGAATCATGGAGGTCGGGCATGTTAACAAAGATACATCGTATTGCTCCTTTTGCTTGTTTTGGTGTGCCTGTTTCAGCAAAGTTCTTACATATAGGAGCTAGAGTATCCATTATATCAGGAAATTGTTCATCTGAAATTTAAAAATTCAAAATAAATAATCATGGGTGAATATAATCTGAAGGCTTACATAAACATTTATATTTTCCAAGAAAAGTGAAGACGGACAATACTAGAGGTGCTATGGATGGATCATCCAAATGTAGTAGTTCCATTAATTGTTCTAGAATATCTTGATGATGAAAATGGGGTGCGAAAACACAACTTAACATGACTAACAACTTCAGTCCTCTATCACCAGCTGTAGCCGGATGTAACCCAACTTCCTCAATTGTATTACCTCCTCTTAAGCAATCTTCGACATATCCAATTAATATTCTTATGGCTTCATGATCCACCATTACAGAACTTACTCGTTCCAATAGCATTTTAACAATGTTATAATATAAATTAGTCATTACCGGTTGGCCTAATTTTTTTAACACAGCTGCTGTTGCATAAGAACATTCTTGACAACTAACAGATGGTCTGGCTACTGTTTCCATGGATTCCAGCAGTGCTGGATCTTTTTTCATGTGATTACTGAATTTTGTCAAGTATTCATGGGCTTTAACAGGCTCGGGTAAACATCGCGATAGAGCCTGAATTTTCATAGAAATTTCTTTTTGTAACTCCAATGTATAACTTCTTCTATGTAACTCCAACCATTCTAGTACAAGTTTTCTAACACATAATTGATTTTTCTGCAATTCAATAAAGGCTTTGGTTGCATGATCATCTACAGTACCAAGTAAATGATATAACTTTCTCATTCTTTCTGCTGCTGGCAACTGATAAGGTACCAAACAGGTGTTTAATAATCTTTCAACCAATAAGCGGTCTTCCATCCCCGCCATATAATAACCATTCAAAATTTTGTCTTTAATCCATGTTACTGCTTTTTTTGTAGCATTTGGAACATCAGCATCACTTAAGTGCTTTCTATAAATCATAGCTAATCCTGACATAGCTTCTTTTCTGATTTTAAATTTTTTATCTAGTGTTCGCTCTTTCACAAATTCAAGTAAATCTTCTGAATCTGATACGACTTGAAAATCTCTCCTGGCAGTCGTTACAATAGCCATTACAACCTCATATCGTACATTTTCTTCAGAATCATGTTGTCTCATTTTTAAGGTTTCTGTTATATCTTTTCTTAAATCTGGATGATTTAAGAAGAAATGCATAGAATATTGTACGCACTTAATACGAATAGAAACCGATATATCATTAAAGCGTCCTAAGAATGCTCTCCAAAGTGCTGAATGTCTTCTTGCCAACTCCGAATCCTTTTCACTGAACATTCTTGCTAATAGTGCAACAGCACCCAATCTTTCAGTTACTTGAGAGCTTTTTAATTTACATTCTAATTGGGGTAAAACTGCAGTCAAAACTTGTGGACATATATGATTTAATTCATATATTAAATCATATACTTTACTATATATCTGTAAATTCTTGTCTTCCTTTCCTAATATGAGAACTTGATTAAAGAAACCTTGTATGTAAGATTCTAAAGTGTCTGATGTTTTAATAACTAATTCCTTTGCAAGTAAATAAGCGTTTTTGCGTTGAGTTTTATTTGGTTCTACTATGTTCATCAAAATTATATCTAAAAGTTCATTGCCAACATTGTCACTTTCACTTATTAAGGGACACAACACATCTAACATAAAACTTTTAACTCTTGGTGAATGTTCATCATTAACAATCTTAAACATAAGATGAAACAAAGCGCAAAATATCTCTTGACTATCTTCCAATTCAAAACACATATTGAAAGACTTTACATAGGCCAAATTCTCTAATAAATAAAAGTACCTCTTAAAGGCAGCATCTTTCGGATCTTTTAATCCTGACAATTGTGTTATTAAAAATAGGAATATTGTTTTTACTTGATCAGTGTCTTTATAAGGTGCTTCGGGTGCATAAACTCTAAGAACATCTGCAATGCAACATGCTATAAGCAATTGAACATCTCTTGATGGATGTGATAAAAATTGTTCTTCAGCAAGATGTAATGCCAATGGTATGTACTGCTGATATGCTCCTTCGTCTTGACCCATAGCTTGTAAAGTGTGAGCTAATGTTTTTAACCGACGAATAAGTTCATCAGGACCTAAGTCCTCAGTTATTGGTCGACAACCAGGAGGATAAATTATCTCCGACATTTTTATATCCTAATAAACAAGCGTCATATAAGAAACATAATATAACCAAATCTAAAAATGCGCAAAACCAAAATTATAATTTAAGTTGTTGAATGACAGATTCTAGCAATGCATTAAGTAATTCAAGAATCAAAATATTGTAATAACTAAAATACATACCCTATAAAGTCCTTAAATAATTTCAAATTACATTGAACAAACGCCTAATATCAATCATAAATAAAATTAAACATAAAACACATTATGTACTTTTATCGATAACCCAATATTCACTTTAATATTTACTTTTATTTAAACCGCATTTGTAGTAAATTAGTCAGACGAACGCTTTTAAAAATTGTAAAAATGCTATGTGCATCCAATGTATACACAACATAGATGTCAAAATGGCTGCCATAAGCGACTACAAACTTAGGTAAGTAGGGATTTTGTATAGTGATATTTTGAATATTCCTAAAGTCAAACAATTCAAAAACTTAAAAAACTATATATGACAATAAATTGCAAAATAATAAAAGGCAATCGAAAAATAAAAAAATATACAAATATCTATTATATAGATGAATCTATTAATATAAACAAAATAAATAATTTACTTTATATTTGACATGAACGATGCGCCATCTAGACATTAGCTAGATGTTTTAGCAGTAATAACCTAAACTACCGTTTACATTTTTCTTAGATGAAATAAGAATTTGTAGATGACCGTTAAGCAACTGAGAAAATTAATTCAAACTTACTAGAATTCTATAAGGGAAAATGATTAATAATAAATAAAAATCAATCAAAATTATCAATTTATCACACGATTTTCATGAAATATGTGTAGATACACTTCAATTGATTTTATTTTATCAATTAATAAATTCAAAAGTGCTTCAGCTTGTATTTGTAATAAAATCAAATATACTAGAAACGTTACGTGTCCTAGAATAGTATATTAATATTTAATTAATTATTGTTACCTGAAATCGATTTACATTACGTCCTATTGTAGAAAATTGTCGTAAATTTTAAAATATTTAAAGATATTTTACCATTATGGGTCATGTGAGTACCTATACGTTAAATATTTATCTTCAAGGAGTTATTATAATGAAATGATAAACAAACTATTTGGGTATTTACAATTTATTGCATTATTGTTCAAATAAGGGACAAGTTAATGTGTTATTTTATAGGAAAAGCATGGCTTTTACATAAGGTTGCAAAGGGTATTCAGGTAAATCCTAACATCGGCAACCCGCTTGATATGTAGTGTTTTCAAATATTGATGGGCGTGGTCTTAAAAACAACATAAAGTAACGAACAATATTTAATTTTGTGAGAGATATTAATAAATTTGTATATAATTTAATACTTTGCAGTATACTAGCAGTTATATTAGATGTGCTACAAATTGTAAATTTTTTCATTATTTTAAATCAAAGTGGTATTGTTTAAATCAATTAAATATCTTCATACATGCGAAGTAATGCATTGCTTCAAGAAAAATATACCTATAAAGAGTAAAAATATGCCTATGAAGAGTACAAATATGTCTATAAAGAGTAAAAATATGCCTATACAGAGTAAAAATATGCCTATAAAGAATACAAATATGTCTATTAAGAGTAAAAATATGCTTATAAAGAATAAGAGTACTATTTTATACATAACCACATTCATGTATGGTAAAATATAAATAATCACAAAGAACACATGTTAAAGACAATGACCACAACCGAAGTGGTCATTAACAATGTGTTTATACATACATTAAATAGTTGCTGTTCAATTTTTTAGGGTCTGATGATGTTTAGGGTTTATTAAATTTAACAAAGTACAGTTTGCAGTTTGTAACGTCTCGTTATTTCGTTAATTTTGAATATGATTTTTACCCCGAAGTATATAATATTAACAGGAAATGAAGGTAAATTTTAATGGAGACTGTGGTTAATTGTATTAATCAAAAAAGGTAAATAAAACCCCTTACCACATCAATGTTCGGATTCTGTATATGAATATCGATAAATACGTTGTCATCGTCAGTAAATAATCAGTTAATCAGTGTCTCACCCAGATCCGCGGTAAAATTCGCATAGAACAATTCCACACAATTCTCGCTAATAACCAAATACATTTGGTTGTTAGCGGTATATTTGCTTGTTAGTTGGTAATTGTGCGGAATTGTTCAGTGTTTTACCACGAATACAGGTGCGATATTGATCAATTATCTGCTAATGATGGCAACTTAGTTATCGAAATACGTATACAAAATGGGAACATTGGTATGGTAAGAAGTATGAAACTTCTTACTATACCTTTTCTGATTGACAGGAAATATTCGTGAGAAAATATAGAACTTCAGACAAAAAATATATTTTGCTGAGTGCTCAACATTCTCTATTCTAGGGTCTACAAATCATACGGTGGATACTATTTTGCCTAAATGTATTATTTATTTAAGAAAACATTACTTACTTATTTACTAATGTATTATGTCTGAAAAAGTAAGGGAAAGTTTTATTAAAAATATTAAGTTAAATAAACACAAGTAACTCTTAATTTAATAAATATTTTTATTTTTTTTTGATCAAAATATATATTGTCAAAGAGATAAAGAAATAGTTTTTTGAATCTAAAAAAATTGTTCATGTATAATATACCTAATATAAGTTTAAAAATAACATTAAAACCAGATTCATATCAATTTTGGGTCTGCAACGTATACCATTGGCTAATAATACACTGTTGGTGAAATCAAATGGATACAAAAAATTAATACTATTAGAAGTAATCAAAGGAATGAGTCGAAAACTAACAAACAATATGATTTTGTGACTTAACCATAGCTAAATTTCTTTATGTTCTCATATAATTTACATATACAAATTATAAACATAATACATTTTCGTGTACTTCTTACAAGCGTTGATCCACGCATAGAAATGACTTAAGAAGACTTTCATTTGTTCTACGTTTCGACAATCTTCTGCGTCACCGTCTAGAATAGCATCGACTTGGTAGTTAGAAGCGAGATTGGCTACGCCTCGAATTTGAAGGTGCTTATGCTAGCAACTTCAGATACTTGCGAGCAAGGGTTTTTCTCACGACAAACTTACACAAAATCAATCCCCCCAAAGAAACTATATTATCAATAAATGTCCGCGTCATATATAATATTACTACGATCATTTCTTATAAATACAGTTGGATAGTCGTGTCTGCCTGATAAATGGGCCGTAGTGTAGCGACAATCTATACGAGCGAATCCAAACTAACAAATCGGACATACATTTCTGTTTTCACTCCTTATCTTGTATTTTTATTGATGTTCTTGAAAGTGGACTATCAGTAGTTTATATTTTAATGATTTTATAGTCGTCTCAAAGCCTAGAATTTTTTTCTAAAAAAGAAATTTCTTTTTTTCGCTACTAATAGTAGTAATATTATCTATACAAAGATTCGGTTTTAAAAAGACCCGTAACATTGTCCGATATCTAATAGCCAATTATTTCAGTTGTTGTTCAGTTGTATGTTCAGTTGTTCAGTTCTTCAGTTGTTTTCAGTCTTCTTCACTCAATCCCCATGTGCTCATTGTTTTTACGCTTTTAATCCATATTCTTAGGTTTTCCCTTTCTCTAATTCTCTACCGGGATCAATTTCTTTACTTTCTTTGATTATCTCTCGTCACCTATCCATAACTGATCTTTGTACTCACTTGCTTATTCATTGCGCCATTTTAAATTCGTTCTCGTTTTGAGGTTCTCACTGATCGTTCAATGCATCCATTTCTGTAGCTTCTATTCTTGCTTTTATATGCTTCTTTAACTGCCATGTTTCTGATCTGTACACCATTATGATTTTTATTAAAGAGTCATATGTAAATTATATAATAAATTTAAAAAATATCTAATTTTTTAAATTGTCTGTGTTTCGCCGATTTCGTGTGCTGTTTGCAATTCCGTTATTCTAATGTTTTTTTACGATATATAATGAAATACTAAATAGATATTTAAAATTTTCTGTATGTATATCATTTTATACCATATTTAATTATTTTGAACTTTTTGAATCTATAATATTAGTAGAGTTACTTAAGAACGATTATTTAATGCTTTAAAAAGCATTTTGTGCATTGGTATTTTGAAATGCATCTTTTATCATATTTCCCAATATTTTAGTTATAGGTATACATAACTTTTAATTAAAATTTTGATTGATATATATAGAACATGTAAATGATGATTAAGTTTTGAAAATTATAGTAAATAAGTGGAATAATGTACATTTTGTCATATATCTAAATGTAACATTACATTTTTGCAATTATTCTTCCATAAAACTTGTATACTTTAAATATTTTGTATTATATATCTACAATTTTATTCATGATTTTTTTATACATCTTATATACTTATCATATTACTGTAGAAATCAAGAAGAGTTAATAACCCTGAAATGGTCCTTTCTCTTTAAATCATTTCAAAATTAGAATAATTTGACCAATAGCATAACGGAACGTGTCAAGAATTTTATCTTAAGTTGGCAGGCATATTATTACCATCTTTATTTACTGATTTGTGATTGTAATCGTTGGCAGTTTGTGGTGGCAATTAAGTTGATTATATTTGAGTGGTACATATTGTTATAAATTAAACACTATTGTTGTAAACCCAGCTTTAATTGAAATGTTTGTGCCTAATAAAGAATTAGTTTTGTTAGTATTAGTACTATGTGCCGTTCATTGTACATTAGGTGATGATAAAAAAGGACCAAAAGTAACTGAGAAAGTAAGTTATTGATAATTAATATAATTATTATATACTGACATGTGTATATTTTATAGGTTTCATTTGATATAACAATTGGTGATGAGGCTGCAGGACGTATAGAAATAGGATTATTTGGAAAAACTGTGCCTAAAACTGCTAAAAATTTTGCTGAACTTTGTCAGAAACCTATTGGTGAAGGATACAAAGGAAGTAAATTCCATAGGGTTATCAGAGATTTCATGATTCAGGGAGGAGATTTTACCAAAGGAGATGGTACTGGAGGTAAATGTTTTTCACTGTTAGAAAACTATTTCGACATTTAATTAATTATTAAATTTAGGACGTAGTATTTATGGAGAAAGATTTGAAGATGAAAACTTCAAATTGAAACATTATGGAGCTGGCTGGCTTTCAATGGCAAATGCTGGAAAAGATACTAATGGATCTCAATTTTTTATTACAACTAAAAAGACTTCTTGGTTAGATGGTAGACATGTTGTTTTTGGAAAAGTATTGAAAGGTATGGATGTAGTACGTAAAATTGAAAATGGTAAAACTGATTCAAGAGACCGCCCAGATAAAGATGTTGTAATTGCTGATTGCTCTTATGAACTCATCGATGAACCTTTTTCTGTATCAAGAGAGGATGCCACAGAATAATTAAGTTGTATTTGTATGTGATAGAATTGTATTTTTCGGACATTTTTTTACCTTACTCTGTGTTAGTTGGTTATTTATAATTTCAATAAATTTCACAGAATTTTTATAATCAGTTTTTATTTCCATTGCAATTAATTTAAATTCAAAATATTGATTTCATATAATTTATGAATGCTATATAATTTTATATCACATGTGTTTCAAATTTCCGATTGGATGCTACATAATAGTTAAAAGATTCTAGAAAAGTGGCATTTGTTCTAGCAATTTTTTACAGTCACGGAAATGGATTTTGGAAGTAAACGCCAAAACTTATTTTATATTCAATTATTATATAAATTCGTAATTCATGGCAATCGATAACAATTTTTTTACATGCTTGTTCAAATTAAATGGCGTCTATTCCAGTTTTGCGGAATCCTAACAAAAATGAGCTAAAGCTAAGAAAAGTCATATGCAAGTAGACAACAAAAATATAAATTAAAATGTTTAAATAAGTATAGTAATGAGTGCTGTGTTGCATTTGTTTCATGGTGAAATGCTATTGAATGAATACAAGTGAACTATGTTCAGATAGTCATAAATGTATGTTTTTAATAAGAATTGTTGCACATATAGTGCAAATAGCGTAGTTTATGGTTTGTGGAGAGGTATTTTTAATTGTTTACGCAAGATGATTTCTGTTCAAAATTTATCATTGTCCTTTTGCAGATATTTGTGAACGAAGAAATAGAAATTAAACATCTTAGCAGACCTACGCTGAATTTAATTATAAGATAAAAATTATATATACAAATCATATTTTTAACAGAGAGCGTAAAATTCGGACAAGTACAGAAAATATGTTTGACTTTATAATTATAATAATAAGAAGTGATTTATATTCTTATCTGGGTTTTGGTAGTAATTTTTGCTGTATCAAATTTAAATTGTTAATATGTGTCAATTTTTAATTAAAAGTCTCTAATTCTTTCTAAAGAACAATATTTTCAAAAACAATAATGACAATAAGTTATTTTTTGTGGATATGATTACACCTTTTTTTTATAACATTCTCATTTTGACATATCTTAGTACCGCTTAATACCCGGTACAGCTTAGTACCTAAGTAAGGTTGTCTGTGCTTAGTACTTGCGTTGTTATTTCAGAGTAGACTTTGTCTTTGAGGTAGATTATTTTTTCCAATGTCAATTTAATATATATATAAACTTTTCGAATATGTAGTAGCCATTCTGTACGATTTTTTAAGTTTTATAGCTATTTGGCAACATCAATTTATTTTTTTTGTGGAGTATAGCAGTAATTTGCTTCTCTGCATCACTTGATTCCTTCGTTTTTCAATCTATTTTGCTGATTGAAATACTATCTTTCTTTCATTTCTACCGTTCAGAGTTAACATAAACGGTTTCTCTATAGATGCGTTGATTTCTTTAAAATCAACAGTGTTTGAACACTGTTGATTTTTACTGGTTTCATAATTTTAATAAATAAAGAACGTGCAATTTAAAATTTTAAGACAGTAAATAGCTTTATATGCACTTTGTATACATATACATATTTTGTAAACAATTTTAATATTCTGTTTTGATATTGGCCTCTAACCACTTCTTTTTTAATCCAAGAAGGCCTCAAGGTCAGGATCCGCTTCTTGATGCATCTGCTAATTATAAGGTTGATATCAACCATGGTAGTTTTAGGGTGTTTTGCGATTTTTCTTCTATTCGACTGCAATGTCTACAATCTTCAGGATAGAGCTTTCTTAAAAGAGTAGAGGTTTCTTTTCAGACTTTTCACATTTTCTAAAACCTTTTTTTTAAGAATTTCCTCTGAAATTTCGAATTTTTCAGGTTTCACAGCTCAATTTGTTCCAGATTTTTTTCTAAACATTTCGAACTTTGCTCCAGTGTTTTTAAAACCGATTCTTATCAATCTGCACACATAGACTCGTAAACAAATATTTTTATGAATCTTCGCCGGCTTTTATTAATGCATCTCTTTATTTACAGACGCTTCCTCATCATGTGCTTCCAGTTCAGGTTTTAAATTAATTACATTTAGTCCACGAATTTTTACTTGTTTCATAGCCATAGCGAGAATATTATCTTTCCCGACACTATTTTATGATTTCACTTATTCGTTAATACTATTTCTTGTAATGGGTGCTTTTTTTGGATGCGAAGAACTTTAAATTGAAATAAAACACAGAAAAATGTTTTCAATATCCATGAAATTGGCTTTATTTAAAAGATAATTTTATGGCATTAAAGTTTAAATATGATTTCGGGCATGTGGCGTAAGTCAGGTTGTATTTCGGCAATAACGCGTTGAATGTTGGCTTCCAAGTGCTTCAATTATTTCAGGTTTATCGGCGCAGAAATGCTACTTTACATATCCCCTGAGAAAATAATCTAATGGCGTCAATTCGTACAAACGAGGTGGCCAATTAACAGGTCCATTTCGAGAAATTAATCGTTCGTCAAATGTTTCTTTCAATAAATTAATTGTATCGCGCACTGTGTTGCATTTGGCGCCGTTTTGCTGAAACCACATGTCTATAACATTAATGTCTTGCAATTGAGGCACGAAAAAATTAGTAATCATGTCTCTGTACCGCTCACCGTTGACTGTAACGTTCTGATCATCATTTTTGAAGACATGAACCAACCAATCGATTGTTGTGTGCGCACTGTACGACGTCTTACGGGATGCGTATAATCTTTTAGAGTAAACGTATTGCGAAAACGATCCATACTTTCTCGAATTATGAACACGTAATGCCCCATGAGTTTCTCGAATTGAACGATGTTTTGCAAAATAAATTTAAACAATTTGCAAACGATGCTCCGGCATGAGTCTATTTTTAACGAATTACCAAACCAAACTAACTCCAAAGCAACTCAGAACTGTCAAATCGGCTGTCACAGAAATCAGTATTGCAAATTTAAAGTTCTCCGCCTCAAAAAAAAAAAAACACTATCTCATTATTGACAACGATGCAATATTTGATATATTTTTTATAGGATTCAAACAGCATATAGCCAAATTAATTAAGGAAATATGTGCATTTATTTACAAATACTATAATGGTGTGACATTTATATATTCACTTTCACTTGACACATACCCGATTTTTAATTAAAGCTACGGCAAAGCCTAAGTACTTATACTTATTTCAAAAAGAGAGACAAACTTCTGAAGAAACCCTAATGACAGCTAATTCTCGTTGGTTGAGAGCAAGGCAAAAATCACATAGTCGTATCTAAATAAATAAAATTACATGTGTTTTCTAAACAAATATCTTAATTTTATAGGCTGTAATTTGAGTTAGGGGACTACTTGTCTCTTCTTTTTGAAACATAGTATTGTAGAATCGAAGGCCGGTGAAATTTCATAGGCCTGCTTATGAAATATCAACAAGAATCTCTACGGAGTGTGTAAATCCATAAAAAAGTTGTATTCCTTATGTATTGTACCAAAAAACCCTTAAATTTGGCATTATTGTTATTGTAGTTATTATGATCATTTGAGATTTTGGAGTCCTTACTGCAGCTACTATGAATCTTGTAATGTCTAAAAACCAAATAGAAGACTCGTGATCAATGTTATAGTCTAACGATAATGCAACTTTATCACCTTTATGTTTAAAGTAAACTTTAAAATGATTGACATCGTTTTAATGGAAATTAGCTGAATAACAAGATTTTTATGGAAAGTTAAAATCACTTTCGATAAATGGGAATATGTCCATATTAAATAAAATGGTTAAAAGATTAACTAAATGAATGATACCGATGAAGAATAATGAGCAACGAGTTATATAACAATTGAAATAATGAATTAAAAAACGTAAAATATTGAAATTGATATGAAAATAAAGGGAAAAAAACAAAATTGATGCACCTATGACAAATTACAACAATAATCATTAAGTGTCTACGTTTCAATTTTTTTCTTATGCCTTACAATATATTAAATTTGACTATACATGCAAATGTTGAATATATTTTTTTGTATTACATCAATTATTGAGTAAACATAATTAAAACTAACATCAATATTTTTATTTGTTAGTTGTAAGTTTTCTTTAAATATTATACGTATCAAAATCATTTAACTGCTGTTATTTTTCTTCTTATGTACATAGTTGGCAAGCTGCTAGACGCCTAATTTTGCGCTGACTAAAAGTTAAATATATTGTTTCAATATATGGCACGCAATACGTATACCTCTAACGGAATTTTGTTCAACTCAAATTATATGGATTTTTTGATATTGTCATTGGACGTCCAAACAAAAATTTGCCAGATGATGGAAGATGTCGAGCACTTAAAAAATAAACCTTACGACAATGTAATTTGGCGTCCGCGTAAGGATGCAGGATTACAGAATATAGAATTGTATATATATAACATTATAATTGTTATATAATATTAATATGAATAATAATACATTCGTAAATTACCAAAAAGAACTAAAAGATACTGTGATTAGCATATGCATTTGACATATGTAAGTATATAAAATTAAATATAAATTAGTGTTAAGTTCAGTCTTCCGTAACTAGAGACAACTACGGTAAGTTATCTCTACTTGCTAAAAAAGACCATGCCTAGATTTATTTAGAACACATCATACACATAGGTTATTTTTGTTGAAAACCGGATATCATATGAAAATCAGCGATAGTAAATTCAAAAAGTATTATTTTATGAATTTAATGGTATTTTTAAATTAATATAAAAACGGAAACATTTATTTTAAATTTGAAAATTGTGTGAGATGTAATATTCATAATATTCTTTATATAAGATTTTTTTCAATAATTCATATTTTTTAAGTTTTGATGATTTCGATATTTTATATGAGAAAATATATTTAAAACTATTTATCAAATAATAACACTTTATTAGGTTTCAATTTAAAATGTATAGGTATTGTTGTAAAAAATTACAAATTCTTTGAATTTTCAAAATCTTGAATCCATACAAAAGTAAAGGTTTCCAGGGAACATAATAACAAATGTACAATATAATAAAGAACTTTTAATATACAAGTAACAAAATGCTTAATATAAAACGGAACATCATGAAATAAGATATGGATTACTATATGTATTTATATTTGTACATTGCCAACCCTATTAATCCCACAGCCACGCTTGCACCGAATAACGTAAAAGCCTGCACCTAAAACAATAAAGGTAATATTCGTAAATAAATACGTATTTTCAAAAATAAACCTTCTTATCAAATTTTGCATTTTTCTTCTCATTTTCTTTGCCATTTTTCATGTTGAACATCCGTTGAGCCAACTGCTTTTCTGAAACTCTTTGCTTTTTAATAAGCAAATTTAAGGTATTTATTTCTTTTTGTATGTCGCTATCGTCAGGAGCCACTTCGTTAGCTTTCTGAAGTACTTTCATTGCTGTTGCATAGTCATTTTTAGTTTTATATATCTGAAATTATTAATAATTTTTAGCGAAAAATGTTATAATTATTTTTTTTAACCAAAACGTTTCAGCTAGATTATGGCAACATTTGTCCAATACAATGAATTGGAGACCATACTTTGTACGTGAAAGTCTATGAAAACTACTTTTGAAAGAAATTATAATTTAATTTTATTTCAGAACTATGAATAAGTGAATACAAATATTATGAAAGTTGAAAAGGCCCATAAATATATAGTGACTATTATTATATTATTATAGTATAAACTGTGTATAATATCAACGAAATGTGGAATAAACAATATTTTAAAACTGAAATAAATATAAAAAACAATACTGTAATTCAAGAAATACAAGTATAAAATAAAGAAATAAAACTAAAACAAAGTAAAATAAACTGGAAAGTATCATACAAAGTATTAGTGGAAGAAAAAAATAATACAATTTATTATATGTTATTAAATCTCTGTAACATCAATAATCCATAGATAAAGTTAATATTAATACAGCATTCTGTCGTAATACTTATTAAATATTGTTTATTTACTACATTTTTAATTGCAAATGAAAGCTCAGGTATAAATAAATTTTCTATTTACAGAACTTTTAAGTAATATTTAGTGTATATAAGTCTTATACAAGTTAAATAAATAAGACTCTTAATTAGCAATTTTAACATAATTTATTATAGATGTTTGTCAAAAACACGTTTCCAGATTTAGATAATGTATGTGTCGAAACATTAGAGATCCAAATCATAAACTGTGTACTTAGGTCTCAACGTGAAACGAACTATACAACTTAATATTCGTAGTGACCAGTATGCGAAATAAAGTATGTATAAAATTAAAGTTATTCTCTGATGATGGTTAAATACCAATACTACCTTCTAGAGGAGAATCGTAGACCCCACATCAATTTAAATTCTTTACAATGTTTACATAACAAGACTGCTTTAAAAAATGGTATCAATTTTTAATCGTGACCAGGAGGAAAACAACTTTTTGCACAAGTTCAAGTTCGGTTTTTTTTTTAAATCTCATAAACCCGTTTGATGTAATATTGCAAAAAGTATACAAAGGTTTAAGAAAACAATCTTTTTTATATTGGTTTATTCAACTGATCGAAATTCTAATATATATTAATAAAATTTCTTTAAATATCTACAGACGAATCACAAAAATTCGAATAAAAAGAATGTAAGAATGCGTTTATAAATAGATTTGAATTTTTTTATTCCATCAGCTCCATATTTATACAAATTAAAATTTCAGTTTGTAAACTTGCTAGTAATATCGTCGTGTTTCTCAAGTAAAGAATCAGATTTAAAAAACTCGTTTTTATAAAATCTGGCATATTTATCACATTCAATTGTTTCATTTTATTACTGTAATTTTAATTTTCTTATTTATTGCAAAGCTGTTAAATATTATTTCTTCGCAGAAAGTAAATGTATTCGCAATAGATCTCCTTACATTTATAAATACTTTAACGATTCTTCGAATATTGCACTCCATGTTAGAAAGCATTGTGATAAATGAATTTTTTCACAAGTTACATAAAATTGTTCATGTTGCTTTATATAGCATATGTTGTAGCAAGAGATACAAATACTTCTCATAAGTTATTTTAACGTATCTTAGAAATAAACAATAGATTTCATGTAACTATACGTAACATTAAATATCTTTAAATATTAGCAGGTATAATTTTACACTGTTATAGTGTCAATTATTCTCAGCGAAAATGTGGTCTACTAATTTAATGCAGGTGTTGAATAACTTTTAGAAATGAAATACCACGGGACCAATTATAGGTCACTCACCCGTCTTAACAATATAAAAAAAATCTGTAAATATAATCTTTGTTCATTATTAAAGCAGACCGTCGTGTAGCCAGGTCGGCCGTACATAAATAAAATATACTACCGATCATATTTATTTGCGCACCCCAATTTTATGTGTTTCCTGAAATACAGATTATCTTTCGAAAAATCTGTATTATAATTATTCAACAATATTATTAGTGGAAGTAATTCCATATGAATTTCTACGAAAATCTTAAATTGTTTATGATATATCGTAAAGGTGTCATAAATTGGAAAAATACCATAAATATTATATAGGCTAATCCCTACAGTATTAACAGTTTTACCTGCATTTCCGAAAGGTATTACCAATATTGTGTTATTGTACTAACTAATTACAATATTAGGATGTGTTATTCAAAAAGGAAAATAAATTTTATGTCAGTCAGCGTTCATCTTTTGTTGCGAAAACAGTGAAATAGAGAGTTATTGTGAATATTTTAATGCAATGCCGAAGACGAAGGAATTATCTGCTGAAGTGCGTGCTATGATAATTGCTTGTCATCGTACGGGTAAAAGTAATCTCGAAATTGCAAAAGAATTACGATTAAATCGCAGAACCGTTGATTATAACGTTAAAAAATTTGAAGAAAGTGGTACATTTTCCAACAAAAGAAGATCTGGACGACGCAAAGCGACTACATCTGCAGATGACCGGTATCTAATACGGATAAGTAGACGCGATAGACGAAAAACACCACCAGAAATTGCTGCTGAAATGAATAGAGCGCGTGCTAAACCGATTAGTGTGTCCACGGTACAGAGAAGGTTAAGGCAAGTGGGTTTATACGGAAAAAATGCTCTGCGAAAACGACTACTACGAAAGTAAAACAAGATAAAACGACTAAATTGGGCTAAAGAACATAAGAATTGGACGATTGATCAGTGGAATAATGTGTTGTGGACAGACGAATCGAAGTTTGAACTTTTCGGGAATAAAAGGCGAATATTCGTAAGAAGATCCGCAGGAGAAAGAGTACTGCCAGAATATATTGCGCCTACCGTAAAACATGGAGGAGGTTCAGTAATGATTTGGGGGTGCTTTGGTGGAAGATCTGTAGGCGATCTCGCCAAAATTGAGGGAATCCTAAGAGGGGCTACAAGGAAATTTTAGAAAATAACGCTGTTCCTTCAAGACTAAGGATTCTTGGCGAAAACTTTTTATTTCAACAGGATAACGATCCGAAACACACTTCTAGATTGTGTGGCGATTACTTGCGTCGACTAGAAGAGCAAGGGCAAATCTCTATAATAGTATGGCCAGCTAGAAGTCCAGATCTGAACCCAATAGAGCTTCTTTGGGAAAAATTGGACCGGAAGGTTCGAGAACGTGCTCTATCATCCACCACTGTACTGTGGGAACAACTTACAACACAAATTACACAAATTACAGAAGATACACTGCAAAAATTAATTGAAAGGATGCCGCGTTTATGTGCCGCAATTATCAAAAATAAAGGTGGGCACATTGATGAGAGCAAAATTTAATAATAATTAATGATAAAGTTTTTATATAAGAAAAATGTAACTATTTTATGTTTATTTTACACTATTGTATTGGTACAATAAATAAATTTTCAGTACACATTTGATAGTTTAATAATTTTGGCTAAAACTAAGGGTGGGCAAATAAATATGACCGGTAGTGTAGGTATATAAGTAAGTACATGTGACTTCTGACTGTCGTGTAGACACGACTATTCAGCTCTACTCATTATTCAATGGACCATTTAGGGTAGTTTCATAATCAACAACGGATTATGTAACTATATCAAAATTCTGGCCTGTTTAATTGCCTCTGTAAATATAAATTTCTTTGTGCTAATTTTCTTCTGGATTCTAATTGTATTATCCCCCATATGCATTCCATTTTTTGTGTTGAATATTGTTAATATTAATAGCTGATTGTTTTATAATTTCGCGGCACTGTGACAAACTAACATATCGAATGATAACATTCGGTATCATAATCAAAAGAGATATTTAGTGTGCTTTCTAAATAAATATTCTGAACGTACTTATAACACGTCAGGGTATATACAGCAGCTGGTAATGGAAGTAGCTTACTTTATAATTTTGAAGTATTGACGGGATTTTGGCAAAATGTAACGTAAAAACCAATTATAATACATTTTTGTCAATACTTTATTACAATCCTTGTTTACCGTACTTTTATGTCGTATTGTTATCGAATTTTTATTCAGTTCTAAAATATTATCTTTACATTTTGTTGGACACTTTTAATAATAATAATATTGGAAATTATAAAAAAAAATACAAGGACCTGGGATAATGTAATAATTTACTATAATTCAACAGAATGCACCGGTTAGTAAACTGAAATAAACATGTGACCTTACAAATAAACATAAAGATGTTACTGTCTATACATATGCGATTCACAGATTACAAAGAAGGATGCACACATATAAATACTCATTTAATTTAAATAGTGGAAAAATCTCAAAATATTTACGTGTTCAATGATAATCAGAATCACTTTAGGAGAGTTTTTCTTATAAATAATAATGTCGAAAACAACAAAATAAACATTACTATTATAAATGTATAAACACTTATCTTGCTTGAATAGAAGTGGTCTGTTTCGGACCTTCTTTCACCAAATGCGTTAATTTGGGCATTCATTAATTATTAGCTCTTGAATAATATTAAACGCTGCCTATCGATTTCCGCTTGAAGAGATTAATATACATCATCAATATATATACTACCGGCCATAAATGAGGAACCACATACTATCGATAGAATCACTTTATCTTTATACCTGGGTTTCAGTAGAGACGATTGAAATAACAGATGTGTGCGTTTCTGGGAAGTTTACTAATAATATCTCGATTATTATGTAAAGTATATAATCATATTTGTTAGTATAAAATATTATAATTTCATTTAATCCTTTTATGACCCGTATTCAGTATTAATAGTTTTCCTGAAAATATTTATTTTAAAGGGTTTTTTTTATATTACAAGATTATAATGGTTCTAAGAAACAATTTATAGGAATTTGTGGTACCACACAGAATGTTGCAATCTAAGAAAAATTTAGTATTCCTCTAGAATCTGTCCGAGTAAGTATTCGTGAACAAACATACAAAGTGCCAAAAGGAATGAAATTGAGTGCAGAAATTCGTAGTGCTATAATAACGTTACACGAAGAAAAATTGTCATTGCGGACAATAGCACAAAAATTAAAATTAACATATCATGCAGTGCAAGATACAGTAAAAAGGTTCATAACGGGTGCAGTTGAATCAGAAAAACGTGTAAACGTGTCGGAAGACCAAGGATGACCACTAGACAAGAAGATTTGCGGCTGGAACTGTTATCTAAACGTAATAGATGGTTAACAACCACAGCTTTGGGCAAAATAAAATAAAAATCGTAAAAATCCGGTGTCGCTGACTACCGTAAAAAGTCGTTTATCAAGGGCGGGCTTGAAAGGGTGATTTGCTGTTCGTAAACCATTGCTACGATCACAAAATCGTAAAAAACGATTAAATTGAGCCAAGGAGCACCAACATTGGGATGTGGAAATGCGGAAGCGCATTCTGTGGACGGAAGAATCTAAGTTCTAAGTGTCTGAGAGTAATCGGCGCCTTTTTGTTCGTAGACGAGTTGGCCAAAGGACGATACCAGAATGTGTTGTACCAACAGTTAAATACGGTGGAGGTTCAGTTTTTGTTTGGGGATCATTTTCTTTTAATAGTGTTGGAGATTTGCATAGAATTGATGGAATTTTAAGAAAAGAACGATATTAAAGTGATAGAAGGTTTTTATGTCAAACAAGATAATGACCCCAAACATAGTGCTAAACTTTGTAGGGATTATGTAAAACAAAAGAAAGAAGAAGCACTTCTTATAAATATGGTTTGGCCCGCACAATCATCCGATATGAATCCTTTCGAGTTGGTGTGGGATGAGTTAGACAGAAAAGTGAGAAAACACTGTCCCAAATCGAAGCAACAGCTGTGGGAACATTTTACAAATGTTTGGAACAATATTCCAATTGAAACTCTTCAGAACGTGTGTTGAGACTACCCAAAATTTGTAAAGATGTTACTAAGTGTAAAGGTGGATATTTTAACGAAAGTCGCTTAAAATAAAAGGTGCCAATTTTTTTTCATAGAACTAATGATTATATTTTGTTTTATAAGGATATATAGTTTGTTTTTATAGTAATTACACTTTTTTTTTGCATATATACAAAGGGTACTAGGAAAGTTTTGTAATACAGCTTTGTTTATTTAATTTTTTCAAAGCAATTTCCTCTACACTCAATACACCTCTCCATCCTCCGAAACCAATCTTTAAACCAGTTCTGCCAAGTTTCACTAGGGAGTAAAGCACACTCATTGTCTCAAGCCCGCAGAAGATACTCATTACTGGAAAACCGCCTCCCTTTTAGCTTCACTTTCACATGCGGGAACAGTGAAAAGTCGCAGGGAGCAAGATCTGGACTGTAGAGAGGGTGCTCGAGAAGTTTCAATCCTGTCGTGGTCAAATATTCGGTGCAGGCTTTGGCGCGGTGAGCTGGAGCATTATCGTGATGGAGGAACCAGGTGTCCATTCTTGACTTTGGCCGCAGGTTCTTCATAGATCCAATAACTTTAGGCAGGCACTGTTCTGTATACTACTTAGCTGTGACTGTCTTCTGTGTGTCCAAAACGACGCGTTCCACAATTCCACTCGATTCGAAAAATACAGCTCATTTTCTTCTTTACAGATCGGGATTTTCTGACAACTACGGGTGTGTCCTCATCATCAAGGACTCAAACTTTGTTTTGAGCTTTGGTCGGCACATCGTAATAGTACGGCCAAGTCTCGTCATCTGTCACGATGTTGTTCACATACCGAGATTATCCCTTATTAAACTTTTTTAGCATCTCCCGGCACCAAGTCACACGTCGTGTCATCTGCCCTTCAGTCAGTCGCTGTGGCACCTAGAGAGAACAAAGCTTCTTCACGTGCAAATGATCATGCAGAATCGAACGAATTTCTGGTGCATTTAGGCCTGAGGTACCCTCTATCTGTTGCTAGGTCACTCGCCTGTCCTCGCCAAGCATTTTCCTCACAGTAGTCACGTTTGCCTCCGTAACTGAAGTTCGTGGCCTTCCCGGCCTCTCAGCATCTTCCACAGTTAAATTTCCCCTTTGGAATTCTCTATACCACCTGAATATCGTTGTGCGATGTGGACAAACATCACCTAGTGCAAGAGTCATTTCTTCGAAGCACTGGTCTATGTTTAAACCACGCTCGAAATTATAACGCAAAACTGCCCTTATCTCATTTCGTGACCACGATGTCATCACAAGCACTTTACACTCTCACTGCTAATGAATAACTGAGCCCATCGACATGGGACGGCGGCTACTGTGCACGTATGAACATGTCTCAACATGCAGCAACAAGCAGCTTCCTACGATTCATTGTTGCGTCATATTGTAAAACTTTCCTAGTTAATAAATACTCTTTGTATTGTTTTACCAAAAGTGTACCAGTTTTTTGTATATTATCTATAGCGATCTCTCATTTATGACCGGTACTGTATATATACATACACATATCACAATGCTTGCACTAATTCTTCTTTGCAGAAAAAATGACTGCTTCGCCTAGTGTCAGACAACACGCACACTCTGGACAGAATGATCTTGTATCCAGATCTAACTCTGCTTCATTTCTTCTTGAGCTCTTAGGCTCACATGTCCTCATTAAAATTCCCCGTATATTTATATAAATACAGTGTTATTACACATTCTATTCACAGAGGGATTATCCTCTTGTTCGCACACCTGGTTCATTACTTATAAGTGCACATAAAATGAGACAATATAAGTACATAATAGATAAACAAACGCTATAAAAATGGGAAAACCCTATAATATAAGGAAAACGAATATAAATATAATATATTCCAACAATATAATGTATTTATATATTTTATATAATCAAAACCTTTTTGTAAATTTAATAATGCATTAAGGAAAATACAAATATACTACTGAGTTTATAAACATAATAGATGCAATAACTAAACATAAAGAGCTATACAAAAATGCAATTAAAGGATTATAAACAATTATACTCTTTTGAAATTAAACGGACAATATAAAAATAGGAAAAACTTATAAAGAAAACGAATATAAATGCATTTATATTATTTGTATAATTAAAGCTTTTCTGAGAATTTAATAATACATTATGGGAAAATACACAAATACACTTAAACAAAATTATATAAATACCGTAATGTATTTATGTTAATTAAGATCGCCGTTCTGGGAATTAGCATAATACATTTACATTAGGAAATTACAAATTAAGCAGCATCTTTACTTGAATGATATACAATAAAAATACATACACAAAAAATAAAAATATTCTCTTCCAAAAATTACACGTGTCATTACAACTTTATTGAGCCTTTCTTAGCTTTAATGACTATCTCAATTTTTTGGGGGATGCTATCTATGTAAGCTTTTGCTGTCCTACAATTTCGTTTTTTCTAGCTAAATCTATGGAATATTTTCTTTTAAAGTATTAATGTTGGTTAAGAATATACTATTGTATTCAGAGTGTTTCATATATTTTTGATGGTATTAAGTGAAGTATCGGGTAAAGGTAATATTGGTATGGCAAAGGCCAAAAACACATCATAAACAGATTTCACTGTACGACAGGTAGCCCTGCATAAAAATGTAGGGGCTATTTTTTGATCTAAAGGATTAAAAACGGAAAACTGTTTCGAAAATTTTTTTTGTATTGATTTTGATTCATAGTTTCTTCGACAAAATGTAAGAATTCTGCTCCTGACTTATATACGATATCATAACAGATGGGGGGCTTGATAGTTTTGACTACACATTCGTTATTCAAAACCTTACACTGTATGCCACAGTTTCAAGATGGGATACGTTCATATGTCCTGCCGATTACGAGATTTTCAGAACTAATATAACATAAAATGTAGTGAACTTAAAATAAGTAATAACTAAACAAAAGATTGCAATTACTTGCCTCAAATTGTTAAGAGTGAAATGTCAATATATTTTGGCCCATTGCAAACGTGCTTTCTTCATTTTCTCCGTTAACTGGGTTTTTTTTTTGTAGAACATTTCATTCTAGCAGCATACAATCGATAATGCAATGTTCGCTCCGATATTTTTATAATATAGCATAATTGAAGCATGTGTAACAATTCTTTACAAGATCTAAGCTAGAATAATAATTTTTCTATCCTCCCTTTTTATAGCTTTATGAACATTATGACAATGACGTCGGCCACTTGACGCGAAATACAGAATTTTCTTTACTAGCTTAGCATATCTTGCTACTATTTAAGTAAAAACATTTTCATTTCCTTCGATTTCACTTTGGGAATGTAACCCCGTTTTCGGATGTTCCTATTTTAGTTTTTATATCGTTTATAATATCCTTTTCCTTGCCCATAACGTAACACGCTTGTTATTAAAATAACAACAGAATAATAATAATACGCCAGAACAACTTGGTTGTGAATAATTAATCATTTGACACTTCTTGATCAACACTGTCATAATAATACTACATACATAAATTCCACTTGCGTGTAAACACTTCCACTCTCCAAGTTTTGGAATTTAAAATGCTTGTAAAAGTAAAAATAAATAGGGTGTTTTGTATATTAAACACACACATAACATAGCCTTAAGTAAAATAACTCTTGTCATAAACTCCATCTGTCTACTAGGAAGCTTCTAAGAAACATTTCACTTTATGATTATGTGTTAATCAAATTATCTATATTTAGATGGGATTTTATTATTCCGGTATAGTTCAAAGTAGTTCCAGCATGCTTGGGAAGTACTTTAATAATACAAGACACTTGAACTATTGCCAAGTAATCTAGCTTATGTAATATTCTGAATTTATTTGTTTTTTTGACAAAATTAACGTTTTATAGAAATATACTACATTTTCTATATGGAATATAATTCTAAAAACAGGCAGCCACAGAAATTTTTGAACTTAAAATTTAAAGAATGCCAATACAAATTTAATTTGATTTTGATTATGCGTATTACCATTAAATATAGCTATTTTCTCTACATTTAATTTTCGTCCTTCCTTATTTCTTGGTCTATTAATATGGGACATGGTGATTACGTTCCTTTCACACTGTAGTTAACTTACTTAGAAGGCAGAAAAGTAGATCACATAATTTCTATTTCTTTCTACTTCCTTTAACAGTATTATTTGCATTATAGGGTATTTATTATGCCGAATGTCATTTCTATACAGGTCCGTGACAATGCACTCACCATTGGGATGTCCTAAACGGTAAGTGATATTGAGTTCGAAATGGGACAAAATGTACATGAAATCAGGGCCTGCTAGATTAAAGATAACAACTTTAACAAAATTGAAGAATATGTGCTCTGTAGAGTAAAAACTAAAAATTGGCATCTAAATTTTTGTCATTTTGTGTCTTTTATGTAAAAGATACCGAAATACATAGTATTTTGGCATTATGAAGGCTCATTTTTAGATAAAATTCAAATGTGGTAGTGAAAAAACCTCTGTAGCTTTTACGGTTTCCGGATTTTTATACAAATTTTCTTATTTCAAATACAAATCGTATGTAGGTTTGACTGTATCAGAGAGAGCATAATTTGCTGTTTCAGTTAAAGTCTCTGGCCTGAATATTAGCGTCACCTTAATTATTTCAAAATTTTCTTTATGTGAACTAATGTAATTAAAAAACAAGCGAATAAACCAAAAAATATGGCTATCTAATGTTCATTTAATTTATCACTAAGAAAAGAATTAGTGTTTCCAGTAACGGTTCTGTATTTACCATCATCTCTTTTGCTAATCCTCTTACCTATTATGGGTGGGTTCTTTTACAGGCCATTGTAACAAATTAGTATTTAACGCTCCTAACATAGTATTTCAGTTTATGTTCCTGTGTGGTTCTGTATAGGTTTTGTTTACTATAAGTTAGTGAGTTTGTTTTTCTTTGTGATATGGTTCGCCGCTATGGATCGAGCGAAAGACATTTCATGAAATAAAATTAGTATTTGCACTTTGTTGCGTATAGGAAAGTAATTTCAAACACAAATAGATGAAGTTTCCCAGCGGATGGCGCAACGTATTACTGCTTTGAGGCAGAAAATTCTCTTTGAAGAAAGACACGAATTATCGATGTAAACAACTCGCAGGCGTTTGTACAAAAATGGTTTAAAGTTAAAATGTAGACGTCCAGTTAAAAAACCAAGGCTACGACTTCATTGAAGAAAGCTCGTTTTCATAGGTAAAATTTCACGAACACTACACAATAGATGACTGGGGAAAGGCAAGATAAAATAAGAATATACACATTTATTAATTAAAAAAAAACTTTTTTCTAAATACCCGGCGTGTTTCTTGAACTTCTAGATTGTGTTCAGTGACGTATCAAAAGTACAGGTGGTAACAAAAAGGATTCACAGTTTGTGAGACGACGAAGTTCTGAATGATATAGTGAAGCCTGCACGGTAAAAACTGTAAAACATTCACCGTTCATCATGATCTGGTCTGGCAAAATGCCTGAAAGTCCTGGACTGTGAAAGCACAATGGAGCGGACACAACACAAACATGTGTTGGAGGATGCTCTGCTTCCATATTTAGACGAATTAGACTCTAATGAAGGTCCTTTTACCTTTATGCATGATAGAGTTCCTTGTAATAAGTCAAAATCTGTATTAAATTTTTTGGAATCAGTGAATTTGCAAGTGCTTCCGTTGCCGGGAAATTCTTTCTAAACGCTATTGAAAATGTATGGAGCATATTGAAACTGCTTGACTATTCAAGAAAAAATAACTGCATGCAAGGATTGAAGACCTATCCAAGACGTGTGGTAAAACGATCGCTTGATTAAGGAGTCAATAAAACTGCGTGTAATAGAAGATCTAGAGTATACTCCGCTCAACGTGTGGTTCCCACAGGATAGGACACCACCACATAATGCTATAGCTATTACGAATTACCTAATAGATTTGTAATCCATTACACATTTTATTGCCTTTAATAAATAAATATAGGTATATAAAACACAATACAATATGAAAAAGCATCAAGCTTGTTTTAAGAGAATTTCGTCAGATAAATGGGTATATTTTGCAAAAGGTTATTAATTAGACATTAAGATATTAATTATGTATTAATAACAATGGATGACAATTTAAACATTTGATGTATTTTATTTTGGTTGTTTTAGTTACTTCTTAATAATTTTTGTATTATTTCCAGGAATAAATATGTATAAAAAAGATACGGGAATTATTCTAATAACTTTGTGCTTTCTGCAAATAAACAAAATGTACTACACATGATTATCATGGTGATGATAACATTTTGACCAGCGAGTGTAAATGAAACAGCAAATTATGCTTTCTCTGATACAATTAAATCCACCTTCAATTTGTATTTAAAATAAGAAACTTTATATAAAAATCTCAAAAAGCTTGGCAAAGTTACAAAAGTTTCAATACCACATTTAGATTATACGTAAAATGTACCTTTATAATGTTAAAATACTATTTTGGTATCTTTTACACCAAGTAAACCAGATGACAGAATTGTCAATTTTTAGTTTTTCTCCTGTAGCGAAAATATTGTTCAATTTTTTTAAATTCTTTTTGTTTAAAATAGTATACTCTGACGTCACGCTCATTTTATCCTGTTCAATTGTCTATTCTAAAATATATGTATAATTACGCACACATATATAAATACATACATGGGACCTCATAAATGGTAAGATATATATATATATATATATATATATATATATATACAGTATACAGGACAAAAGTTAAGCAACTCTACAAAAATACTAGTTTTATTTACAATTCATAAAATAATCAAATTATAATAGGATGATACTATTCTGTATATATCACATATGTTTACTTTCATACAAAAATGTACATTTTATAACTATAAACATGAGTTGTGCTTTATCACTGTAATGAAGCAAAAAACTGATTGATATATATATATATATATATATATTAATCAATTATGTCACAGAAAGTGTATTCAGACGATATAAAGGTAAAAATAATTGAGCACACAAGCAAGTATCTCCGAAAGTTTCGACATAGACAAATCGGTAGTGTCCCGAATGATACAGAGATATGAAGCTAGAGGTACGGTGGCTACAAAATTTTCTGGACGACCGCGAAAAACCACTTACAGAGAGGATCACCGAATTCGTCGCCTATGCAAGAAAAATCCATGGCTAAGTGCTCAGGAAATAAAATGTACTGTAAATTGTAATGTCAGCGAACGTACTATACGCAGACGTTTAGTAGACGGCGGATTATACAGTAGAAGACCAGCGAAAAAACCTTTGTTAACACAAAAACGGAGAGCAGCGAGACTACGTTTTGCGAAGGAACACGCATCTTGGTCTGTAGAAAAATGGAAAACTGTCTTATTTAGCGACGAATCCAAATTTAATATCTCTCGCAGCGATGGAATTTGCTATATAAGGCGTCCTAAAGGAGAAAGATTAAATCCAAAATATTACACGAAAACCGTAAAGCACGGAGGTGGCAATGTCATTGTTTGGGGGTGTTTTTCTGGTAATGGTGTAGGTCCACTACATCGCATAGATGGTATTATGGATAGATTTGTATACAAAAATATATTGGATACTATATTTGCCGATGGAATATGCCACTTAAATGGTATTTTCAGCACGATAACGACCCTAAGCACACGGCTAAGATCGTTAAGGAGTGGCTAAGTAGGCAAAGAATTAATGTTCTTTCTTGGCCAAGTCAATCGCCGGATCTGAATCCGATAGAGAACTTGTGGGAGATTGTGGATAGAAGATTAAGGCTTAATAAAACGTATTGTAACGCAGATGAACTCTATAAGGCGTTATCAATCGAGTGGCAACAAATTGATCCACAAATACTTACCAATTTGATCGAATCAATGCCTCGACGGTGCGCAGCTATTATTGAAAATCAAGGTTATGCGACGAAATATTATATTCATTTAAATACATTTATGATGTCATTTTCGTTACTAGTACGTTAAAGGTTGCTTACTTATGTCACCTATAAATTATATGTTATATGGTAAAGATTTTCATTATTTAGAATAAAGCATTAAACACCAAATAAGTGATTTTATCTTTATAAAAGTCCCAATTTTTCAATTTGATGATATGGCGATCACGTTCGTTTCCATTATGTTTCTGGCTATAATAGAGATATTTAGTAGGTACAGTTGCTTAACTTTTGTCCGCTACTGTATATATATATATATATATATATATATATATATATATATATATATTCTACCACTAGTATGTTATTTTATTTAATTAGAATTTTTATATTTGGTTCCAATTCGTGTTCACCTCATGGAATAGATGAGTCTTTGCTTTTTTTATAATTCTGATAGGGACCAATAAGCTAAATCATAAAGAATTCAGCTCTACTCTAATTCTATGTTAATACGAGTATCTTATGAAATTTTTAATGTAAATATATTTATTCAATTAAAAAATTTATATTATATACTATAGACTAGATGGAGAAAACTGTTAATTATCAGTATTAATTGTGTTTATACAACACATGGAAAAACAAGACAGACTCTACATTCTTCAATATGTTAATTAGTATGTAATATAAATTATACCTTGGCTTTTCTATATAATGCTTTTACATTATGTGGTTGACATCGTAAAACAGTTTCCAAAGAACTTAATGCAGCATCGTATAATCCTAAAATAGAAACAAAATTATGTTATTTATTACATTTAACTTAAAAATCAACCTAGTTTTATTTGAGCTGCTGCTAGATTATTACGAACACTTAATCTGTCTTCTAGTAGATTTTGAAGTTCACCATCTGAAACATCTTGACTTTCTGATTTTCCTGCTGTAATACCACCTTCTAGTTCATCTAGATAATCTAATGCACGTCTATAACATTGAATAGCTAATGTATTTTCTCCTCTACCATACCACCAATTTCCACGCTCTCGTTTTTTATTTCTAAAATAATAAACAACTGCTACATTTGATATTATATGTATATATGCATCAAAAATCAAAAAATATATACCCTATAATTTTCCTTTGATTAACTGTAAGTACTTCAGGATCCTCTTCACTTTTAACAGATACAAGTTCCACTTTGTAATTTAAGTTTGCATTACTAGGTATCAACGGAGGTAAACCTTTACTTCCATAAACTAATCGTGCCTCAATTTTCAATTCACATATTTCACCAATATTCATTAAGCCTATTGCTAAATCTAAACCCTGTACAACCTAAATCAAGTAACATTTATTAATAAAAAGCCAATAATCATAAAAAAATATTTTTCGCTTGCAAAAAGCATAATTTGAAAAAATTATAATAAAAATATATGAATTATTATTATTAACATACATCACAATCACCCAATTGCATAATGAAATTATCATATTTTTCGACTGATACACCATCTTCAAGTTGAGCTTCATAATTTATTTCACATATTTGAAGTCTTTGAGGTCTACTATCAGGATTCCCGCTTTGTATTATTTTTTTCATTATGCTACCACTGCCCAAAATATCCTCCCATTGATCTTGCGTTTCTAAAGCAGCAGCCGAACTTTTATCAGATGTTTTCTCGTTTTGCTCAGAGATTTTATTTTCAGAAATTTCTTCCACCATGTTTACGTATAATTACTTAACATTCGGAACTGATATGTATTACAGACAACATTCGTTTAAAAGCTTTTACTAATTGGTATGCATATTTGTATATTATTATACTTGTTTTAATCTGACAATTCAGAAATTGACAAATGCAGTGTCAAGTGTCAAGATCTAAATTTGTCAGGTTGGTTGTGTACTCTAGATATTTTTAAGTTGTCATTTGTACAACAAAACAAAATCGCGGAACCAATAATGTATTGCATTTTTTTTATAACTCTATTAAAATATTTATATATAAAAAATATTCTTATTCTACAAAAGAAAATTACATTTAATCTTTTATATAGAAATGGGTAAAAATATTTAACATTGTATTGCATTCTATGAGGTAATAGTAGGAATATAAGACATATTGTATTATGCTGTTGGTAACAGACTAAATATTCGTAAAAGTTATCGTCACTATCATTCCGCGATTTATTATTATAAAATACTGAAGTTGCATTAATAACTATTAAGCATTAGGTTTGAATAATGCAGCTCACTTTAAGATGTTCTCACAAATTTACATGTAATTATCGTTTGTAGATATATGTATGAATGCATAACTATGGAAGAAGAAAATTCCATGCTTGTAAAATATAGTGTTTCTAAGAAATTAATTTGAAATAACCATGATTAAATTAGAAAGTTGGTTTTGTTAAAATATTCACGATTATTTTGCAGAATTTAATTTACACATAAAGCTTCTTACAAGCACAGGAACATCAGAACCAAATGCTCTTTTATTACTCTCCAAATGATCGTCTCTCGTGATATTATAATTATAAATGATTTTGAAACATACGTGTAATAAGTACAATGTTTTCTCAATAACCATGCTAGTCATTCTTGTCCGTAGATGAAATATGTACCTATATGCTGCCTTTGTCAATTCATGTACTCTAAGGCTTAGAGGAAGAATTTATGATCGAATGGAATTGACTTTAATAATAAGTTTGATACGTATTATAATTGTAATGCAAAATATAAGTATTAGATAGCAAAAATAAAAATAATTACACAGAAACACATTCTATTTTCACTTTTTACTTTGCATATTAAAATATGAGTTCCATAAAGGTATTTTCAAATTTTTAACAAAAGAGAATTATTTTACATTAATTTATTAAGCATAGAATCATAATGTTAAGTACTACATATAGCTCGCAATAACACGTATATTGCCGGTTGATCGCTTATGACGTGATTGCTCTGTAAATTATTAACTGATATATTGAATTCCAACAGAGTGTATTTTATTTCAATTCAGATTGCAACATTTATATCAAAATGAGTAGTAAAATGTCCTAAGATTATATTTCAATTTAACACATGAAAATAGCAACAATGCAATTTGTTGTTTTTAATTACTTTTCTGACATTGACGTTCATTAAATTGTTAATATACAGCATCAACAAAAAAAAAAAACAAATGAAAGCACATAATGAAGTATCATGTCTTTTAGTAATTTATGTAATCATTGTATAAGTTTGTAACATAATTGAAAAAAGGCGGCATATTTATACGATATGTTATTTTTCATATAAGCGGCACTGATAATCTATTTGAAGTCTTCAGTAGGTATTATGTAAAATAAGAACCTTTGCACAAAAACTTATTAATTCTTTTGTAATGTTATTATATATTATATGTATTTTGAATATACTTTCAATAATAGAAAAACTACATCCTTTTTGCTGGCCGTACATAATTTCCACATGGACATAATTATTTACAATTGATAAGTGATTCTTTTACCTATTTCATATAAAAACAGATTTTATATATATAGGATGGTTTAAAATTCCCGGCTGCCAGAAAATTTTTTGTTATGTTGGCCATAGAGGCATAACAGTTGCGTATTATCAGTGGCAAACCCTTGCAAAGGGAGTTTTGACATTTTGAAAATAATGCTTTATTAACAAGACTATTTTTAACTAAGACCTTGATTTTGAGAATTAAAAATAAAAAAAACATTCCTATTGTAACTATAAACAGGAATCTATAAAAATATATACATATATAGTTATATATATAAGATATACTAAAAATGAATTTGGTTATGCAATGTATTATATTTGAAATATGTTACATATTTTATAAAAACAAATAAATATGGCATCTTTTTATTTCAGTTGTAATCTATAATTTATTTTAAATAATTGTCATTTAAAACATTTCATCTTGTATAGTTTTAACATCATATTATACAAAAAAATTGTACACTAAAAATTACATTTAGCTTTTATAATAAATGCTCAAAATGTCCACCGTTGCTTATCAAACATAAATTAACTCTATTCTTTACACTGTCGAACACATTTACTAAATGAGATTGATCGATTTGATTCACTTCGTGAACAATTGCTTCTTTTAACTCTTCTACGGTGTTGCATCGATTTTGATATACTTTGTTTTTCAAGTGTCCAAACAAAAAAAGTCTAGTGGGGTTCAAATCATTTAGATCGAGGAGGCCACCTATCTCTACTTATTAGTCTGTTATCAAAAAATTCCTGCAAATATTTCAAGGTATTAAATCAACATGTGGTGGGGCTCCATCTTGTTGGAAATAACCTCTTTGTAATTCATCTTCATGAAGTTCATTTATTAAGGGTTCTAGTAACTGCTGTTGATACCGTTCTGCAGTTATGTATCACACTAAAAAAAAAAAAGGACCTATTATTATTATTATTATTGAAATTTCTGTTACTTTTAGCGGATGCAAGCCAGTTTTGATAAAATTATGAGGATTGTCTGTTGCCCAAGTCCTATTATTTTGGCTGTTAATATAGCCATATAGATGAAACCAGGCCTAGTCAGTCTTAAATGTTAAATTAAATATTTCATCATCATTCAGGTGCTCATTAAACCAATATTAAAATATTTAATCCTTTGTTAAAATCCCCCAACCGTACAGTTGCTGCGTAACAGTTACACGATATGGATGCATATGCAAATTTTTTATTAAAGCTTTTCGAGCTGAACTGTATGATAAATCTAAAACATACATACATAACATGTAAATAAAAAGCAAGCTTTAAAATAAATATAGCATACCTGTTAAAACTTAAAACATTTCGAATTGACTTGTTTGGGCTCACTTGTATTCTGTTTCTGATATCTTCAACAACACCTTCGGTTAGCACTGTTGGTCATTAGAGGACTTGCCTTTACATATGCAATTTTTGTTTTCATACCTAGTCACAATTCTATCCCTGTGTTGAGCGAAAATCTTTGTACGTAACAATTTCATTGGGATATCTTCATGAAATTGTTGTAATACTTTACTGTAATTTCCAGGAGTAAGTCCATGACCCGTTTTCCTGGCTGAGTACCACTTATAATGAGCCTTTAAAATAAAGGCATTTTGCTCTTCAGTAAACATGTTATTCTTCAAAAATAAAACAGGTTTATGTTGTATAAAATAAATTTTTGTATAACATACCTAAACAAGGTAAATTCTTGCACAGTAGTTTTAAAAAAAACTGTTTATTATAGAAAGTTAATGTAGAGATAGAAAAAAAGAAATAAAACACGAAAAATAAGCACTATAAGAACACAATAATACAGAAACAGACGAGACGACAATGGGTACAAGTTTTAAATTAATTTGACATTACACTATCTCAAACAGCCACATTCGAAATGTAAAATACACTAAAAATTCTGGCGCCAAATTCAAAGCATCCTCAATCATTTAAAATCACTCTGTATTGCGATTTTGTCATTTGTACCATAATTTATTCACCTGAATAAATCTCAACTATTTGAACACTTACAACTAAGTAGTAGTTGTTTGACAATATAAGATTCTATGCCATTAGTGGCTAGATGTTAATTCCAAAAGGATTTTAAGGTACGTCTAAATGTAATTTTAAATGTTATAAAAGTCACTTTAAAATTAGTTTTACTTCACTGGTTTTATACGCATTGTATAAAAAAATACAAAAATAGTTATATTTGTAAAATTTTGCTGCTAGTGGTCGCACTGATATTTTGGATCTGTAACTAAATTCAAAAGATTATTATTTGTACATGACATTTATTTCAAATTGTCAGCTTGGATGATAAAAGTTTGGTTCAGAATTGTTAAATAATGGATTCTATTTTATTACAAAAACAGGTTCGTGATAATGCGAAAGACTTACAAGATTTTTGTAAAGAACTTAAAGAATGGGGTGACGAGATAAAGAAAAAAGACGAATCATTGAAGCGATCACCAAATAATCAGTCTGAGGTACAAATTTTTAAATTAAAACTATATTTGCAATTTTGAGAAAGATATGCTTCTCTACTGTAGTCAACAGTTTTTATGCATTATACAACATTTTCTATACATTATACCATCTTGATTTTGTATTTCTTAGGTATCCCTCCCCAAAACTAAGATATCAAAAATTTCGGAGTTAAGTAAGGAAGAAAATAAAAAAGAAGGCAACACAAAACAAGGTAAACGAATTAAAGGATGTGATTATGCTGCATGGGAGAAGTTTGATGCTGATGCACATTGTGCTAAATTAGATAGTGAACATGTAGAAGAAAATAGTTCTACAGAATCAGAATTAAGTGATGAAGTAGATGAAAGTGCCATAGACTTGGCAAATTCTGAAAAAGAAAAAGGTAATGTTTATGTGAAAAAACAGCAATGGGATCAAGCTATAAAATGTTATACTCAAGCAATAGAATGTTATGCATATGATCCCATCTATTATGCTAATAGAGCACTTTGCTATTTGAAAAAAGAAAAGTAAGTGTTTCAAAATGTAATTTACTTAGATAACTGTAGAATTTTAGATACCAATATGCTGAATCTGATTGTACTACAGCATTACAATTAGATAAAACATATGTAAAAGCATATCAAAGGAGAGCAGCTGCTAGAGAAAATTTAAACCAACTTTCTGAAGCACAAAGTGATCTCTTGAGAGTTTTAGAACTAGAACCAAAAAATAAAGAGTCGAGAACAGCACTGAAACAAGTCGAGAAGAAATTAGAAAGTACTAAACAGGTACACATTATGTTTAAATAAAAAATTTTATGTGCTAAATAATAAGTACATTGAAAGTAAAAAATATATATGGTATGTTCATAAATTAGCTTAATCTTATATACATGATAATATACACAACAAATGATGAAAGCTACCATTTCCATATATTATCATTCAGCACTGAAACAAGTAGAGAAGAAATTAGAAAGTACTAAACAGGTACACATTATGTTTAAATAAAAAATTTTATGTGCTAAATAATAAGTACATTGATTGAAGTAGTTTTTAAAAATATATATGGTATGTTCATAAATTATTGCTTAATCTTATATACATGCTTTCATATATATACACAACAAATGATGAAAGCTACCATTTCCATATATTATCATTCCATATCCTAATTGTAATTCTGGAAACAGATACATACACTTTTTGGTATGTTTTACCTTTTTAATTAGATTTGTTATGTTCTCTGCACTGCTTAAAAGTTTCCAGAACAAAATTATTTATTTATTATTTCCTGTTGGTAAGCGACTAATAAATTTAAATCGCCAGACCTATATTTATGGGGCGATATAAAAAAGGCCGTTTCAGCAGCAAAGCCACAAAATACTAACCAATTGTGGGAAGTGTGTCAAAAAGCTTGGAAATCAATCCCAATTACCCGTTGTCGTCAACTAGTAGAATCTATGCCGCGACGCTGTGCAGCCGTTATTTAAGCCGTAGTGAAAAATATTTAAATAAAAAAAAACAAATTACAGGTGCATAGAGTAAAGACTGCTATTTTAAGGAACAGGATCATATTATCATTTTGTCCCAGAAGTTTTATTACATTTCTTTTCTTTATAATGTATAATATATAGAAATAATATTTATCTAATATTATCATTTGTTTTTTTTAAGTTACATTTGAGATTTTAAGAAATATTATAACACTGTATTTTAATATGTATATAGAAGTCTAAATGGGTCCGTTTTTCCATTTTTAATAGAATTACATGTTATGACGATAATGTTTTGTTAGCATTATGAGAAATAAATTTAATTAAAAATATTTTTGTCTTTAATAAAATAGAAACAGTTTCTGCAATATTACAAATATTCAAGTTTAGCAATATTTATTAGTCAAATTTTCTAAGCCCAGCACGAGTCAAAAGCTTACATAAATACAAAATTTGGAATGAGCTCTTGTATACAGTCAGTCACTAAAGTCACTGTACACTTGTAAAAATAGATTCTGTGTTCAAGCTATTGAATTCACTATATCAAGTAATAACACATGAATTTATAAAAAAATTTGTGTAAAGTCAGGTTTATCTGCATGGAAATTGTTTTTCATATGAGGTTTTCTTGAGGAATATAGGCACATGTTTAACTGGCGTCGGCTAAACGTATGAACGTTTATAATAAATTCAAACATAATTATTACTTAAAAGCAACCAATCCACAATTTCATAATAAAATTCCATAAGTGTGAAAATTCATTGATTTAAATTATAAGAAAATCTAGACCCAGATCAAGGTATGCGACGCGACATGTAATTTAAACGATGCTAAAATAAGGGTCAAGTGAAAAAGTAATAGGCAAGAGACAATGTGAAATGTATTTCATAAAGGCTGGTCATCATGTTGGAATGCTGAGGAAGAGAAGTATTTTACAGAGAAGTATTTCTTCAAAAATATAAATTTATGAAAAGTAGTATTTGGCGATATGACCAAAATAAACTTATTTCTGTCATGGTGGTAGGAAATCTTGCATTCGTAGTCTCCAAGACTTCGAATGATGGGATTTATGAACAACAAGGCCAATATGAGCAAACGAGGCATAATATATAAAATGCAAAGCGTGGATGTACTTTCTCTCAGAATCTCAGCTAATATGAGTATAGAAACTAACGCTTCCGATGACCCAAGCTAAACCTAAGCTAAGGTGTAACGTAATGTGCCGAGAGTTGGATGGCCGCTGGGAAGCACGGTAGTTAACGAGCCACAGGTACAACCCCGCTTTAGACTTATTTTTATATAGAAGCTAAAAAGCTGGCCAACTCCAACAGGCATATGCAAAGAAGCCAAGAGAGTGTGAAGAGACACTGATGCTTCGCTTGCTATATAGTAAGTGAAGTAGGAATTTTAGTCCGACAGCCTGCAAGAGACTATGATAATCTCCTAGGGTGTATTACAAACCTTTTTTCACTTGGCGTTTAATATAACTTTGCTAAATGTTTAATGTATTCATTATATTAAATTGAGAATACCTAATTTAAATTAGGTTTCAGAACTTAAAAGTTGATATTTATTTCAGATAAAATATATAATAAATTTTGCATCACCGAAAAATTTGAAATAGTATCTACAAAAAATATGTTGTTTTTTTTCTGTTCCAGGAAAAAGTAGAAATATCTGAACCCCAACGGCCTGTATCTAAATTTACTTTATCGCGTCAAAAACATAAGAATTCAGGTGTAGAATCACAATTAAAACATGAAGGCGTGAAGAAAGATTTATCAGCTATAAGTGAAGACATTATTGAACGAGTGGCACCTCTAAATCCAACAACTATTATTAAACAAGAATCAAGTACATCTGATGAAAACAAAATTAAACCACAGCATTCAAATTTAGGAGGTAATGACAAACAGTTAGAAACTTCAAAAAATATTTATCCTGTAGCGGAGTTACCAAAAGATTTATTATCTAGACATAATTCGAGTGACATTAAGATATATAATAGTATATACAAGTCTCCAAAAACTAGATCAAAAAAACCTTTAAAACGAATACAAATTATTGATGTGGACTTCAAAACTGAAAAAATGTATATGCCTGGTAGATTTTCTTTTAAAAATCAAGAAGATGTAGTTAAAACTGTTGTTGAAAATGATAGTAGTAGATTTACTTTTAAAAATCAGGAAGATATAGTAGTTAAAACTGTTGTTGAAAATGAAACAAATATACCTATTAAAAATGTTGAAGTACATGTTTCTGAAAAAGGCGATTCATTTGATCGATTGAATATTTTAAGTCCCAAAACAGCAGTTCAATTTTATAACACCTGGAAAAACATTAGTGATAAAAAAGAGTGGCAAAAATTATATTTACAGAAAATAAATCCAAGTAATTTGTCAATGATTTTTAAGGAATCTTTGGAAAGTAAAGTATTCAGTGAGATAATTGAAGTTCTTGATGATACTTGTAAGGAAAATCAAATACCTGTATACGAATATTTGTTAGGATTAACATTTGTCAAACGATTTGCGACGATAATTATGTTTATGTCTACAAACGATAAAAAGAGTAAGTAGAAAACCTATTAGTTTGTGTTTGATATTATTATTTTTTTATGTTTCAGATTTATTAAGCATAATTGATCAATTGAAACAGGACAATAAATATGCAGCAACGGATATTGATAAGATAATAAATTTGTATGAATTATAAAAATAAATTGTTTATAAATCTTTATGTTTATTATTACTTACCATTAAATAAAGCTAGTTTTAACAGATGGAGAATATTATAAGACTTTTAAAGACAAATCTTACAAGCTTCTCCTAATTTTGCTGATGTGAACTTACCATTTGTGGTGTCAGTAATATACAATTTGTAGCTTATTAATTATTTGATTAAATGAAAAAGTTAACCTGAAATTTACTGACTGGAAAGTTGGAGTTAAAAGAAAATTATTTTTTAAAAATAAGATTGTTACAAGAGTGTCTATCTATATAAATCAGAAAATATTATCAACCATGTTTTTCTGCCTCCAAAATATGTATTACAAAAGGCTGCACAACAGGACGTATAGTTCTAATAACATTATAACTAGAGGGTGAAAATTTGGTCGGGGCTTCATTAGACATCGAAAACACAGAAGTTGTTTCGTCGCTGATGTGTACGTACGTAATGCAGTGTGCGTCCTTGCTCGGATGTGTTTACTTATATTACGGAGTTTTGTACGTTGTGTAGAATAATGTCGCGGTTATGTAAGGCGAATAGACGACTATTATCTGACACAGTAAATTTATTTGTGAATTTCTGGATTTAATGTACGATGGCGCAAAAGTGCAATGCAGGTGAGGTAGCCCGCTCATGAGCTGGGCGAACCATGACACAGCACAAAAATATTGGCGTATGATCGAATAAGTGATTTCTATTCGATATATGTTCAACACCGACGGTGCGCAATCCACTGTTTCGTTATTTGATAAATGAATTATTTTGCACATTCTAGAATAAATACGCGAAATGTGCGAAAACGTAATGAAATTTTGTACCACCTACTCGCAAACGTATTGAAAATAAAATTAAATCGGAACTGAAAAATAAAAACTGGTTATGTGTAGATGAAGCCAAAGATTGTAAAAAATCCATTAATGTCATATTCGTCATGTTTGTAGAATAAAATCACTTAAACAGTCATTTCCAATCTTACTTCGTCTAGAAGAGTACAAAATGTACTGACAAAGTTGTTTCAAAAATTGTGTTAAATACATTGTAAAAATTTGAAAAGCCTCTTAATATAACTAATATGCGTTTTATAGGTCCGTCTTTTAAATATGACCGTGATTACATCCTATGCTTATAATCCGTTTTGTGCCAGACACGATTCGACGCTGTTATCCAGAGGTAAGTGTTTTGATAACGCACACAAAAGAAGTGTTCTTCATATACTCTAAACGTATTCGAGAATTCCACAGGCAATGCCCCGATATCCCCGGACCTCCATAGCCGATCCTTATATGTTAGGGAACTTTATTAAAGACAGTATTTATTTCTTGCATTTCCAATAAATTAAGTCTGTAGTTTAACAATTTGATGCCAAAGAAACAACTGCTATCAATTAAAGTTGAGAGAAATTTCAAGATGCTGAAATTTAATCAGATTTCCATATAATTTTTAACAACGACAAAGGAGCAGTTGAAGTAATTGGTAAACTACAAAATCTTTCGTTAACATTAGTAGATTTGCTGCAAATACTGGATATTATACAAATACAACTACTTGCTATCAACGACGACAAAATTATTTAGTGTTATCGCATTAAAACAGATTTGTAGTGGTAGTGAGGGCACAGATCCGATAAGTATTAATAAACATTTTTTGCAAATATTAGATCACCAGATATCGAACGGTCGTTCGACATATATATACAACTATTTTATTTACCTTCTATTAAGGTGCGCTGACCATATTCCTCATTCTAATTATAACACAATACATAAATAATAACGATTGCACAATAAAAGAAGAAAAATTAGTCTAATATTAACAAGAAACCAGAAAAGAATTAACAAAAATTCATGTACTTTATAAAGTAGTCTTGTATTATAATTTACATGCTATACATCGATAACACAAATAATTCGTATAACTTAACATCATCATAAAGCAAGCAACAACAAAAACGAAAACATTCTATAACGTTATTTATAAAAACTATAAATAAAGATGATTTAAATAGAGTGAAACATTTAGATAGACTTTGAATTTGACATTTGCAAATGATTTTTTTTTTCTAAGAATTTTTTACGAATATATATAAGTACGAGTCAAGGATGAAGTAAATTTACAAGGGAGTGTATCCAAAAGTAGCCGGAATGGTAGTGCTGTAGGTGGGGCTTGCCTTCCACACATTTCTGCCGCTAGGTGTGTGTTACGCAACTTGTTCTGTGTTCGGAGCAGTTGGTTCTCTCGTCGAATAAGGTTACGTCTTGTTACAGTGCATGTTTTTGTAAAACCATTTTTGTTTGCTTGTCGGTTTTTTAATTCGGACTTAAGTGAACAGCGCGCCACCTGGTCAGAGAGTTAATCAGGCATTCTATTTGGAGGTTATGAGAAGACTGCGTAATAGTGTGCGATGAAAGAGGCCCGATTTGTGGCAGATAGGGGAATGGCTTTTCTTTGCCGCACGCCTCTTATTCACCTGCACTTGCTCCGTGCGACTTTTTTTTGTTTCCACGAATGAAGACGAACATGAAAGTACATCGTTTTAACAAAGTAGAAGAGGTGAAGAAAAAACCACACAGTAGCTTACAGCAATACAAAAAGCGAGTTCGAACAATGTTTGCAACAATAGAATCATCGATTGGACAAGTGTATAAAGTTAAATGGAGAATTGAAGGTGCTAAGGTTATTTTGAAAAAAATGAAATACAGGTTTTTATAGAGAAATTCCGATTATTTTGGGTGCTTCCTCGTATTTAGATCTTTGATAAAGGAATTAACGAGAAATTTGGCTATGACATATACAGTCATGTTCTTATACCATACATTCCATATGGTACCCTTGGAAAAACATTTACATTACCGTTAAATTTAAAAAAGTAGTTGGGTATATATTCGCATTTGAGTCTATAAATGAGATTTTATGTCATAAAACTATATTTGTAATAGCAAATAGTAAATAAGCAAATGGCTTTAGTCTTATTTGAAGTATCATATTGCTCATGCATAATGACTAAAATACACACCGAGAGTATTCAAATATTCCTGTAGTATTCACAAAATAGGTAATTATTTGCAATAGCAAAGAAATAAAGTTTCTGCAAAGTGCAGTTCGTACTACCATTAAACGATACCACGAAACAAGATTGTTTTCTAACAGACGGAGAAGTGATTGAAAATTACGGCAAGAAAAGAAAGAGATAGGACAAAATCTTCAAAAGCTTTCTTTAGCGAGCTCGAACAACATGGATTGTTCATATCTGCTCAAACAATAAGAATACGTCTTGGAAAAGCTATATACGCACGACAAAAACTTCATTTAGCGGAAAAACACAAAAAAGACTTATGGGCCAAAAAGTATGAAAATTGGACAATCTATGACTGAACAAAAGTAGAGTCCTCGGATAAATGCCACATAGAGGTAGAGTATAATAGAATATAGAAAGGGACTTTGACGTAATGAACACATGCACGAACTATGACGTAACGTAAGAACTACGTTGGAAGAAATATTTCTCAGTGGCGTAATGATTCGCATCTTCGAACTGATGTGAATACACGTCTCCGTCCTTCGCTACTGATAATTTTCCTCCTTTCTCTACTCCGTTATACTCCACGTATAAAATAAGGCATTTTATTATTATAAATGTAAAGAACTAGAATTGTATACTATCCTTTTAAACGAATAAAAATTACATTATTTAACAATTATTTCTTTTACATTATAGCTTTTGGACAGCCTTTTGATACTTCATATGTTCGTAGGAGGCAAGGGGAAGCATATGTACTAGACTATTTTGTACCTACAATACAATATTGTGGGGGTAGTATTATGGTTTAGAGGTGTATGTCTATATGGTTATATGTATATCATGTTAGATCTAGTAGTGAACTAATTCCCTCAGTAATTTTAAAGCATTGGATACTAAGTCGCATTGAGGTTCTATATAAATAAAATCGTATGCGCATTCTATGTAATTAATACGAAAGAGAGTAGGAGCATTCATTTACATTTGTAGCTGAGAAAGTAATAATTAAGATATAAACGAAGGGTACTAGGAAAGTTTTGCAATATGACGCAACAATGAATCGTAGGAAGCTGCTTGTTACTGCATGTTGAGACACGTTCGTACGTGCACAGTAGCCACCGCGCCATGTCGATGGGCTCAGTTATTCATTAGCAGTGAGAGTGTAAAGTGCTTGCGATGGCATCGCGGTCACGAAATGAGATAAGGGCAGTTTTGCGTTATAATTTTGTGCGTGGTTTAAACATAGACCAGTGGTTCGAAGAAATGACTCTTGCACTAGGTGATGTTTGTCCACATCGCACAACGATATTCAGGCGGTATAGAGAATTCCAAAGGAGAAATTTAACTGTGGAGGATGCCGAGAGGCCGGGAAGGCCACGAACGGCAGATACGGAGGAAAACGTTACCACTGTGAGCAAAATACTTGGCAAGGACAGGCGAGTGACCTAACAACAGATAGAGGGTACTTTAGGCCTAAACGCACTAGCAATTCGTTCGATTCTGCATGATCATTTGCACGTGAAGAAATTTTGTTCTCTCTGATTGCCGCATCGACTCACTGAAGAGCAGATTACACGACATGTGACTTGGTGCCGGGAGATGCTAAAAAAGTTTAATAAGGGACAATCGCGGTATGTGAACAATATCGTGACAGGTGACGAGACTTGGCTGTACTATTACGATGAGCCGACCAAACTCAAAATAAAGTTTGGGTCTTTGATGATGAAGACACACCCGTATTTGTCAGAAAATCCCGATCCGTAAAGAAAAAAAAGAAGCTGTATTTTTCAAATCGAGTGGAATTGTGGAACGCGTCGTTTTGGACACACAGAAGACAGTCACAGCTAAGTGGTATACTAAACAGTGTCTCCCTAAAGTCATTAGATCTAGTCAAGAATGGACACCTGGTTCCTCCATCACGATAATGATCCAGCTCACCGCGCCAAAGCCTGCACCGAATATTTGAAAACGACAGGATTGAAACTTCTCGAGCACGCTCCCTACAGTCCAGATCTTGTTCCCTGCGACTTCGCACTGTTCCCGCATGTGAAAGTGAAGCTGAAAGGGAGGCGGTTTTCCAGTAATAAGTACCTTCTGCGGGCTTGGGACAACGAGTGCGCTTTATTCCCTAGTGAAACTTGGCAGAATTGGTTTAAAGATTGGTTTCGGAGGATGGAGAGGTGTATTGAGTGTAGAGAAAATTACTTTGTAAAAAATTAAATAAACAAAGCTGTATTGCAAAACTTTCCTAGTACCCTTTGAATAATCTAAAAAAACAGTCTCGTGATTTTAAATAGCAGAATTTTTGCTTGCTTCTTTCGCCTGTCAAAAGCAACTCTTTCGAGGCGCAGTACATTTCCATTTTAACATCAATGGGCTATTTTATAGCACAGTACATTTAATAAAACTAAAAACTAGAGTAATATTTACTTTTTATTGAATTTAATGCAAGTTTGTAGTACAAAACTTATTAATTTGAGCAAATGTAAAACAAACAAACGTCATTGTGAAAAAGGTTACTCAATCAACAAAATTTCATTAGGTGTTAAATTGAAAAACAGTTTTGACATGAAATTTACGAAATATAGTATTTTTCTACAATAACCATTCTGAATTACACATATTAAAAAAAATAAAAACAATTTACGTAGCTACGAACCTATAGTAACTGACAATTACTACAAAGTTCACAAATCATACAAATTATTTAAAAGATTTGCGATATTTGTTATTCAATTATCAATTTATATCCAATAATTACGATGAACGACAAAAACTCTATTTAAAATCACGAGACTTTTTTCGATTATATATATCTTATTTATTACTTCCTCAGCTACAAATGTAAACGAATGCTCCACTCTCTTTCGTAATAATTATATAGAATGCTCATTGAATGTTATTTATATATGTCGTCAATGCAACTGAGTATCCAATGCTTTAAAATTTTTACAAAATTGTAGCGGGATAGTTTTCAGCAGAAGTTATGTCTATTGTGTTTAGCAAATGGTTGATTTGTGTATTACGGGAGTTAATTTTTTTTGTGAAATTATTAAACTCTACATTGAAAGAATTATATTGTACCATGTAACTGTTTATATCGTGCAGCCAAATTTCTTTCGCGCCTTTTTGACAACTGTTTTCGACACTGCACAAGATGGCACTAATACATTAAATAAGGTTGTGTGAAGGTAGTTGCGACGTTAATCCTAGTAGAAGATGGTACTTAGAAGCTGGAACCACAATTACAAAAAAAAATGAAACTCAATATTGTTTAAACTGCTGTTTTTGAAATCTATTATTTACGAGGATAGTTTGACAAGTAGTGAGAATGGAAAAGAAAAACGAATTTTTTAAATACAAAATAAGTTTTATTTTTCAATATATTCTCCTAAAAGAGCAATACATTTATTCCAACGGTGTTCCAATGCCCTTACGCCATTTCTAAAATGCGATTCCGGAAGGCTTGCAAAATACTCATTTACGAAGATGATAAGCTCGTCGTTAGACGAAAATTTCTTCCACCTAGTGCCGTTTTCAATTTTGGAAAAAGGTGGAAGTCGGAAGAGGCTAGATCCGACGAATAAGGCGCATGCGGTACTAATTGGAAATTCAACTCGTAGATTTTGGACATCACAACTGTGCTGGTATGCGAGAGAGCGTTGTCTTGGCGAAACAGAATCTTTTTCTTTGCCATTCCTGGCCGTTTAGCACGAATTTCAACAATTAATTTTTGTAGAAGTTCTGCATAATATTGTCCGTTTATTGCGGCACCTTTCTGAAGGTAATCAATGAGCAAAATGCCTTTTGAATCCCAAAAAATTGATGGCATCACCTTGTTTGCCGATAAAGTGGTTTCCGCTTTCTTTGGAGGTGCAGAACCACGTTTAAATTTATTTACCCATCTACTTATTGTGGCGGATGATGGAGCAGATTTACCTAATGTTTCCCGTAACTCGTGTTTTATTTCGGTAACTTTCATACCATTAATTACGAAGTATTTAATCACTGCACGATACTCTGCTTTTTCCATTTTAACAAAACGACGTGTTGCTTCTTTTTCAATCAGCTGTCAAAAATAAACTAATCAACCGATTTATCTAAATATCGGAATGTAAACATATAAATAGGCAACCCAAATTAGAGTGCATTTGTTTTATCAATTAGAGCGCCACCTATGTGTCATTCTCACTACTTGTCAAACTATCCTCGTATACCTATGTATCTAATAATTTATTAACTCCATATAGTTTTATACTGGATACTTTTTTTTCATTCAATGAAAATATTTAGTATCGCGCTTATTTTTTTAACATCAGAAACATCGATATATTGCTTAAAAATATATATATTTTTAATGTTATTACATATCGAGTTTTCGGACATTGATGTTCTTCAGAATGATGTTGGTTAATAAGGTGCAGATGTTAGAATACCCAGTACAGTCTTGATTTATCACCTATTGAATATTTATGGCATATTTTAAAAGTGTTAAAGCTTAAATGTTCTTCAAAAGAAATATTAAAAGGCAAAACTTTTGAAGTGTGGAATAATTTAACCAGAAAATATTGTTATAATCTTGTAGGAATAATACACGTCGTGATCTAAGCAAAATATGGCACAAGAAAATATTTTTTTAAAATAAAATACAATAAAAAAAAAATTTTGGTTTCCAATTTATTTTCTTTCTTTTATTATATGTAAAATTGATAAATCTAATGATCTAATACATATGAGCAAAGCTAGTTATAATATGTAAATCAATAGATGAAAAAATGTATTCTTTTTCAATGAAACATATTTTTATGTAAAGAAATATTGTAAATAATATATTTTTGGATACATTGAACCTCTTTTAATTCCAAACTTTAACATAACATAAAAGAGAATGAGTTTATTAATATTTTCAAGAGCTTGAAAAACAAGCAACTCTTATGAATAACTGTACTTCGCATTAGTTGTTACAACTAATTCATCTGTTGATGAATTACGTTCTAAGCCAATCATGCTTACGGCGTTATTCCTATTACATCTGAACGACTCTTTTTTTTCTTACTCTCTTTATATTAATATTTTTTATTCACTTACAAATTAGCCAATTAATAAAATTTGCTTAAGTAGCCACAACTTTGCATTTTTGCTTTCATCTTATTCGATCCAGTCAGGGCTTTCGCTTTTTTGATTCATTGCGTTAAGACATCTTATACAGGTATTTAAGTATTTCCATTAGATGATTAGTGATACTGTTTTGTAGTTATACTATATCATATATTTCTAGAAAATATATTTAATATTCCAAAATTTACAAGTCTGTCCTTTAATGAATTCGTATATGGTCCGCTTCTTATTGTAGAGGTAATTGAAACATTGCCTTATTTCACCATGTAATTTTACCAATATGCTTTCTTTTTAAGATCAAGTATCAATTCCAGCAAAATGCAACCCTGGTTATCAAAATTAAATATTCAAGCAATGTTAATACTAATTACTGTTAGGTGAATATTTGATATGTTTAATAAATTGTTCTGAATTACCCGCCCTATTTTAAGACATGTTTAGAAATTAAATGGAAACTACATTGTAAGGTTTTTCCCCTTGCATATGTTTTCTTAAGCCTTTCATGTTTACATTTGTAAAATAATGCATAAAGGTTTTAGGACAGGATATTGACCCATTATTAGGGGATTAGGATACAATATTAAACACCCTCAAAAATCGGAAATATATCTGTTAAATTCCAGGTACACCTATTCTATCAAGTGTTCCAGTTTGTAAATATGCGTTGAGTAAATAGCATCGAAACTTGTATAATGTTTGAGTTATATTTTATTTCCTAATTGCTATATTTTATTTATTAGTTGTTATAAGGTAAAAGAAGACTTTTTCAAATTTTCAATTATAATTTTAAGCTTTTAATTTTTTTAATAGTTTGTTAGGAAATGCCTGGAAAAGATTTATAGAAATAAAAGTTTTATGGGAATAAAAAAGATTTTGTATTAAAGTCCTTCTGGAGTCAAGGAAACATTTTATGAGAAATTGGGAATTTGCAAGGAGTATATGTAAGTACTGTATCACGATGTGCAACAAACTTTATGCAGGATGATGCTACAACATAGGAAAGAGCAGGCAAATGTGGTCAAAAAATAAAAAACACACCAAGAAATGATGGGAGTATTATTATCCAGATATTACATAACTATTACATTAACATAGAAATAATGAAAACAAATCTGAAGTCTTCGGCAATAAAAGTTTCGGAGATGACGGTGACACGGCCATTTTACGAATAGGACTTAAAGCAACTAAAAAACCCAGATTAAAAGAAATAAGAAGAGCACTCGAGAACACATGCACATTTTATTCTATAATATAAGAATATATAATATATATTCTATAGCATAAGTTTTAATTTTGTATCCTATATACGTAAATGATATTCATAGATTCTCTTTAACGATGAATATTCCCTCTATGCTCTAATTGAACGTTAACAATTTGTCCGCGAACACCCACGAATTGGTTGTGTTAATTGTCCTATAAAACATAAGCCTCAGGCAATGGTTTGGAGTATTATCAGTGAACAAGGACCTGGGCCTCTCTACTTCGTTGAAAATACCATGAGGCAAGACACATGTTGAAAAATGTGTTTCTATCTCATTTTAAGCAAGGACGTCGCTTAAGTCGAACTTTTAGCGAGACAATGCATTTTGTCGTGTTTCGAAGAAAGTTAACTTTTTTTGAGAAAAGACTAATTCCTCTTTTCAGTTGGCCCGAAAATCGACTAGATTTGGGTCCAACTGAAAATGTCCGAGTCGAACTAAAAAAAATTATTTACCAAAGGAACAAACCCATAAAACAAGTTTTAAAAGAAAATATACAGAATATATAGGCCAATGATATTAAAATAAGGAACACCAATTCTTCATGTATAGAGAGCATGCCTAGAATTTAATTATACATTTGCACTTGTAGATATTTAGTTTTAGCTACATTATATGTAAAAAAATGAAATGAAATCATAATATTGCATTTTTCTTTATAAAATTTAAAGAAATTGGGTGTTGCAAGTAATTTGAGCGAGACTATATAATTACTTACATCATAATGTTTTCAGGGTAGTTAGTTTGGATATATGTATGTAGAAATAAAACTAAAGAACATGATATGTAGAATATCATTTAATTACAGAATTTTTCTTAATGGAAGTATATACAAATTTTCATTGATTGTACTTCCCAAATATATCAGTATCAAGTGCAGTCATAATTTATTTATCCAATAAAAAAGGAAGTTATATGTTATTAAACAATATATAAAAAATAGAGTACATATTAATTACAATGTTGGACCAGATTCTACAACATTAACAGAATAATAAATCCAATATCCTTATACATTATTTTACGGTTCATAAACCGGATATGATCACTGTAACTAAATACATTTAAAACTTATATAAAATAAATAAAATAAATGTATAAAGATTTGCGTAAACAGAGTAACGGGAATGCCATTTGGAAACAGCTGCTCGTGGATATAATTCTTATCTGAATGTACAAGTTCCTTAATCGGTAGTATTACTGATTAGAAGCTGTCCAGCAGCAAACGAAATTATACCAAAATTTTCGGTATACAATTTACATACATATTTTTTTCATTTGATATCACAGTTCACTATAACAATTCTGAAAATAGAATCATTTTATAAAGACGAAACAAAATGGTAACTTGTATAGAAAAGCACAGTATCTCCTAGTTATCCATTTAGAAGTAATAAGATATTCTGTGTTCACGTATTCGATGAGGTTTTCAATCGCTGTTGTAGGGGTTTTGTATAGGTCCAAGAATCTTCCGTATCTTTGTTAAAGAGCTATTAAAGAAAAAAAAAAAATTAGAGTTTAAGATCTAATAATTATAGTATCGAAAAAATAGTGCCTATTCTATGAATATTTGTAAACATTTGCCATTACTGTCATGTACTTTGAAAGGTATGGAGGTTCTTTCGTCAAAGACTAGGATTGAATTACTTACTTGCTTTGCAATATAAAATGCAAAAAAGGATTTCAATTTTGCAATTGTTTCAAATTATTTATATGAGTTTGACAGAAACTGAAAGTAATAAAGTTGATATTGCGTTTCTAAAAATGATGATGGAAACGAAAGAGTAAAGACATCAACTTTTGTGTTCATCTGAGAAAATTCGTAATGGATATTTTTCCCTGATCGAGATTGATTTTTGGAGAATCGTCTATGTTAATATAGCTTATGTATGGAACATAATCAATGAAGTTTGCACTAGATTGCCAGATATATACGCATATAGGCATAGGTTGGGTATCGGCCGATTGTCGAAACTAATAGTAATACTGCAAATAAAAAAAAACGATAAATACTTAGATACCAAGATGGTAGAATAGAAAAAGAAATATCAACATCGCATTAGCGATTTTCAGCGTTGTTATCATAACGATAGTAAAAATACTAGTAATTGTTGAGGTTAGGCTTTTTAGGAAAATAATATTTGTCATTTTGAAAGTTTTGTTGATGTCAGACATTGATTTTTACTGTGAATAGTCTATATCTACTTGTTTTTGCAAGAAGGCTTTAAAGATGGTTAGAAAAGCTGTGAGTTGCAAGTCCGTTCAGGTGCTCCACTTAGTGTTCTAACTGAAGACTCTTTTAATAGTGTCTTTAGTTAATAGTGCCAACATTAGAGTAGTAATTATTTGCATATATCTATGTTTAACTACTCCGAAACTCTCTAGTGTTCTTGAAATAACCGTTGAAAATGTTTTTTCAGAGTTGGTGCTTATAAATGCCGTATTTCGCGTTTTCTAACATCGGATCAAAAAGGGAATAGAATAGTAATTTGTGGGTGCCGAGGACAGTGTGTTTCAAAAGAAGGTGAAGAGTGATATTATTATTGCCGATGAAATTTGGATATATAGTTATGATCCAGAGATGAAACAGCAAGGCATATAGAATGGCTAAAAGGAGAATCAACAAAAAAAAAAAAACAGCACGTGCAAGGGGATGATATATATGCACAGATTTCATATTGTACTACAGGAATCGCAGTTTATTATAAAGAGGCTTTGCGTCAGTGAAAATGATTTGAGGTTATTGAAAATTAGAAGTTTCAGCATGGTAATGTTTAAATGTGCATATTATGACAGAATTTTTAAACTATAAAAATGTCAAGATGTATCCCACTCTCTCTGTATAGTTCTGATGTAAATCCATATGATTTCTATCTAAGTCCTTAATCCGTCATGATTGGAGCAATGGGATAAGATTAATGCATTACAGAGGGACTACATAAAATATGGTATAAGTATTGTTTAAGATTAATAAATAAAGATTTGATAATAGTCCCAAACCTTGTTTTTATTAAAAATCTCTCATATTCATTATTGGATGCATATAAAATAATAAATAACAAAAAGAGCTGTTATGTAGAAAATCGTTAAATTTTATTATAGAATATTTTTTAAAGGTGTGTCTCTGTATATATATATATATATATATATATATATATATATATATATATATACATATATATATGTATATATATATATATATATATATATATATATATATATATATGTATATATATACATATATATATATATATATATATATATATATATGTATATATATATATACAGAGACACACCTTTAAAAAATATTCTATAATTGTGCTAAAGTTAAACGTTTAACTTTAGCACAATTATAGAAGATTCTCAAGCAGTGGTAGATTTCTATTACGATTTGCAGTAATTTGAATACTGAACAATTTTGTGTTCATAGTAGGCAGAATTTGATTAAACTTTAAAGTACTTTTCCAATATTTTAATCTTGTAAGCGGTATTTAATATAATTCTAAAATTAAAAAAAGAATAATACGCTTCTTTACATACTTTTGTTTCCCATGCTATATTTTGCTCCTTTCTATATTTGGCTTCATCTCGTTGCTTTTGTTCAAGGGAAGCTTTAGCATTCGTCGCATGGTCAATATCGTTGATCTTCAAACCTGCAGTTACCTCTTTCCATAATTGTCTGGATTCATTTTCTTGCTGTTGACTAATGGGTCGGACTTGTTTTTTAACAATACTTAATTTATGTACATCTATAAATTCTTCTACTTCCTATAAATAATAAATTTTGTTTAATATAGTTATAGTTTATCAACGTAGCATGTTAGTATTAAGATTAGTACATAATTTTTATAGATATAAATATAATCAATGGGTTATTTAACATATATAATAATGTATTTAATAATAATAATAATCATCTATGTCTCCAACAGCTAAACGGCAATTGTAGGAGCATTGGTAAGTATGAGTTAGTAGGCTCGCGCGTATAGTATGCCTATCATTAACAAACAGATTGGTTTATACGACCATGTCGGCCTACTTCATCCTTTGTGTACGGTAGTATTGAACAGATTATAAATGAGTTGGGTTGCAGTTGTGTGTCCACACGAAAGATATCCGATCCACGCATACATTACGGACCGACAATTTGTGAAAGCGCTTCCGGACAACGGTCTTCAGATTTCATCTTGAGGTTCCCGACATAATAGGCTAGTAATTTACTACTGAAATATTAGTTAGTTATCCAAAGCGCCTGACTTCTTTCTCTTCATAGTACTTCTTTTTCGCTGTTTTCTTAAATTGTGTATTTATTTTTGGATTATATTTCAATTACTACTGTAATAGTTAAATATTATGAAAAGCATTCTCGATCCAACATTTTTACTTTCGAATACAAACTACTCCATTTCTAATAAAATCTGTTTCCAGATTACTTCTTAATTAAATATCCTTAACTGGTCTTTCAAATATTATTCTATAAAATAATTAAAGATTGTTGCTCTTGATATATTATTAGAATGTCTTTCATGACATTGTAATTTTTAAATTTTTTTTAGCGATTTAAAAATACTTTCTAACGCTACGTTTGTCTTCATTACTATAATACTGTTAATTGAATTAATCAAAAAAGGTACATAAAATCCCCTTACCACATCAATGTTTGTATTCTGTATACGATGTCAACAACTAAATTGTCATCAGCAAATAATAAATTAGTGTCTCTTCTGAATCCGCGGTAAAACATGTCGAGATTAATTCCACACATCCTTTTGCGCTAAAGAACGCAATAGATAATGTTGAATCAAAAGAGAAATCTGGGACTTACAAAATAAAATGTGGAGACTGAAATAAACAATATATCAATCAAGCTAAACGCTCAATAGGAACCCGATATAAAGGACATATCTCAAGTTTAATCGACCTGAGAAATCCAGTTTGGCGAAACCCGAGCTAGAAAATAATAAGTGTAACCGCGGATTATCTACATTTAATCGAAAATATAAACAATTACAATGAATTGGATAGTTACGCGAGCATTTTTATTGTAAAAAATAAAAATCATGTGTTAAACCTTGACAAAGGTCCGATACCACATTTTGGCCTCTATGAGTTGAGTTTCTAGAAGATACGACCATTAAAAGTGGAAGCAAGGGTGTGCTTTAGAATAAGTGTTAGTTTTAGGACTAGGAAATATTAACTTAGAAGTCTTTTGTGAAAATCCAGTGCGTGTTTGGTTTTTAACTGAAAAAAATGCGCAGTGTTATTCTGTGTGAGTTTTACCTAGAGATGATTAACAACGTAGTTGTCAAAATACTTGAACAGAATACGAATATTGGTGTGGTAAAGGGTTTCATTTACCTTTCCTGATTAATTCATTATTGAAAAAAAGTAAATTAAAAGCTTAAGTTATTATATCATACCCACTTAAAAAAGACAGATAACATTGGTGTCTCCTTTCATTCACATCTTAGATTTTCTCGTTTCAATTCAGATTTGGTAAACGCATATGCTAGAAAAAGATCGATAGAAGAAAGGTGAAGACACGCATCATATGTGGGCGTGTTTGTTGTGAACTTATACTGTTTATAGAACAGTTTCTACATATTGACAAACTGATGAGATGTGTTTATAGTTTCCGTATAACACACCGCCCTCTATCATAATTTTACATTTCTCGTGGACCATTGTTTTCTGTACAACGATGTTTTAGAGGTAACGAGTTCATCGAAGTCGCAATTAGTCGTTTTGTAGTTATCGACGAATGGTATGCTGGGACATATTTTTCTTTGCTAGTCGATAATTTTATGACAATTTAGTTAAAGTGGTACGCTCGGCGATCGATATATTCAAAAAAGTACGAAGCGGTCCTCTCACAATCTAGTGGAATCATAATCTGATACATGCGTTCCCACTACCATTCATTACTTAAATCTGTTATACTGATGCCGATTATTTACTGGATGTTTGTCTTATCTTCATATTTCGCACTTTTCTTTTTTCCAGCTTTAATATTAGGCAGTGATTTCTCATTTAGCTTCAAACCATCGAAAATAATCGCTCCAATTTCTATTTCAAGTTCTACTCATAATAATTATTATTAATTTTAAAAATTTGTATTACTTCTTTTTACCTCAATCAAATGGTTAACAATGTCTTATCATGTATACTCGTTATTAATTGATCATGTTACACACAACATTGCTGTTTGCAAATATTTGCAAAATAAAAAGTAAGTGCTTTTTAAATTTTGTTTATGAACGCTATTGCTTTCAATCACAATCCCTGCGACAATTAAATAGTTCGACCCGTTGGAGCCCCTGGGGCTTCTTTTAATCCATTCGATGAGTACTTTAATTCGTCCGAAAGGACGCGGCAACCGGATAAAAAATATTGTTGTTTCGGAGGTTTGAAGATTTTGTGATTTTTTTTAACCAGATGCGATGAAATTTAAACATCCAAAAAATGCGTGTCGATGTTCAACATTCTCATTATACATCTTATGTTTTCGGACACGCTGATTACTAATAATACAATAACAACTTCTTTTGAGGTCTTTCATATTTTAAGGTATTCGTGAAAATATGTCGAATCGGCGGAAAACGCAAAAACATAAAGTGTTAATTTTCGACGTTCCGATGTATGTATTTTTATTTGTTGATTACAAAAAAACACAGCTCCGTATCTCTTCCTGTTCCCGAGTGTGTGAATATTTAAAATTCGTCAAAAACGCAAAATTTGGAGAAATCGAATTTGAAGAGGCATAACTTTCGCACGGTCTCTTCAAGTATCCTTGAAAATCCATAGGTGGTTTTTGGGTCGAAAATTTTTCGAACTAAAAATTTTTGCTCTGATTTCGGGCCACTCCTAAAAGTATTTATAACAGGTATTTACAACGCGATTAGGTCTTTTTTGTACTTATTTTCGATTTCAACTCATTTTATATAAAAGCTGTAAGTCGTAACATGCATATGTAGGAATTATAATGCAATTTTGTGCAAATAGCTAAACTTGTGAGAATAAAATATCTACCCAGACAAACTCATTTCTGTTTTTGCAATAAATATTTACTTACTCTCATCTTCTTTATTTAATATAATTACTAACAACAACATTGATAATAAATTTATTGTACTATACTTACGCCATCATCCCATTTGGCCTCCATTATACCATTCCATTCACCACTTATACTTAGAAATGGTTTTTTGTCATCCGGGGCAAAAACATCAGCAGTTATTCTATGCTTTTTATTTCCGTAAAATGGTTTTGTAATAAATTCTATGCTGCAATGGTATCCAGTTTTCTTACACGTTATGTTGACCGCGCCCCCTAATTCTATCCATGGAACAGTTAAAATAGATCTACCATACCCATTTGGGAATGTAACTACATATTCTTCGTCATAATCCAGAACGGAAACTATACCTTGACCGATATTATAAACACATATCGAAAGTCCTAAAAATTTTGATTTGGTATAAATGTGGGCGTTGAATGTTATTCTTTTGTTGTAATGTTCGGCATAAAAAGCTGAAACTGCATAAAAAGTTTTTTTATTGATTTTCTAGAACATATTGCGTAATATACGTACTTGGTGGATGATGCGATACTTGTTCAGCTACAAAAGATAACTGATTACATTTACACCAAGAAATAGGTCCATCGGGTGTGGAATCTTCAACAACTTGTTCACCGTTTGGTATATCCCAAAGACAATAAAAGACTTCGCCCAATATGGGATTATATGGCTTCTTGGCAACTGAGCTTTTCCTACCCGCATGGTATGATGAAAGATACCATCTTACTACTTGCACCATTCTATCTTTTGGATCTTTAAGGTCTGCAATCCTGTAGAAAATAAAGTAAATAAACAGGTATGACTTCTTGGCAAAATATCATACTTGACAAATATATCTGGATGTGCAAAATAATCGGCATACATTTCTAGCAGTGACCTTCTTTCTAATATGAAAGTGGGTAGCACAACTTTTGTCAAATCCATGCCAATTTTTACTTGACTAAGTAAGTGCTTAATAACGGAACCTTGACTTTCTATCTGAACGTCCGTTTCCATTTCATCTTCGTATAAGGCTGAAAAAGTTTTGGTTGTTATATCAAATACATACATAGATATATAGTATTTTTCATAGTCAAGAAATATAATTAGAGTTTTTCTTGGCTTTCTTAATTTTTTATCAATTCTGTAATTCCATGCATAAAAAGAAGTAATTTATTAGTTTGAAGGGAAAGAAATTAAAGAAATATTTTATTTGTCAATATACTATCTACACACTGTATTTGTAGAAAAAATTGTCATGGTGATGCGTTCGATAGTATAAGTAAAGGGAAATTTAGTTCATTATCATCATCATTACAAATCATCATTATTATTACAAAACGCGCACAGAACATGTGGCATGGTTGGATTTATTAAGTAGTTGGAAACAGGGATAAATCAGGAGAATACGAGCATGCGATGTCCAAGTTAGGTCTATTCGTACACGATCACTTGTGTATTGCGTATTAAGATAAAACATAAATTGTTCTTCACAATTTATTTCTTCTTTACTATGTAAAATTATTCATAGACAACTTTAATTTTTACCAAGTCGAAAGTAAATAGAAAGAAGAATGTACTTACAGGTAATAAGTAAATAGTAATTTATTTCAGTACGATGAGGCGTAAAATTGCAGGTATGTCTCAATAAAATATAAATATTACAAAAAATTTAAAAAAAAAATTTTTAAAAGTAAAATTTTATTTTGATGAAACCGTTATTAAAATGTAATTTTTACCGTGGAAGAAACTTTTAACAAGCAGAATGATAGGGTGTATGCACGGTCCTCCGAGGAAGCCAGTGAAGTGGTGCCAAGTATTCAGCGAGGTCATTTTCCTACTTCAGTGATGGTTTGGTGGGGAGTATCCTATGACGGTGTCACTTCCTTGCATTTTTGTGAAAAAGGTGTTAAAATAGCGGCCAAAAACTATCAACGAGACATTTTAAGCAATGTAGTGGAGCCCCTGAACTACACCATGTTCCGAAACCAACCATGGATATTCCAACAAGACTCTGCGCCCGCTCACAAGGCCAAAACAACTCAGCAATGGCTTGAAAATCATGTACCTGAGGTTATTAGTACTGACTATTAACCGTCAGCAAGCCCAGACCTAAATCCGCTCGACTACAAACTGTGGTCAATATTAGAGGGCATGGTCTGTAGAAGACCCCATCGCAACCTGGAATCATTGAAGCAAGCGTTAACAGAAGCAGTCGACAATTTTCCCATGGATATCGTCCGTACAGCGATTGATGAGTGGCCCTGTAGACTTCGGCGTTGTATTAAGGCAAATAGCGGCCATTTCGAGTAATTTGCATTGTATTTTGTAGCTTACTATTGCCAAAATAAACTATCAAAAAATAATTTAAATCCAACATGCAGTTTTCTTTTTGTACTTAAAAACCTTTATATCAGTATTTATGGCAGGACTAGGTATATAACATGCAAGGTGCAAGAAGAAAAAACATACTATAGAAAAGAATATTTACTTAATTTCTACTAATTTCTCATAAAAGAAATCGCGTTGTCCTAGAAATAAACAAAGATTTATTATATTGGGTCTGGGAAAAAGTTCGTGGCGTTTTTTCAGTAAAATTCAACTGGTCCCCGCATGGCGCGTGGACGAATTCATTTAAACCGAATATGCTCCATTATTATCGACAATGTTTCGCCATTTTTTTGGTAGATCCATGATCCCATCGGTGAAAAACTTCTGTGGTTTCTGGTCGAAAAACTGAATCAAGTAGTTTTCACAGGCTTCTTTTGAAACCAACTTAATTCCATTGAGAGAGTTCTGCAGAGATCGAAACAGATGATAGTCAGAGGGTGCTATATCCGGACTGTAAGGTGGGTGCATCAAAACTTCCCAACCAAACTCTCTCAATTTTTGACGGGTCATCAAAGAAGTGTGTGGTCGGGCGTTGTCATGATGGAAGACAACACCTTTCCTATTAATCAATTCGGGCCGTTTTCTTTCAATCGCGTGGCGTAATTTCTCTAGTTGTGCACAGTAGAGTTGAGAATCAATCGTCTGACCAGTTGGAAGTAGCTCGTAGTGGACGATTCCCCTCCAGTCCCACCATACACACAGCATCACTTTTTTTGGCGTCAATGTTGGCTTAGCGAACGCTTGTGACGGCTCACCATCCTTTATCCACGATCTTTTACGCTTCCGATTATCGTACGTAATCCATTTTTCATCTCCGGTTATTAAACGTTTCAGAAACGGCTCGATTTCATTCCGTTTCAGCAGCGCATCGCAGATGTTAATTCGGTCCATCATGTTTTTCACGCTCAACTCATGAGGAACCCATACGTCAAGCTTTTTTTTGTAACCAGCTTTGTGTAAATGGTTCAAAACAGTTTTGTGGTCAATGCCTAGCTCCATGCCAATATCGACACTGCTGATATGCTTATCTTGTTGGACTTTTTCAAGAATTTCATCAGATTTTTCAGTGATTGGACGACCGCAGCGTGACTCATCTTTCACATTGAAATTTCCAGAACGAAAGCGAGCGAACCATTTCCGCGCAACAGATTTCGATAAAGTACCTTCACCGTACACAGCACAAATTTTATCACAAGCCTGCGCAGCGTTCTTCCCCTTATCATAATAATATTGCAGAATATAGTGAAATTTCTCATTATTCTTCTCCATTTTCAAGTGCGAATAACTTTCCAACCACTGCACCGATTACAATGTTTCTACGCTCAAACTAACGTTCGGAAGGTCATCTAAAAAACGAGCCCTCGGTGGTGTCGCTGTGACTTGTTGTTCTTTAGTTATCGGCAACCAATGCCATCTATCGGGAAAAACGCCACGAACTTTTTCCCAGACCCAATAAATGTAAATATGAGATTTTAGTGCGAAGCTTTTAAATGCTAGTCTAATTCTTGAAAATCAAAAAATATTTAGTAAGCTTAGCGAACAAAGACTTTTTTCTTGAAAAAAGTTGGTGACGTAGTTTTTGACAGCTTCCTCGAAAGTGATTCTTGCCATTCAAGCAAGATATTCCCAAAAACTGGACAAATGAAAATCTGAAAACGCAATATCTAGAGAATATGGTGAGTGTTGCGTAAATTCCCATTGCAACTACTGAAGTTTTTCCAGCGTCTGTTGGGCAATGTTATTGTGGGGGACAATGGCGAAAACCGAACTTTTCTTTTTCGAGTAGCCGCATCAGTTTAGTGAATTGTTCACAGTAATTATCCGCTGTCGAATCAATTTCTAGTGAATTATTCCCTTGTGATCCTACCAAACACGCATCAACACCTTCATAGTGTACAGCCCAAGTTGACGAGTTCTGTATCTTCACCGATTTTTTTCCAGATCCTTGTTCGCTGTTCTTTGTTGTAGAGAATTCGTTTTTCATCGCCTGTTACGAATGGATTCAAAAAGGCTCTTTTTATTTATGTGCAAGGAGAGAAATTACCACATTCATGTGGTCCAGCTAATTCCTTTCAATTGAGGAATGCAACACTCATGGAAATTTATCCCAGCTTTTTTAAATGGTGAAACCTGAAGAGCAAGTTTGACCTTGAAATTAGCTAAATCACCATTTTGAAAAATTTTTCTGACGCACAAATAGACTTATTTGAACGATTTCTGATGCTAAAATGACACATGATACTATCACCTATTTAGTGCATTCAACGTGATCCAATAAAATCTTCGGAGCAAGCAGTAAAGTTTGCGTCATCTCTGGACGTCTTTTGAGATAACCACAACAAAACACCGCTTCATATCCTTAAAAATACGGAGCAGTCATAATTGCACTTGATTTACCTTCACTCACTCCCGAAAAAGAAATGTTCTGAAAAGTATCATTCCTTTTATTCTTATTGTAGAAAATTGTTTTTATGGCACACTATTGTTCATGATTCTCCTCTCTTTTCAAAAGTCAGTGCAAGATGGGTGCCGCAAATGCTCACGGCACTTCAGAAACAAGTGCACGTCGAACTCTGTAGAGAATTTTTATAGCTCTGTAGTGAGATGAAATGTGGGCTCATCGCTATGATCCTGAGAGTAAGCAGGAATCCATGGAGTGGCATAAGAATGGTGCAGACCCCCCAAAGAATGTTACTGCATCTGCAGGAATAGTTATTGACAGCAACCCTTATGACCCGGACCTAGCACTTAGTGATAAGTATCTATTCCCTAATTTGAAAAAAGACCTTTGCAGGAAAAGATTTTCCAAGGATGAAGAGCTCAAGGCGGCAATAAATACACATTTTTCAGACATGGAGGAAAGTTATCTTTTACAGGGCATTTAAAAGTTAATTTCGATGTGTTATAAATGCGTTAAGGTTATAGGGGATTATATCCAAAAATAAAAATAAATTTAATTATTTTTGTGTTTCTCTTCATGCCAATACTGAGAATACATTAAATGCCCCTCATATGTACATACATGAAACATGTTTTTTCATACTGCTGATTTTGTTTACTTACGCTCAACCAAAATATGAGATATGCGAAATATCAATTTCATAAATTATGAAATATGTAGGCTTAATAACTATTATTTTATATTTTTTAATGAATATACAAACCATCAAAATCCACACAACCATTATCTACTAAAACAGCCGATTCCTGTATGGACGGTGCACTAAGTGAAGGCGATACGATCCCTGTGGATTTTACCGTAGTTATCTGGCTCCTAAAACAGGAAAAACACTTTATTTTAACATTCAGTTTTTAATGTATCGTTAATTTACCCCGGAGGTGTTTTAATCAATTGATCCTCTATATTAAAGGCCCTTTGACTTCTGAAATAATAACGATTTAACTTAGTTTTGAATTTTTACGCAAACGAAATAGAAATTACAGTTCCCCTTCAGTAGCACCTACGGATCGTTGAACAGTAACACTTATGGAATGTGCCAAATGTACAGTACGTCCTCTTATAAAGTAAGGTACAATATCTTCGTACCAGTAATATACTAGATAAGTTATTATTGATATCAAACTAAGAGTAAGAAATAACATAAATATAAAATGGTTTAATATTCAAACTGGATATTTTGTTTATATCATATATTTTAAATTTTTAAACCATTGATATATACAAAATTACGCCAAATTCTTTTTTAAAAGTCAAGATGACAGTTAAATTGAATGACAAAATGTCAAAAATATAAACTACTACATCTCTTCTTCTTTTCATTTTGTTTTTTAATAGATGAAAGGAATTTAAAGAGCTAAATTATATTCGAACATTCTATTAAAATAGTGTATCCTACAATATTGAAATGAGAATTCGATGTGAGTGAACGATTCCAAAGGCGAGCATGAGAGATCATGAGCATAGAACTTCTATTTCACAACTGAGCAGCAGACTATACGTTGTCCACGACCAACACAAGACATGATATAAAAATATTACAATAAAAATCTGACCAAAAATGTAGTACATTTTATTTCACATTAACTTTGTTCATAATACACGTATTTCTACAATTATGAAAATTAAAGTATCTGAGATATTTTCAGTAGGATTTTCTACAATAGCTTTGCTTGTGGAAATTGTGTAAAAATTGTGCAACAATAACCATTGAAAGTCGATGGCATAGTAAGTGAAGTATTAGCTCCAGTAATTGAGGATACTATCTTATTTTATACGTTTATACGATTTTGTAGAGAATTATCTATGCCTTCTACCACTTCAGAAGATTTCCAATTGCCGTGCACTTTTAGTGTTGAAATCTGTACCTGCGTCTACTACTAGTATGGCCGAAGTACTGTGAAAAGAATCGCTCGTATGATTGTTTGTTTTACAAATTTAAAAAATAGAAATTTATTTGGGTGTATTATTAAGTACAATCACTTGTTTTGTGCACTTTCCTTTTTAGAAATTAACAAAAAAAAGGAACATTGATCTTAAAATCAAACATATTTTTAGAATATTGTCATAATTCTCTTGTGATCGTGAATTTTCTTGATTAATTTATTTTTGTAATTTCAATTAAAGTAGCTAAGGCAAAATCTTTTACATTGAAAATTTTGAAGTAGTAAAAATTACCAAAAACAAATTAAATATTTAATAAAATTGTAAAAACTATTTTCAATATTTTTGCCTTTGTTATTTATGTAGAAATTTCTTCAAATTTTCAACTGCAAATATCTTCGATTTTTTGGTCAAATATGTATCAGAAAAAGGTTTTAAAAATTAGTTTTTTTGTAACTTATAATAATAATAACAATAATTTATTATCTAACAGCATAAGCCATTTACAGGATAATCTTAATACTAATACAAAAAAGCAAAAAATAAATATATACTAAATAATAAAGAATTGAAAGGTAAACTTAATTATAAAGTAAAATAATTTACACATACCTATAATTTAAAAACAATAAATCAAGAGAAAGGGAAAAAAATATTTTCTGAACTTACAAACTAAAGTTGAGCCAATGTCTATACAATAGGTATTTACACCACAACACATAAACAAAATCCGTCATCATACGTATAATATGTTAGACAGGCAAGTGCCATATTTGCGAAAATATAAAGTTTAAACAAACTTCCCTCGAATACTCTCAACTGCAACTATATATGCGTATTTAAAATAAGACAACAGGATAATTTAGTTTATTACGATTATATTGTAGAAAGTGATACCTAGTTGAGGTGTACTATACTAATTTTTTTATTTGTTTGTTCCATTACCTTCCAATGAAGAAGTCTAAGGCTTTACTAGGTAATATATTGAAATGTCATACGCGGAACAGTAAACTTTTCCTGCATGAACTGGCACTAATGAGAGATGGCTAAAGTTCATGTACACTCATCAAACATGCAGTGAAGTGCCACTTAAAAATTATTATGACAAAAATAAGATGTCACACACTCAGCTACCTTCTGTAGAGTGTCATGGTGAATATCACAATGATCAGCAACCAAGTTGGCCATTCTGTGTAATGGTAAATTGCGAAAAATATTACTCCTCGCATTTGGTAAGTAAAAGGCTTGAGCAAGTAGATTGCCTGGGTACCAAGAAGTTAAGTTAAGAGAGAAGTTGTGGACAGTTAATTTTATTGTGCATCAAATTGTATAAAAATTTTACCGAAGCTAATACACGTCTGTATTCGAGGGAAACTGTTTCAGCTCTAGTAAATAACGCATTATATTCGATACTTTTGGGAGGGTATATCCCACCCACGAAGCAACACAGAAACTTCTGGATATTTCGCTGTACTTTTTCAACACTAGATTTGTGCACTTCGTAAAGTAAGGGCACCACACCAAAGAGACGTATTCCAGTCTTGAACGGATGTACATATGTATGATATAAAATCATGATAGTGTGAGGGTATGCGAAAGCACGAGAAATTCGTAATTCATCACTAAACAATATATTTAGCAAAGCTGAAACTGCTATCGAAGTAAACACCAAGGTCTTTAATTTCATGACTTCGAATAAGCGTTATGTTTTCCAGAGTATAGTTGTAAACTATAGGTGTACTTTTATTCGAGTAAGTCACAATTCTACATTTTTAGACATTCATAGAGAGCGCGTTGTTTGAACACCATTCAGAGATCTTATCCGGTTGCCTTTGCAGGCGAAGACAGTCAGCTATCGTGGATATAGCTTAATATATTTGCAAGTCGTCAGTAGAAACACACCTTTCGCATTCCAGAACATTGAGCAAATCATTAAAAAAAATTAGGAATACCGCCTAGATTAGAGTCCTGAGGCACTCCGGAAGTAGCATAGAAGGTGTAAGACCTGTGGCCGTGGTAAATAACACTTTTGGACCTATTACATAAACATGATCTAAAAAATGATAAAAGAGAGTCAACAAAACCAAAAGATTGTAATTTATGAAGAAGAACGTCACGGCCAATACGATCAAAACCCCTTGCCAGATCCGAGTAAATAAGACAGTAGATCGTCCTCCCATAAATCTATGCTGAAATGGTGAGACGCAACACTTAATTTTAGGATACATGTGTGAGTATAAAACCATTTCGAAAACTTTAACAAAATTACTAAGAATAGACATCGGGCGATAATTACTAATATTAGTTGCAGAAGGGTTCTTTAGAATTGGTCTTATTTTAGAAGTTTTCCATATTTTGGCACAGATATTAGTTTTTAAAGCCAAGTTGAAAAGAGCTGTTAGCGAATGTGTTATAAGAATCCTAGAGTCACGAACCTCGCTTCTTATTGATGAAACTCTAAAACATTTTGGGATCCGAAGATACTGACAACTCAACTCTGGTTAGATATACACTGTATGTGATATTGATCCGACTCTTCACTGTACGCCTTAATCGCTTGGACTCATCCCAAAAACACAGGATGTTTGTTCGTTTATAACGGTTTAGATAGTATGCTTTTAATTTAATATTTCTAATTATCGATCTGTCAAACCACAGCGGGATATTTGTGTTAACTGAATTCTTATACAGAGGAACATCAACATAATCACCTTTTAGTAATTTTTCAATACCATGACATTGAACCATGTCATCGACTTGTGGCAGAGACATAAAAGTAGAGAAGTTCTTGATAAAAACATGCGTCATCAACGTTCCTAAACGAACCCAGAAATGACCAGTCAATCGCAGACATAGCAGCATACAGACCAGCGAAATTGGCTTTCTTGAAGTTGTATTCCTTGTGTTGAAAATTAACTGGGAAGTTAAAAGAGAACTTTTCAGTATTACGTCAAGAACAAGAACAGCATCCTCCGGTACCAAAAGTTCCTCGCATCTAAGGACACTGTGTTCAAGATCAGATATTACTAAATCTAGTAAACAATCATTAGAATTAAGAAGATTGTGAAATTGCTTCATATTAGCAAAGTTAATGAAGTTCACCAACAATTGCCTGTGAGTATCACTGACAAAATCATTATTGAAGTGTTTAGTTTTGAAATCACCCATGATAATTATATTATTGTGAGATATGTTAAATTGCTCAAACATATCCAGGAAATGTTCAAAATGTTGCATAGTAATATATGACGGAATATAAACATACATAGTATACCTACATAAATAGTTTGCAGCAGTTTTCAAAGGAATATTCTGATGAAGAAATATTACTTTGAACGACATTCTAGCAGATAGGTTCAAAGATTTATGAAAACCGGTAGTGTTTTAAAATGACGATCACAAAAAGTACCTACAGTGTTAGCAGATGATGTTGTGAACGATATTAGAAATATAATGGAAGTTAGTCCAAATAAGAAAATTGTGTGCCCAAACAGGTAATAAATACCACTAGCAAAAATATCGTTTTTTAATATGTTCCAAATATTTTTTTTTCCAAATTATTTTCTCACAGAAATTGGCATAAAGCCTAGATGCAAGTTTCTGTCTATTACACACTGGAAACATAGTCTCCGATCTGTGAGATAGAAGCGTTCTTGCTTTGTCGGTCAATACATTTATGTATTGGTCGAGAGAGGGGTTCTGATATGATATTATTCATTATTTTCTGTATCGAAATGATATGATAAGCACTCTGAAGGAATCGTTCATTAATAACACAAATCAACCTGACGATTTGTGAATTCGATGAAACATATGTAGTTGATAGGGTGTTATTAATAATAGAATGATTCCTTTTTAACATTCTTTAATTGGCATAAAGCCTAGATGCAAGTTTCTGTCTATTACACACTGGAAACATAGTCTCCGATCTGTGAGATAGAAGCGTTCTTGCTTTGTCGGTCAATACATTTATGTATTGGTCGAGAGAGGGAGATATGATATTATTCATTATTTTCTGTATCGAAATGATATGATAAGCACTCTGAAGGAATCGTTCATTAATAACACAAATCAACCTGACGATTCGTGAATTCGATGAAACATATGTAGTTGATAGGGTGTTATTAATAATAGAATGATTCCTTTTTAACATTCTTTAATTGGCATAAAGCCTAGATTCAAGTTTCTGTCTATTACACACTGGAAACATAGTCTCCGATCTGTGAGATAGAAGCGTTCTTGCTTTGTCGGTCAATACATTTATGTATTGGTCGAGAGGGAGATATGATATTATTCATTATTTTCTGTATCGAAATGATATGATAAGCACTCTGAAGGAATCGTTCATTAATAACACAAATCAACCTGACGATTCGTGAATTCGATGAAACATATGTAGTTGATAGGGTGTTATTAATAATAGAATGATTCCTTTTTAACATTCTTTAATTGGCATAAAGCCTAGATGCAAGTTTCTGTCTATTACACACTGAAGGCATGGTCTCCGATCTGTGAGATAGAAGCGTTCTTGCTTTGTCGGTCAATACATTTATGTATTGGTCGAGAGAGGGAGATATGATATTATTCATTATTTTCTGTATCGAAATGATATGATAAGCACTCTGAAGGAATCGTTCATTAATAACACAAATCAACCTGACGATTCGTGAATTCGATGAAACATATGTAGTTGATAGGGTGTTATTAATAATAGAATGATTCCTTTTTAACATTTTTAACAAGATTATATGTAGCTGCAAATTATACACAGATTGGCATTTTTAATTCCTAAATACTTATAGACTAATAAAATCCATTACATCATTAAGGAATTTACTAGTGCTCGAGCTACTCCTGCGAACAGTGATTTAGTATCACCTTACAGAAAACTTACGAGTAGTATTTTAACATTAAAAAAGTGTGTTAATAGAAAAATAAAAACAAATTGAATCACGTGTTGTTTGCATTTGGCAAAATTACTAAAAAAATTTTAATTTTCAATTGGCGGTGTATAAAAAATATACGATATATACTATACAATATATAATATACAACAATACACGGAACTGGTACTAATGTTGATCATAAGCGCAACGGAAAGCCTAAGATATAACTACAAAAATTTAAACTTAAAGTGAACGTGAGCGCAAAATATTACTTCGGTTTATGGTCAAACTCCGGTTAAAATTGTGGAACTAAATCATCGTCTTATTATTCTAAAAAGTCTGACAGAGCCAAAAGGCATTACAACTGTTCTGCTGATGACTGGAAGAATTATTTTATTCGAAGTTCGAAATTTTAAAGACCAAATATCGGATTTTAAGTATTGAGGTGATCGCTTCTCAGAGAGTTGCATAATGCCGATATTGAAGCAGAGCGAAAGTAATTTGGATGTTTTGGAGGAGGTTTGATGTGTCCAATTTGTAAAATTGACAAAAGAAAGATATTACCGAATTCTCCATGATTACGTTGTGATTAGACTGCTTCGTGCTCACTTCGTTCTGCAATAAGATAATGATTCCAATGCTTTCGAATTACATCGGCACAACGTACGCTAAAAAGAAAAAGGGGAATTTAAAAAAATAGGATATAGCCTCTCCAATCTCAAAATCATCTCTAAGTGAAATGAAACTCACTAGTTATGTGAAATTTTAAAAAAGTAGCCATGTACATACATCTGTACCCCTTGTCAAGGCCAAATGCAGACATTTTGATGAACCCATCACTTAAACGAGTATATTTTTTAAATAATTATTTTTTTATATTATAGTTACAAATTTTTGAGCGGACGGTAGTGTATATAAAATGTGGTTCTTTAAATGGCTATAGAAATGAGAAATAAAATAAAGGCATCGACAAAAATACATTTATGAAGACATTGTTCTTTAAAGCTTAAAAACTGTTTCTGTGTTACCTGTACAAGTGCGAATATGAACAATATGATACTGATTCCATTTCAGTTCTTTCATACTAATCACGGATTAATGTAAAATACATGTAATAACTACATTTTGGTACGTGAATGCAACCACAGGCAGCTATATGAAAATATTTAATAGTGTCAAAAAGAAAAATAATACTAATTATGTAACTGAAACATAATGCTAAGTAAAAACAAGGAGAACAAAGATTCTGGATATTGATTGCAAACCACAAGAAGAACTTTTTGTATCTGGGAATGTTGCTAACTAATAGACGGAAAGCAACAGATGTGTAGGAAGTGAAGTTTACATGCATCGCTGAAATCAAAACCGGCATTGCAAAACACAAAATTTAGAATTTGTAAAACTAAACTTCAATCAACCGTATTAAGTTTAAGTTTTATAAACTTCTTGTCAAATAATCCAATCAATTATAAATTTATCGAGGACACGCACACAATAACAGCGGCAAGTAAGTGTTATAGGCACCCCAATAAAACAGATGTTTCACTAAGCAGGTAGTAGTTCCGAGTTGAGGGTTGTCGGGAAAGTACGTGTAACCGTTAATAGCAGTATTTAAAAAAAAAGTTCCTTGAAAATGTACATTAGGTGTGTATGTAAGACAAAATTTCAGATTTTACATTTAGTAGTATACTATGCGTGCAGAAGAAAAGATCGTTTATCAACTTAAAAAATTATTTAAAGTGCGATCGGGAGTCTATAGGCTATCTTGTGGTGACTACTCTACGATATTTATCTGTCAAACTGAAAGACCTATGGAAACAAGAATATCAGGACACAAAAGAAGTTTTAATCATAACAAATGTTATTCCAATTATGCAGTACATTTAAGTACTTGCAATCATTGTTTTAATTCAGACTTCATCATTCTACATTCGGAAAATAAAGGGATAAAGTTATCATTACTTGAAACTATAGACAGAAACGAACATAAAAAATGTAATAATTTAAATGACCGACTAAGTAGATTTGAATAATTTTCCTTTGTTAAATTTATGAAAATAGTGTAGTTGTACGTTTTAGTCTGAAGAAGTCATAGTGTTGGCGAGACAATTCTTGTTATTTTTCAATAAAGATATTTTGTGAAAATCATACAACTGAATTTTTCTGTTTAATTTTGTTATGGATTTCCAAGTAAAGGCCACATCAGTTAATTACATAAGCAGGAATTATCCCAAGTAAAAGTTGCTAAGACAATAAAGTGTTCGCATTGTGCAGTGCGAAACACAATTAAACGTCACCAAATGACTGATTGGTATCATAATTTACTTAAAAGTGGCAGACATGTTACAACTGTACGGGAAGATAGACACACAACCCCAATAGCGATTTCTGCTGAACTCCGTGCCCAATTTCTTGCTTTGTCCAATTTCTGGCATAGTTGATTTCTTCTTTCTGTGCATAGTGGTTGATTGCAGCGCCTTACGTGGGAAAAAAAATATCGAGACTGGAATTTGGATGGTTGTGCCCAAAATAATTTGCCCTGATGAATCTAATACTGACGTAAGTACTTAAAAATATTCTATAATTCTTCTAATAAGCATAACTAAACTCAAGGTCGTTGCTTTTTCACCGAAATGGAAATATTTAAAAATCTAAAGCTCCTCATTTATTCACTGCAGACGTACAGCCCTCTTGGAGCCAGTTACGTTCGCCGGAGTTCAGGAGAGGCATTTCCACCTGAATGTATTTCACCCACTGTTAAACACGGTGGTGGTAAGCATCATGATTTGAGGGTGTATGACTTGCACAGGATGTCCGAGAAGTGCATTTGTGTGAGGGCCGCATGAATGGGCTGCGCTATAACGACATGTCAGAGGAGGTTCTTGAAGCAAAGATTGTACAATTTTACGATATCGATTCAGGTGACTATTACTTTCGACAGGACAACACTCCTTATCACAAAGCTCGACTTATAATCACATGGTTTGATGAGAATCAAGTGAAGCTTTTGGATTGGCCTCAATAGTTCCCTGACCTCTCGCCCATACAGAACTTATGGCATATTTTAACGGAAAGGATTCGTAAATGCAACCACACCTCTACCTCTGTCTGCATGCGTTCGCTACTCCGCTGGTTACCCGGAGAATTGTTCAACCTTACTCATGATCCTATGTCAACAATATCCTTATTTGTGAGTTACATGGGGTTGTTTAGAATAAACTGGATATATTATAAAGCATATAGCACCGTTATTATTTACATCTATTAACAAAAATTCCGCTTTAAAGAATAATTTATTAGCAGGTGTCCGAACTAATATGAACGGTATATATATATATATATATATAAACATACATATATATATATATATATTAAACATACATATATACATATACGAGGGTAGCCGTTTATATTTCAGGAACTGGCAACACTGTTAGTGTGTGAAGAATGCTTCGACTAGCTGAATTCTTTATATTGTGATGAAGCACCATCGAATACTACAGTGTATCGTTGGTCTAGTGAATTTAAACTTGGACAGCGTTCTTTGGACGATGAATTTCGTGAAGGTCGTGCCACAAATGTTGTTGTGTCGGAAAATATTAATGCAGTGTCTGAATTGTTAATGCAATGTGACATACCGTGAGATCGAAGCATCTCTAGGTATTAGTAACGCCAGTGTGCATAAGATCCTGCTTGAACATTTAGCCGTTAAGAAGCTTTGTTCACGTTGGGTACCACATAATTGGACAACCGCTCAAGAATGGACTCGGGTCGATTGGTGCCAAGAAATGCACAAAAAATACAATGGCGGTAGCTCAAAGAATGAAGAGATAAAATCGTCACAGGTGATGAATCTTGGATCTATACGTGTGAGCCCGATAAGAAACAGCAGTCGACTGTGTGGGTATTCTAAGATGAGCCAAAACCAACAAAAGTTGTTCGCGCTCGAAGCACATCAAAACAAATGGTCGTCTGTTTTTTCAGAAAAACCAGTCACGTTGCAACCGTGCCTTTAGAGAGTTGTAAAACGGTCAATTCCTAATGGTGCACAACTATTTGTTTGCCAAAAGTTTTTGAAGAAATAAGGAAAATAAACCGAAAACGACAGATCATTCTCCACCATGACAATGCGAGCTCTCACAGGTCGGTTCACACAGTTGAATATTTGACCGGGCAAAACATTGAATTGATGTGCCATCCGCCGTACAGCCCTGATCTAGCACCCTGTGACTTCTTTTTGTTCCCACACGTGAAGACTAAACTTCGTGGTCAACGGTTTTCTACACCGGAAGAGGCAGTTGAGGCATTCAAAACTCATATTTTGGAGATACCGCCTTCACAGTGGCTGCAATGCTTTTCGGATTGGTTTCAACGAATGCAAAAGTGCATTGATTTTCAAGGAAAATATTTTGAAAAGCGATAAAACTATTTCCGATAATAAAAATTTTTTTTGTTTGCTATTCCCGAAATATAAACGGCTACCCTTGTATAACTTAAATTTGAGTGGAGTATGACTTTTAAATTATATGCTGTCTTTTGAACACTCTAGATATTTTTTATAGAACTTAAATTTGGTGAATTTTACATTTAAAACAAAAGTTGAAATAAATCCTGAGATAGAAAATTAGTATTAAGCAGCGTTCTTCTTTAAAGTAAATTAATATTTGTAAATAATTACTTACAGTATCATATTGAGTGCTAAAAACACATGCAAAACTACTTTAAATATAAAGTATATACATACATATGTGAAAATATAAACTGTTTATCAGATAAAGCACTATACATAAGCAATAAATCATAATTTCGAAAACCTAAATATACAACACAATTTAAATGCATGTGTTATTGTTGTTATCTCCAAAAAGCCGGAATAAATATTTGTTGTATAATACCACAATTTAAATAATAAAATTCACGAAAACCATCAAAATATAATGAAAATGTTGCTATCTGTTCAATACCAAACCAAAACGACTAAAATTTATTGAATAATGAAAACCAGTGAACAAGTTCTTTAAATGAGTATAAAAAGACATTACACGCACCCCTAAAATAAATTATTTTAACGTTTCTTTCTGGTATGCTCATTATGAACTGCTTCTTTCCTTAATCTTTGTTCACTTATTCGCGAATATTCGCTTCAACTCGCAATTCGTGATGAATTCCAATATTTGTTTTTTAAAGGATTAATCACGTTTGAAAGTTTGATTAATATGCAACAAACTCTGACAATTCTCTTTGTCGTGATACGTGCATTGAAGATAATCTGTGACCAAAACCATTGAAAACTGCAACAACTGCGAAAGTGAAAAAATTAATGATATTCTTTGACCGATAAAAAATTATTATGAGCATATGTCAAAACGCTTATATCATATTTTACATATGTACTTTAGAGGTAAACAATCATATTTCCTTCTTTGTTAAAACGGAGTTAATGTTTATTATCTTGTAGCAACGGATGGAAGTTTGTATTAGTAAAAGATCGCCTTTGCATTTCTAGCGGTTCTTTTCATATAGTATTTTAAAGAGAGCTGTAATGGCAATTGATGTAAGAAGTTGTGTATTCCTAAATAAAATGTACTGCTATATATGTAATGTCGAGCTCAAGTATAATATTACTTCAAGTTTGCTAGTGTTGTTATTAACTTAAAGAAAATGACGTCGATGATATGGAAGGCAAGATAAGTATATATTTGATATAATGTCAAAGACATAACACAGTGAAATGCAAGGTTACATTTCAAAATGGAGAAAATTCTGTTGTACAAACCTAATTCAACATTTTGCGAAATATCGACAATACGAATAGATAATTATTGAAATAAAACATCTTGCTTTCTCACAAAATAAATTTTAATTCAAAAACTAGATGTACATTTTGTGTGCACTGCGCACATCTTCAGTAGAAACTCAAGTTACTACTGAAGATGTGTGTTCATTGGTTTTTCACTCAAGCTCAACCACTTTATAAGGCAAATTATGGAATAAATCACAGTAAAATTCTAAACTAGAATTCGACATACAAATGAAGAGCGTTGAAGCTAGTGAAATTATGGGATCCGTGAGTTACCATAACATTGATAAACAACAGCAACAACGTGTTAAAAACGAAGAAGAGTTTAATAGTTCTGATAGTGAAATTGGACCATAAGAGGACAATAATGACAAAGATGAAAAAACAATAACTAAACTGAAGAAAAGAGAAAAATTAATATTGTCAACCATGAAGAGATAGTTTTAAAAAGGGAAGAGATTAAAAAAAGGAAGAGATCAAAAAAAGAAAGAGCCACGCATTAAGAAATGAAAATTTGTCTGAAATACAATACTCCACACGGAAATTAGCCAAAGACAAACATTAGGAAAAAATTCAAAACTACGCATGAAATGAAATTACAAAGTAGTAATTAAAAACCTCTTATTGATTATACTTGTCTTTCGTCGAAAAATCTCTCCTTTGAATTCAGTACTGCTGGAACGACACGTGGCATTCTTCTAATTAGTTTTCCAAATGTTTTATTGGATATATTATTCCAATCGTTTTGGAGTGTACCTCTATCGAGTTCGTTCCACGACAACTTGATGGGATTCAAATGCGGGCTTTGAGGAGGTCACGTTATAATTTTCAAACAATTTTCTGTCTGCTTTTATGCCAAATAATCTTTGTATAATATAAATATAAAATTTTCTCCAATTAAGCGCAAACCAGATGGAATGGCAGTGTTTTCCTACGATTCCCTTCTTTAATTAGTTTTATTTGACTATCATCAACTTCCATGATAATTCGAGACGGACGTGGTCGTGTACGGTATTCAATACATCATTTATCTCTTGACGCCGATGGATAGTATTATTGACCGCAAATTTTGAAATATTTAGTCGGTCACTAATTTTCCGACTTGCATAGCCTTCTTCGTGCAATATAGTAACGGCACGTCGTTTTTCAATACCAATTGGTTTTCCACGCGGCATTACAACACAAGTATTAAAAATTAAATTATTATTATTAATAAAACTTTAAGACACTTGCAAAATAACCACACCGTGGTAAGAACAGTACTGAATACTGTTCTGTATAAATCTGTTACGTGTTTTCAAGATTTTATAGTTCTATTTAACAAAAGGATAAATTCTCGGAACAATATTTAATAAGACATTTCTGGTAGACGGAGGTGCACAAAAAACTCAATAATATTATATTTTACTATTATTATTATTTAAGCATTAAATTTTAGATTTGAGTTAAAATTTCTATTTCCTTTGTTTTTATATCTCTGGTTGGCCAAACTTCCGTGAGAGGTAGTGTAGGTAGTGTAGATAGAAAGATTATTCAAACGTGTAATCTTTTCGAATAGTCTATGTATACTGGAGATAGAAATATATGACGAAAAGCATTAACAGGAAGTTCTGCAGCACCTGATATGTGAGACAAATACGTTCCACACCGTAACATAAATTACCAGAAAGTACAAGGGAACAAATTCAAGCTCATACTCGGTTGTTCCCAGTGTTTGAAAGCCATTGTAGCCGTAATAAAATAAACAAACGTTATATAGAGAATGAACTTAACCTAGACATTTAATAAAAAATTGATGATCACCTAAAGGATGCTGAAACTGGCTATAGTTAGCAGTATTATATCTACAAAAGTGCCTATCTACTTCCTACCTGATAAACATAAAAACTTTTTATATGTACGTTAAAACTTTGGATTTTGAATTTAATATATATGATGCTACAGAGAAAAAGTCTTACTGTTTAATTTGGGATGAATCAATTGCAGATAGATGTGGGCATAAAACAGCTTCTGAATTAATAAAATGAGCGAATGAAGACCTGAAGGGTTTTAATATAGAGAAATAGCGGTCAATGAAAAAAGTTATGTGTTCCTTTAGAAGTACAAGTTAAGGATGTTAATCTAGAACAGTACCTGGCAATTCAATTAGAGCCACGCTTGCGTATCAAGAAATTTGTAATACAAGCAGTTTGTATTTAAATATATTTCCAATTTTTGATTGCAAACGGATTTAGTCGTTCAAAAAGGATCTATTCCTAGAACAAACAATCATTATATTATTAGGAAAATTCTTATTATCAGTTTCGGATCAGTCACGGTCTAAACACAGATAATGAAATATGTGAAGGAACTACGAATAATATTCAATTTTAGTTAAAATTTGTACGTGCTCATGCTAAGATGTGTATTAAAGTGTTTAAATAATATATTGTGAATTTTATTATTAGCTTTTTTTTTGTAAATTTTTAAGCTTTGTAATTTAGTTGGAATGAGAAAAGCGAATGACACAGAGTGCAGATAAAATTAAGATAAAGACTTTAAAAAAAAATAGACATGTATTCGAACGAACAAATAGCAATAATGCAAAAATTTTCTCGGCAAATAGTGGATCGCATAGTTATATTAATTCGAGAAAATATTCTGTCAATATCGAGTGGTCGCGGTGATTGCCCTGGTATCCGTAAAAATACCGAGAAAAGCCATGAACTATTTATTAAAACAGCACTCTAAAATAGATAAAGCTGCTAGATAAATTAAAAATACATAGCATAAACATATCTCAGTGCACGATGGATCACGATTGTATGCTGCCGGAATCAAATAGCGCAAATCAGCCAAGAAGTCTAGGTTCACACCAAAAGTGAAGAAAATACGTCTGAAATAGGCAAAAATTCACAGAAATATTACGGTTGAAGATTGGTAAAAGATAATGAGTACAAATTCTGTCATTAACAAATTATTTCTTGAAAGTATTAATTTTTATAATAAATTTTGTTTTTACAAATTACATTCTCGTTGCAACAGATGATCTTTAGCAATGACTCTCGATTTAAAGCAATGACTGATGGTGTTATTTCGTTAAACGGATACCCAAGAAACATTATAGCGATGAATCAGCCATAATATGATCAAACATAACTGCGAATGGCAAAAATAGCGGTTCTAAAACATAATATTCAGACATTGGCGATAGAACACAAAATTGCAAGAAGTGGTAAAAACTTGAATTTCCAGTATAGCAGATATACATAATTGGTGTAATCACTAAAGCCAGGGGAGGATTAACAAAATATTAATGTAATATTTTCTATAAAGAAAAAACATGTGTTAGTAATGTGTCTGTTTTTGTTTTATTTCTGATAAATTTGAAAAACTACCACAAGCAGAAGGTGGCTCTAATTCAATTGCCAGGTAGTGTATGTGTTTGATAGTCAATTATGAGAACGTGTTATCTCATATAGCAAAATTAACAGCAGATTTTTTTCAGGAGAAATGTATTACGGCGTTAAAAAGTTCAGACTATTCACTGGATTTGGGATATATGCGACTTCTAACTCTTTTTTAATGTAGAAAAAATATCTACGGTGTAGCAGATTTTCTATTGGAAAAGAAATTAATTCTTAAATTATGCTTTCAGAGAGCTGGTTGGATACATTTAAAGTGGAAATATTGACTTTAACAATGTAATGACTTGGAACACGCTTAATACAATTTTGATCATGTATGTATTAATAGAGGCGTATCTACAAAATTATGGTGTTAGCCTCGTATAAATTCTAAACACTCTGTGTGTAAAATGCTTGTTTGAAAAATTTTACAGAAAAATAAATTACTATTGGAGGTGTGAAACTGAAAATTTATTAAAATTATACCATCTAGGTAAGTAAGTACATGTTAAATTTATTAAAGCTAGTCTAAAATAAAGTTTCTACCATTTTGCAAGATTACGATCCTTTCCAGCACAGCTCAAATAATTCATAACCTTCGTCACATTTTCATGAAAAAGCGTTTTTCGGTTTACTAAACTTTCTTGAAAATGTGTTTCTAAAAATTCTAACAAATTTTTTATGTTTAATGCGATGGCCAGGCTTGTACCTAAAAGTTTATTTATTTTATGTTGAAATATGTATTAAGATAAAAGCGCCACCGCATCGTCACGCACTTGACGGCCTTTTTGAGAGGTCGCAATTTACAGATTTGAGAAACACTGTTGTACAATGTACTGCTCTATTAAAAATTGCAATTACAAATTTTGATTCATTTCAGTATAAATTGGAAATTACTATTTGTGTAAATAATAATAATCATTTTGTAGCAAAATTAACATGATAAATTTATTCTTACCCCTTGCTGTTCCTCCTAATACCCAAGCGATTCGAAAGCATTCGCATCATCTTTACAATGTTAGTTAACAAATAATGTTACGCTTATTAAGAAGGAAACACTAATATCAAAGTTTATTATCAAAATGAGGCACGGATATTTACGGAAATATTTTTTTTTTAAATCTGAACAATTATTATTGTTTATTGCTGTATTTATGAGAATGAATCTCGTGTAAAACGAAGAATCGATACAGTGAAAACGGTGAAAATGTGAGACACCTGCTTTGTTAATGAAGTTTATTACTATTTCCCTCGTCAGTGCCGTTGTTGGTGTTATATATGGTGAGATTTTATGACGGAATACGAAATTTAGAAGATTTTCTCGTTACCCGGGTAGGAGGCACTTTCGGGGTTGTTGTTGTCCGAACGTACGAAAACATGGTCGATGAAATATACACGAAATGCTGGGTGGCGTAAGTGCGTACGCGGACGTCGAAATGCCATGCGCCGAATTCAGAACTGTATTAATATGTGACAAGCATCTTTTACATCTGTGTACGTAAATTTAGTGCATTTAATTTACAGTCGTAAATTAAAAAGTAATTGACGTTCTTTCAACTCCCGCATATGACCTCTTTAAATTAAGTTCCGTTCCTGACAATAACCTAGTTAAACTGATCTCAACAACAATGAAGGTAGATGTATATTACGTAACAAATCCGGCAAAAGCAATTGCTTAATTTTTTAGACTGGAAAGGAATAAGTTAATTTTATTTTTAAGTATAATAAAAAAATGTTATGCAAGTCTTTTAAGAAAAGTACACACAGTTTACACATATTTAGAAATCATACCCGATATGTGATAATAATGAATCAACTTCTATGTTATGGTTATGAATTTATTACTGATAATAATATTCTTTAGGATTTTTAAATAGCATGAAAGCGAAACTATTGTCACAGTAATAATTTGCAATATATTTTAAAATATTACCTAAATGCAAGAAAATACATCCACGGACAACGTTATGGAACACTTTTTTTGTTGTCATTAGTATTTAAAAGTAATTTTCAATTATCGTAGTATTGGTAACAATGTTCTTTATTTGTCCAATAGAGAAACTACTTACAGGACAACCTGCAATTAGATTTTTGGAGCAAAATCGACTACTTATGGTGACTATATATAAAATTTAGACAATCGAAAACATAATCCTAATAAAAAAAAAAAGTATTCACAAAAGTTATAACTACAGAAAAATTCCTGATAAAATGTATTAAAGTTGCTCGTCAAAATGTTTGTAATACCTCTACTATTAGTAGGAAAATCAATGCATTAAAATAATACAAGCAAGCAGAACTTTATCTGTTAAAAGAAATTAAGTAAGAACCTTCCTCTGTACTTGTTTCGTCGATTAGCCAAAGATTGGAATCCATGTCATAACCAGAGCTACGTGAGGGATATTAACCAGATATTCTGTCGTGTAAACTTGCGTATGTGTTGATTTGTTTCATCTAGTAGGTAGATATGATCACTTGCTTTAAAATATTTTGACGTTTAATTAGTATTAATGGTGTGTATTAGCTTCTCGCGCATTTTATTGTAAACAAATCTTTATATAATCTAAGAATAATAGTGAATTTTGTTTTTGAAGTGAAACTAGGTGACAGTGATTTGCATTTGCAATGCCATCATTTAAAGCAACAGTATGATGCTAGTCACACACTGCAATAAAGCTCAAGCGACACAAATTGTAACTCTCCGTAACGAAGCATATAAACAAAAAAATATTGCACTCCGTTCTAGGAGATCTTAATATACAGCATCGATTATTTTAAGAAGACGTCAAATAGATCAGGGACGCAAAAGGTATACAACAACTAAAGACCATTTTCTACACGAAATCGCACATTAACACCTATGCATCTCAAAAATAAGCTACTAAATGCAAGGCAAATTAGTTTATTTGTAATTTTAATTAATTTTTTGACTTAAATGCTATTGGAATGGTAAATTTTAATTAATTGATTAAAAGAAGATCATAGCTAATAACGAGTATTCCCTCCTTGAGTTATAATTACGGCATGCAACCACGGCACATAACTATGCAGAGTTTGAATGTATTCTTGAGGAATTTGGTTAAACTCATATAGTGTTGCAAACCTAAGTTCTTCTATTACACTTGGAACGGGATTTATTCTTCGTATGCGACGTTTTAGCTCATGCTACAATACATGTGCTCTAATGGATTTCAGCCTGGACTACATGATGACCAATCTATTCTTTCAATCTGGACTGCGTTTGGATAATTATCTATGGTACTATGCCAACGACATGTAGTCGAAGGTTATCTTGCATTAATAGAAATCTTTCAAACTCAATATTTTCGACTTATAGCAAAACATGATCTTGTAGGACGTTTTCGATATCGGCTATTCGTCCAATCACTGTCACGAGTTCGGTGCTTCTCTCCCAACCAATACTTGCCCAAAGCATTATGCAGACACCTCCAAAACTAACGCTATGTATGAGATTGCAGCTGGAGTATCGTTTACCAACTCTTCTGTAGATATGGTATAGTCCATCTGGTTCCTCCGTGAATAGAATATTTTTCTAGTGTCCGATATTCAATAGAACAATTTAAATTCTAATCGACTAGTTTTGTGGTTTTGGAGAAGACGCCTCTTTTAATCTTCGCCTGACTGTTTTTGAATTAACATTAATTTGTCTTGCATTTAGTAGCTCATTTTTGAGATGCGTGGATGTTAATGTGCGATTTAGTGTAGAAATAAATATCGAAAAATGGTCGTTAGTTGTTATTGTTGTACTTCTTTTGCGTTCCTGACCTTGTCTTTGTACGAAATTTCCAATTCGACACCTTTTTAAAATAATCGATGCTGTAGATTATCATCTCCTGAAACATTGTGCAATATTTTCTTGTTTATATCCTTCGTTATGGAGAGTTACAGCCGCTTCAATTTATTGCAGTGTGACTGGCAGCATATTGTTGTTTTAAATAGTAACATTCTAAATGCAAATCATTATCATCTAGTTTCACTTCAAAAACAAAATTCCCTATAATTCTTAAATTGTGTAAAGATTTGTTTAGAATAAAATGTGCGAGAGGCTAATACACGCCATTAATATTTATTAAACATCAAAATATTTTCAAGCAAGTGATCATATCTGCCTACCAGGTGAATAAAATCATCACATATGTAAGACTATTTAAATAGCTTGATTCACAAGAATTTTAAAAATATTGGATAAGTTTGTCCATGAGTGTATATTAATTAGAATGATTGTTGGAAACGTAAATATTGGTTTAAACTTTAGTTATTGGCATGTTACAGACTTGCAAAGACCAAGGATGGTATAAATGTAATGTAACTTACGGAGATTATGGAGCGACTGTCAAAAAAAACTTGAAATTGTCTACTATATATTATTTATTTATATTTGATAGCTATTGAGTTCGTTTTTTCTTAGCGATGTTAGTTGTATTTTTAATCAGCCAACATCATATTAAAAGCCTAATGCTATTATATATTCTAGCAAGGTTTATTTGCAAAGAAAAAGTGTTAGATTCTGTGATTTGATTTGAAAATTAAAATAAAAGGAGCATTTTCGGTATATTTTGAATTTTTATTACCGAAAAGGTAAGAACGTAGACGAAGCAAGCAAAAAGTTGTCTCAAATATATGGAGAAGGTATGTAACAGAACGCCAGTGCCAAAACTGGTTTGTAAAATTTCGTTCTGGTCATTTTTTTGATAACGAAGATGAGCTAGTTATGGAAGGTCAGTTGAAGCTAATGAAGACAAAACAAAGCTATTGACCGAATCAAATGCTCGAATAACATTATCAGAAATTGATACGAGATTAAATTTCTGATGCTGACTATTCATGTGGAACAACTTGGATTCACTTCAAATCTGGATATTTGGGGATTCACATGTTCTCAAAGAAAACGATTTTCACCGTCGCATTGACGTCTGCGATTTGCTGTTAAAATGTGAAGGAAAATATTCATTTCTGAAGCGGATTATAACTGGGAATAAAAATAGATTGTCTACAACAATGTTGAACGCTAATGATCATGAAACAGAAAAGATAAGTCGACTAAAGCGCTTCGAAAATTGATGTGCGTGTAAAAAGTGATGCTCTCTATTTATTTTTAGCAATATAGGAATAGAAGTTTAATAAATTGCTTTCATTAAATTAAAAATAAAAGGGGGTTGTTACCTTAGATGCACAAAAAAATGTATAGAAATTCTACCATGTAAAAAATGAAAAAAAAATGTTATTCCCTTGACGAATTATTGTCTTCGACAATGTTCATGGGTTGTTTTTTTCCTTAGATTCATAGAAGAATTATTATGCACCTCCTGCCAAAACCACTGCAAGTGTGTGAAGAATTAAATGTTCGAGAATGTTATATAGAGTATAATAGATTATATATTGCTGCCAGAGAAAATGGCTATTTAGAACAAGAGGCTCTGCAGAAACAAATGAAAATGGTTTATAATAATAATGTTTTCGCACTTCCCAACAGTTTAACGTCAACTACAGAGGGCATTAGTAGACTATGAGCTATTATTACGCTCGTACTGCGACTTAAAATCTTCGGTTGTCAGCATTCGCTTAAACGAATAGAGGAGCCACGAAAATACTTGGACAGAAGGGCGTAGAAATCGATAGCAAAATCTCTAGCATGATAAGCCAGTAACTTATCACTGAGCTATCAGTTGACTTAAAGAATTAAGCAGTGAACTATGAATGTAATACAGAGTATTACATTCATATCAAAACCAAAGTGCCAGACGAAGACAGTAGTTAATACATACGATTGTCTTGCGTTGCAAAAACTCTATCTTGTCTCTAGCGTGAACGAATGGTAAATAAATATGAAAATGGAACGGTCAAAAACTGTTCACAATTGTTCTCTCCCAATCAAATATACAGAAGTGTATGTTTCTTCATTATTTTGATATTTTTTGAGGTAGTAAATGTAATGTTTACTTCTATAACACATGGATCAATAAGTCCCGAGACTAACCCATAGATGGCGCTCGTAGTAAACTAGTAACCACGTCTTTCTAGAGTACTAACCTTTGCTTGAAACGTGTCAAAATTTTAAGTCGATCGGACCAGAAACAGCTGAGTTATCGAGGTTGGAGTAAAGTCGTTTTGTAGTTTGTTTAAACAATGGAAAAAACCGAGTTTCGTGTTCTGATAAAACATTGTTTTTTAATGGGTAAAAACACCACGCAAGCAAAACAATGGATTGAAAAATGTTACCCGGACTCTTGTCCATCAAAAGCAACGATTTGTCGGTGGTTTGCCGAGTTTAAACGTGGTCGTACCGACACAAATGACGCGGAACGGTCGGGTAGACCTGTGGAAGCCGTTACACCGGAAAATGTGAGTGAAGTGACAAAAATTATAATGAAAGATCGTAAAGTGAAGCTCCGTGAGATTGCTGAGATGACACAGATATCATGAAAATCCTTCATGAAAAATTGAGCATGAAAAAGGTTTTTTCCAAGTGGGTGCCGCGATTGCTCTCGATGGAACAAAAACAGCAACGAGTCGATGATTCAGAAAGCTGTTTTTCGCTATTTACTCGCAACAAAAAAGATTTCTTGCGTCGTTACGTGACCATGGACGAAACATGGATACATCACTACACTCCAGAGTCGAAGCGGCAGTCATCTGAGTCATCTTTTTCACCAAGACAATGCACCCTGCCACAAGTCGATGAAAACAATGGCAAAATTGAACGAATTGGGTTTTGATCTGCTTCCCCACCCCCCATATTCGCCAGATTTAGCCCCCAGTGACTACTGGCTCTTTGCTGATCTTAAAAAAATGCTCCAGGGAAAAAGATTTGGCTCAAATGAGGAGGTCATCGCTGAAACTGAAGCTTATTTTGAAGCGAAAGATAAATTTTTTTATAAACATGGTATTGAAAAATTGGAAAAGCGTTGGAACCATTGTATCACCCTAAAAGGTGATTATGTTGATGAATAAAAAAAATTTTGCAAAAAAAATGTTGTTTTCATTGTTAGTCTCGGGACTTATTGATCCATGTGTTAATTCGTACAAATTTTTGAACGATCCGGAGTTTAATTTATTTGTCGAAGACCCGGTGCAATATTTACATAATCTCGAGTATATAGTCCCCACCGTAGCATAGGGGCAGCAACAATATGGTGTGAGGTATATCGGCGTCAAGTATTGGAGAAATATTTTTGGGGCGAGAGTTGGATGAACAGTAATTGTTACATCGCGATACTGCAAGAGGTACTGAAGCAGTCAATTGTAAAATATTTCCAGGATGATTATGAACAATGTTATTTTTAATGAAATATTGCCCTTTTTTCGTTGCAGGTACGCATCAACGCTCGTTCATTAGAAAGAGAGTGCGTTTGTTAGACTGATCTTTGTAGTAATCCGACTTTTCGCCTACGAAGCACTCTTAGTACGTATTAAAGAAGCAATTGTTATTAATCGATCGATGTGATTCTAAAAATTAGTTTCAATAACATATTATTCAAGGACAGCAATCAATTTCTGGCTAATTATATTATGATTTAGTATTAACGACGTATATGTTAGAAGATTACGAAGTTTAATTGAAAATTTTGGATAATATTAATATTTAACTTTTGTTTATTGTAAGATTTGTTATGCCGAAAATTATGTAGTAGTTAATAGTTCTTGGCTCGATTTTACTATAAAACTTTTTTAATTTTCAAGGAAATGTAAATAATATTTACTTAACATAAGTGACTAAAAAAAAAAAACGAATCACCCAGTAAAAGTGTACATTTATAAACAAAATTTTATACTTTGTGTTAAGAATATTAAATAGTTAAGTTTTCATTAAAAAATCATTCCCTTTATAGAGAAAATTTAATGAACTTCCGTTTCAAGTAAACGAAAACATTCTTCTATTCATTCGGGCATTCCTCTAATAATAATAATGCAGATACTCTATAGACTCCTATGGAAATTCATACGAATCAACTTGTAGGGCATCATGTTGTTTAAGTACATTGAAGGGTTTGGTATGCTCTCTACCAACCCTTTGAGCTATCATATTCCGGACATGTTCTATGGGCGATAGGTCCGCGCAGGCCAAGTTAGAATATTGATGTTGGCTTCCTGCAGGAATCATAATGTAATAGCTGTAACATGAGGACGGGCATTGTCTTGCTCTTGTCTCATTATTTGGTCCTTGGATGTATGGTAAAGCAAATGGTTCCAGAATTTCGTAAATGTACCTTTGAGCATTTAAATGGCTTCGAAGGAATACCAGAGCCCTACTTCCTATGATAATTCCGTCCTAAACCATCGACCCCCTAGTAAGTGAAGTTTGGCGCTCTACGAAAAAAACTACCTTCCTCTTCTTTGATGTTGAATTCGTCTACAGCCATAATTGATCCACGAACAAAAACAGAGTTCTACTTTTCATCCCGATCTGGCCGTACATCATACATTCTAATTCAGGGACATGATATTGACTAGTAAGAGATAGTATTAATCTTGGACGACAGGAAGCTGGACTTAAGCCTAGAACTATCCATTTAATACCACAATTATTAAGTAAACATGACAACTGTTTTTCTTATAGAATAGCATCTACAGTCATTTTTAAGGCATTATCTACGAAATTATTATAATTATTTATTATACATGTGTATGTATGTATTATCGCTTTCATTGATAACCGTCACAAAAGAAAATAATAGCAAATAATATATATATATATATATATATATATATATATATATATATGGTTTTGGTTAATTAGTTTAGCATTTCAAATTAATTAACAATATCATCAGGTAAAGCTATAATTTACATTTATATATATATATATATATATCATCAGGTAAAGCTATAATTTACATTTATTTATATATATATATATATATATATATATATATAAATGTAAATTATAGCATCTACAGTAACGTATGATGAGAGCACATTTCGGTCAGCATCACAAATTTAATTTCTTCTTTAGGTAATAATTTCTTGAGCATAAATGATTTAATATTCAGGTTTTGGTTAATTAGTTTAGCTACGTGCTTCAAATTAGTTAACAATATCGTCAGGTAAAGCTATAATTTACATTTATATATATATATATATATATATATATATATATATATATATATATATACAGCCTTGGCCATATGTCTGAAGCACCCTCAAGTTTTGGATGTAAAATGAAATTAGGAGGTATAAAAATTAAACTACAAGTGTATATACATTTTGAATGCAAATTTAATAATATACATTAATATTTTGTAGCACCACCGCGACATTTGATAACGGCTTGTATCCGTTTAGGCATTGTAGCCACTAATTTGCTACATATCTCGGGTGAAATCTTTTCCCATTCTTCAAATATCCTCGCTTTTAATTCGTTTTTGTTTTTATGTCTATATTTTGCGACATTTCTCTTTAAAATACGCCACAAATTTTCTATGGGCGACAAATCCGGCGATTGTGCCGGCCATTCGAATATGGGCACGTTATTTGCGCTAAACCACTCGATTGTACGTTTGGATTTATGGCAGGGTGCATTGTCCTGCTGGAAAATGTAGGCCTCTTCATCGGAATCGAACAGCTTTACAATAGACGGTTCTAGTACTTCTCCTAACATATCGATGTACCTACTGCTGTTCATTCTGCCTTCACAGACGTACACTTCGCCGACACCCTTAGTGGTCATGCATCCCCATATCATCACGCTACCACCCCCATACTTTACTGTAGGCACAATACAATGTGGCTCAAACGCTTCCCCCGGTCTTCTACGAACAAACTGAGCCCCAGGTGTTGGCAAAATCTACGTAAGATATAGAAAAATTAATAGCTGTTCAAAAAATTCCAATTCACTATTCAGCACATTCAAAATATCATATTTATGTAACACAAAAGTAAAACTGCATTAATTTATCATACCTCTACATTGGATTCGTCGGACCATATGATTTTGGACCAATCCTCAACTGTCCAATTTTTGTGTTTTTTTGCCCACAACAACCGTTTTTTCTTCTGCTCCTCGCTCAATAAGGGTTTGCGGCGAGCTTTACGACCATGTATATTTACTTCTACCAGTCGTCTTCTCACTGTTCTCGCTGATACAGAAGTTCCTTGGCGCTCATTTATTTCTGCAGATAAATCTTTTGATGATTTCATACGATTTTTCAGAGAAAGTCGCGTTAAAAATCGATCATCTCTCTCCGTTGTAATACGTTTTCGTCCACTTTTCGGTCGATTTTCGTAAGAACCTGTCTCTTTAAAACGTTTTATTGCCGCTTGGATGGCATAGCGCGACCGCTTCATTATTTTCGCGATTTTTGATTGCGATAGTCCTTGAGTATGTAATAACACTGCTTTACTTCGCTCTATTACATCTAACTCCCGTTTTCTAGGCATGTTGTCACAATGTACAACACTATACAAAAACACAATATTCAATACAACTGGTTAAATCAATTTTATAACACAATATCGTTTCTAATACACCTCACTTATTGAACAGTAAAGATCAACTAACAGCAATAAACCTTAAAACTACAGAATATTTGTATACTTCTTGAGATTTTCCTGGTAAACAGTCATTATATACACATTAGTAATGGCCCCTTTCATTAAGTTCTTAGGGTTCAGGTAATATTGCACGTTTATGGGGGTGCTTCAGACATATGGCCAAGGCTGTATATATATATACATTTATATATATATATATATATATATATATATATATATATAAATGTAAATTATAGCTTTACCTGACGATATTGTTAAAAGGTAAATGGATAATTTTTACCGTAATGAATCACATGAAATCTTTTTTGTATAGAACATATTACATCGTGTAGAAACGTATGATGAGAGCACATTTCGGTCAGCATCACAAATTTAATTTCTTCTTTAGGTAATAATTTCTTGAGCATAAATGATTTAATATTCAGGTTTTGGTTAATTAGTTTAGTTTAGTTAGTTTAGTTATATATATATATATATAAATGTAAATTATAGCTTTACCTGACGATATTGTTAACTAATTTGAAGCACGTAGCTAAACTAATTAACCAAAACCTGAATATTAAATCATTTATGCTCAAGAAATTATTACCTAAAGAAGAAATTAAATTTGTGATGCTGACCGAAATGTGCTCTCATCATACGTTTCTACACGATGTAATATGTTCTATACAAAAAAAATATCATGTGATTCATTACGGTAAAAATTATCCATTTACCTCCAAGCACATCATCTACGTAAGTTGCTTTAGAAATTTTGCGGATGATATAGAAAAAAGCTATTATTTTAACCAATTTTTTTAATTGCTTTTCAAAATCTTGCCTTTATGACGGTTCTCAAAACATTGAGTCTATTGTTCAGTTACCTCAGATATGAAGTTTTCGTAGGCATCCACTTTCGCTTCCGGGGTATTAAGATTCAATCCACGCATTTTGTCTTTTATGTGTGGGAATAAAAACAAGGTGCCAGATCGAGACTATAATGCAAATGAGTCATCAATTCCGTTCGTGAAGTAGCTACGAACTCTGATCTTTGAGATGCGTTGTGTGATGGTGCACTCTTTTGATGCTGAATGGTTCGTCCTTTTGGTTGTTTCTCGCGCACTTTTTCGAACATTGTTGGCAAAAAAATGGTTGTATACTATTCAACATTGATTGTGCGGCGATCTTCTAGCGGAATATTAGCAAGATAACTGGTGCGTCTGAAAAAAGAAGGCACCATTTTCTTGCCAGTCCGCGTCTAACTTTCGTGCGTTTCTCCTCGTCTTTGAAAAGACATTGAGCCGATTGTCTCTTGTTTTCTAGCTCGTAACAAATAAATCCAATTTTCGTCACCTGTAACGATGTGCACTGAATTTGTTCAACCTTGGTTGAATTTTTAAGCATTTTTTGCACTAATCCTTTCGTGCTTCTTTTGAGCATCCGTTAAATTCTGTGGTATTCATTTAGCGCAAAGCTTTCTGACGGCAAGATGCTAATGCAGGATAGTTCTGATTTGGGTCATAACCAATGTCCAATGATGCCCGAATATTTTTGTATGTGCAGTGGTTGTCTGTCTTTTTCATGTTGATTAAGGCGTGGATGTTTTCTGGAGTGACTGCAGTGGCAGGCCGTGCCTCACAATGCTCGTCCTTGAGCGAAACACGTCCACGCTGAAACTTCTAGTACTACCATTCAAGAGTCGTCAAGGATGGTGCTTCATTACCAAACAATCACTTGATTTTTTGCGAGTGAGTGTTTAAAATCGTTGAAAATCATGGCCCGAAAATTTTCGCACTATTTTCACAAAACTCACTTTATTTAAAAAATTACTAAAAAGAGGCAACAGCATATGCTAGTAATCTGTAAATGCTATTAGGATTGAAAATCTTAGAGAATACGACAAAAATATTTCCGACAGCGTCACTTTTCTGGAAGTAGCTGAACTGCAAAATTTTTAAAGCAACGATAATGAGGATTACACGTGATATGTAAAGAGAAGTAATTTAATTATACCTATGCTAGTATTATTACAATGTGCAATTTGACTAGGTGTAAAATAGATAACGGCAACGATGCAATTTAACTATGAGAATATATGTGAGTCATTGATGTGATTCACTATGTGTATGAGAACAATAGAGATTTGCGTAAAATGGACCCCTGAGCAAATTAAATATATATTTCTAAAAATTTTCAAGACGAAAGTACAATCACTGCTGGCAGACAAATTTTGGAGGCTAATATCAGTAAATCAGCGAAAGAAATTAGAGTTACATCTACCGTGCAAGGGACTCTATAACAATGATGATGATCAAATTAATGGTCCACCGCCATCTAGAAGATGTTCTACTTGAATAGAAAGAAATAATTTAGCGGAACACTTCAAACACTATCGAAAACCACTAAGGAAAAAATGGAGCAATAAAATAAACTTCAATATTTTGTGTATATATTCTATACTAGAAATAAAAGACTACTATATAAGTCTATTTTCTTCATTAGTTTTATATATATATATATATATATATATATATATATATATACAGTGGAACCTCGCTTAACGAGCACCTCGCATAACGAGCAATTCGCATAACGAGCAAAATTAAATCATCAAAAAATGACTCGCTTAACGAGCGGTGTTTCGCATAACGAGTAAAACTGGTCATAGCAGCACCGTTTTCGGCCGAATTAATTTTCGGTCGTACACGGCCAAAATTTTTCGGTTGTATAATAAGTATGTACAATTTGACATAATGAATTTGCAAATATTATTGCATATAGACACAAGCGTTGCCTTAAAAGCGATGTTATTAAAAAAGAGAAATAAATATGTATATGTATTTTCGACAAATTTTAAAACAGCGACAGAAGCAAATGACCTTAGACAGCTTCTTAGTAAAACTGAATTAGGTATGTGCTAATCCATTTATTTAAATTTTTTAGTTTACTGTAAATTAAATTCACATTTCAGGTTAGTTTGTTCGGCAATAGAAGACATTTCACGATCATTAAAAAATGTGCACACACCTATATACATATATAAATATATTTAATAAAGTTATATGTTTATAAAGCTTTGAGTATTTTTTAGCTTGGAACGCATTACATATTTGATTTTACATTAATTTATATGGGAAAAATTATTTCGCTTAACGAGTGTTTCGCATTACGAGTAAGATTCTGGAACGAATTATGCTCGTTAAGCGAGGTTCTACTGTATACGCCTTTCTTAACTGAAAATTTCTCATGCATTTATTTACATGTTCTCGCTGTCAAAAGCACCAGTTTCAACATGATAATAATTATCGTAAAAGATATGCTTATCATACATATAAAATGTCTATTGCTTCGTTTAAAAATTTTAATTATGATTTTAATATCGACGTCGGACATCTTGTATGACACTCTATATATAAGATCATATTAGCTACTGAATAGATAATAAACAACATATCTCAACTCATATTATTGAATATATGTCACAGTAATGAACAGATCTTAAACAGCTTTTGAGCAGATATTAAACAGTTTTTGAATGGGTATTAAACAGATATTTGAACAACTTAAATAGCTTCTGAATAAGTAATAAACATTTAATCTGGTACGTAGACTTCCGCGGTCGTGGTCCACTGAACTACTGCACTGAAACTCAGGTTAAGTGCAGTAGTTCAGCCCTGAAGATGTTCCATACAAATGGATATGAAACGTCGGCAGATATACAAGTGACGCGGTTCCAGCCCGGAAACCCAGAAGCAGAAAGTAATAAACAGTTTCTTAACAGGTATTAAACAGACAACAAACAGGTGCGTCTCTATATTATTTACGTTAAAAACATATTTAATTATTTTTCAATTGAAGTATTGAATCTATTGTTATCATTCTTATCTAGATATTTAAAATTGAGGAACTGGACAAATAAATTAGTTTATTATCCATGGATTGTAATGTAGTCGCCATTTTTTCGATAAATATAATTATATGAAAAGGCGTAAATAATCGCTAATTTTATATGTTTTACTATTTCTATATTGTAATTCGTGATGAAAATATTCATAATTCATAGCCAATCCTCAGAAAAATATGTATATATACTGATTTTGTATATTCAAATATTTATTTTATTGATTTTAGCATAAATCAGGTTATACTTCCATTTCTGCATCTATTTTATTTATATTACTAGTGAAAGAAATATTATTTCAGAAAGTTTCAGTAACATTGGTAGTAGATGTATTGTCAGTTGCAGGGAGATATTCTCTCTTCTCTCTCTATTGAATCGTCTATACATTGTAAAGTGATATATCATCACCTAATAATAAATAACGTTTTTGTTTGCAAGAGGCGCTGTTTCTTCTATATTTTTCAAATAATATTAAAATTTAAAGTTTATATAGTTTTACTAATCACATATTAATGATTCTAAAACTTTACGTGAATATGAATCTAACAAATGGAAGTTATTAATTTCTCAAATAGCATAATGGAATACGCTAATTGCTGTCACAAATATGTTGTTAGAAAGTAGCAAATTAGTAATGACTAACAGAGAAACAATGAAGAAAAAGAACTAAAGTATACATAATAACATATAACTAACATATACATATACATATATTAATATTATAAAAATTAATTCATATATTTAATATTATATTATTTAGACAGTAGTGTGACCTTTAATGCTTGAAGAATATTAACATCTAAAGGGGTGTATCAGAATTCTATTAGATTGTATATAAAAATGTAGTAAAAGTAGTAAATAAATTGTGAGTGTTTATATACAATATTAGGTGCGTAACTAAGTTCTCGCTGTTTTTTGGTGAAAATGCAACTTTATTGTGAAAAAATGTTTACAACTGAATCATTCAAAATATTGCTCATCGCTAGCGACAACTTTTTCCCATCTTTCTGGCAGAGCTCGAATACCGTCACGGTAGAAGTCTTCGTCTTTTGAGGCTATCCACGAATCAAGCCATTTTGAGATGTCTTCATATGAGCGAAACTGTTGATTAGCCAGACCATGTGCCATCGAACGGAACAAGTAATAATCGGGCGGCGCAATATCTGGGGAATATGGCGGGTGGGGTAGGACCTCCCATTTGAGCGTTTCTAAGTAGGTTTTAACGGGTTTGGCAACGTGATGCCGAGCGTTGTTATGCTGTAGAATCACTTTTTCGTGCCTTTGCTCGTATTGTGGCCGCTTTTCGCGCAGTGCTCGGCTCAATCGCATCAATTGAGTTCGATACCGTTCCCCAGTGATGGTTTCGTTCGGTTTCAACAGCTCATAATAAATAACACCGCCCTGGTCCCACCAAATACACAGCAAAACCTTCGCAGCGTGAATATTCGGCCTAACCGACGACGTAGAAACATGACCGGGCAGTCGCCATGATTTTGTTCTCTTTAGGTTACTGTAATGAATCCATTTTTCATCACCCGTAACGATGCGATGAAGAAAACCCTTCCTTTTTTGCCGCTGGAGCAGTTATTCACAGGCGAAAAACGACGCTCAACGTCTCTTGGTTTCAAATCATGAGGAACCTAAGTTCCTTGTTTTTGAATCATGGCTTAGCGGGTAACTTCTAATGCTGAAGCAAGGTCTTTTTGCGTTTGGCACGGATCCTCATCGAGCAATGCCTCCAATTCAGCGTCTTCGAAGGCTTTTGGTCTTCCTTCACGCGAACGGTCATCAACATCGAAATCACCGTCTTTGAAGCGACGGAACCAATCACGGCACGTTGTTTCACTTAGTGCAGCATCTCCGTAAACATTTAGGAGTTCTCGATGCGCTTCAGCTGCCGTTTTCTTCGAATGAAAGAAGAAAAACAATACTTCCCGCAAATGACGAATATTTGGCACAGAATCAAAATCAGACATTTTCACACAACCAAAAGTATATGACGCAAAAACAAAATCACTAATGTGTCAAAGCGGTTTGTTTACCATATGTCTAAGCTTGGTTATGGCACAATCGACCAGTACTTACTACTGGAGCCATCTCTTGAATAAACGCACACTAGATAGTGTGCGTTTATTCAAGAGATGGCTCCAGTAGTAAGTACGAAAAACGAATGACCAAGGAAAAGTACTTTTCCTTGGTCATTCGTTTTTTTTGCCACATGGTATATATAAGAGTGAAGTAAGAAAACAATAAGTACACAATAACATTTTGTTTCTGGTTGTGTCAGATCATTTCCTTTGGGAATATTTTATTAAAAATTAACGATAAGATGCTAATACATTTTGGAGAAAACCATTGCGTTACACTTCAATTAATGGCAATCAATAAAGCAAAGCATTTCAGAGTATTCAATGTCAAATTCCAGAATGCATGAACATGACTGATTTAGGCTTCTACAGAGTTTCCCCCTTGTTTTATAACGAAGGTATAATGATTGCAAGTTATTATAATAGTCCCTTTTCTGAATCGCCTTCAGGTTACGTGTTACACTTGAATCGCTGGCATATTAATAAAAATTGTACTTTTAGAACTGTTTTTATTTTAGGAAATGAAAAATAAGCCGCTTGGGGATACGGTAAGTGGTGGGTCACTAAAACCTGATGCTTGGTCAAAAACCTGGAGACAATTGTAGTGATATAGGCAGGTGCACTGCCGTGAAGCAGATAATTGATTGCTTCTTTGCGGCGTAACATTCATTTTAGAATTCGTTTCGGAACTTCCACATAGAATTAACTGTTTACCCAAGAGGTACAAATTACAATTTCACCAAAGTTACTACAACAACATGCATTGTTTAGGAACAAAAAGGTACGGAACAAGGCGTGAATAAAGTTTTCTGCGTTGCATGCCTTCATGAATATAATAAAAACAGTTTTATCGCTATTCAAATTTGTTCAGGTATCGCATGTAGAGTTAATCGATCATTCTTGCCACGTAACGAGCGCTCGAACGAACGACCACTTTAGCGTCATTTTACAACGATTGCTGGCCATCCTTAAAACGCTTAAACCAAATAAAAGTCACTGCGCGTGATTTTAAACCATTTGATATGCGTTCGTTGTTCCATCGTGAAATTGGAACATTATTATCGAATGACGCAAATTAAAACACGTTGTTACTTGTAAAGTATTCAACATTAACTTACACGTATTATACATAAAGGTCTACATTACTTGTACTACCAACCGATGAATTTATCTCTTCAGGAAAAAAGAAAAACTGCGAGCTTTCAGCCATATTGTGTATGTTTGCTTAAATCGTATTATAGTTAATAGCTCTATCAATAAACCTTTTTATATACTAAAAAAACAGACATTAAAAGATTCTAAAAAGTTAATTTAAAGATTGCTATGCAATTTTACAACAGTTGGGACAATAAATTCCTTTATGTCGTTGAAGAATGTTAGTGTAAAATGATTTTACTTCGAATTAATCATTGCACCCAAAAAAATTGTAATTACGCTAAATGAAATACTATTTAACACTTTGATATTTAGCAATCATGAATAGCCTAAATTAGATAGAATGCTAGTGATAAAAGCCAAGCGACATACTGACAAAGATAAATTTATTGCGAAGCACATTTACAAAATAAATATTTCTATACACAGTATATTTCGGGTATTTCAAAAATCAAAACCTGAACAGTTCATATTTAATGCACAGTATTGTACTTGTATTTAAATCATATTATAATTGCTTATTTAATTTGCTGCCGAAATTAATAGGCATGAAAAACTTGAAGAAATTCATAATAATATTACCCAGTATAATTAATAGAGTATTATGCAAACCTTGGAACTTTTTTATTTCAAGATTTCTGTCGAAATATTTACTACAATGAATAAACTTTTTATAATTATGTCATGCACTTTTTAATTTTAACCATGATTTTAAATTGTAGAACTTATTGACGATATTATTTTCACATCTAGATGAATATTTCATAATATTCAAATATATAGCAATAAGAAAAATAATTAAGTTTACTTACGTTGGTGAAGGTAAAAGGCTTAATGTAGAAAACGGCGAATCGTTAGCGTCGAAAAAGTCTTCTTCTTCGGAACTGGAGTATGATAAAACAGGTACGGATAAGGATGGGGGACCGGCTGAAAATAATAGACGATGATAAAAACGAACAAGTTATAATTATCAGTAAATTGTGTAAAGCTTACTATTTCTTCTTGAAAGTATTTCATTACAATTAGAGAAAGATAAAAAATCTTTAACAATTATTTTTTGAACGCCATTTCATTTCTACAATAATAACACAAAATTCTACATGCACAATTTATCAAAAAAGTGAATTGGTTTAAAATTGTTGCCAATCCCGCAGTCTAGTTATAATAGTCAGGCGTTGTACAATCTAACACATGGATCAATAAGTCCCGAGATTAATCCATAAATGGCGCTCGTAGTAAACCAGTAACCACGTCTTTCTAGAGTACTAACCTTTGCTTGAAACGTGTCAAAATTTTAAGTCGATCGGACCAGAAACAGCTGAGTTATCGAGGTTGGAGTAAAGTCGTTTTGTAGTTTGTTTAAACAATGGAAAAAACCGAGTTTCGTGTTCTGATAAAACATTGTTTTTTAATGGGTAAAAACACCACGCAAGCAAAACAATGGATTGAAAAATGTTACCCGGACTCTTGTCCATCAAAAGCAACGATTTGTCGGTGGTTTGCCGAGTTTAAACGTGGTCGTACCGACACAAATGACGCGGAACGGTCGGGTAGACCTGTGGAAGCCGTTACACCGGAAAATGTGAGTGAAGTGACAAAAATTATAATGAAAGATCGTAAAGTGAAGCTCCGTGAGATTGCTGAGATGACACAGATATCATATGGAAGTGTATTTACTATCCTTCATGAAAAATTGAGCATGAAAAAGGTTTTTTCCAAGTGGGTGCCGCGATTACTTTCGATGGAACAAAAACAGCAACGAGTCGATGATTCAGAAAGCTGTTTATCGCTATTTACTCGCAACAAAAAAGATTTCTTGCGTCGTTACGTGACCATGGACGAAACATGGATACATCACTACACTTCAGAGTCGAAGCGGCAGTCATCTGAGTGGCGCACAGCTGGCGAAAGCCGCCCGAAACGTCCGAAAACGCAGCAGTCAGCTGGCAAAGTCCTGGCGTCAGTTTTTTGGGATACACATGGCGTGATTTTCATTGACTACCTCGAAAAAGGTAAATCGATCAACAGTGATTATTATATTGACTTACTGGTGCGTTTGAAGGAGGAAATCGCAAAAAAACGACCGCACATGCAGAGAAAAAAAAATCCTTTTTCACCAAGACAATGCACCCTGCCACAAGTCGATGAAAACAATGGCAAAATTGAACGAATTGGGTTTTGATCTGCTTCCCCACCCCCCATATTCGCCAGATTTAGCCCCCAGTGACTACTGGCTCTTTGCTGATCTTAAAAAAATGCTCCAGGGAAAAAGATTTGGCTCAAATGAGGAGGTCATCGCTGAAAGTGAAGCTTATTTTGAAGCGAAAAATAAATTTTTTTATAGACATGGTATTGAAAAATTGGAAAAGCGTTGGAACCATTGTATCACCCTAAAAGGTGATTATGTTGATGAATAAAAAAAAATTTTGCAAAAAAAATGTTGTTTTCATTGTTAGTCTCGGGACTTATTGATCCATGTGTTATTATGTGAAATGTTATTTGCATTGGTTCAAAAGCATCTATTTTGTGTCGGGAACGTGGAATATTTATTCGAAAACTGCTATGAAATAGCATATTAACATTAAATTTTGCACGAACCTACAAGAAATCTTTACAAAGTATTTAATTTGGTAAAACAAGTACATTACATAGGAACAATTTTCCAATTTTGTACCAGAATTCATGGCGATTGAAAAAGACCCGGCATTAGTTTGAATACGCTGACTACTGATAATGACATTACAAAGGTAATTTAAATATTGGGCAAAGATACGAATACGACTGCAAAATGATTGCAACTTTATTCCTGCTTTATTCAGAATTCACTTAGTGAAGATCAAAAACCATTACAATATCTTCAAGGCATCATGGCTCCCTATAACTTATTTTTAATAATACTTTTACGAGTGATTAACCACAATGCTAGCTATGCAATTTAGCACAGAAATGTTTGAATTCGATGAGGAAATGATCAAAAAACGTCTTTAGTATTAATTTTTGCATACGACCGAAATATTGTTCTCAGGGGAGCTGTATGCACAACACACAATCATACAAGACCTTCGAGGTTTGTCAATTTTCTCTAAAAAAGAGTAACTAACTTTGATCATCATCATTCACATCATTCACTCGATCTTGTAACTACTTTTTAATTCGAAAATTTAAAATTTCAATGAAATACTTATATATATATATAATATTTTTGGGACTGAGACGTATTTCAAACGTTGTATTACTATGGAGTTTGTCTCGAATAAATATACGCGTTCATAGAAATAGATTTTTATGGAATAGAAATTTAATTGCTTTTTAGACTCCTGTGTATAAATGTAAGTAATCGCTTCGTCGAGGTAAAAATTCCACAAGGCTTTAAGTTCTCTAATATTTGTTTTTATCAATTCAGATTCCTCAATCAAAAGACAGACGTCGACGGTTGTAAACTATTGTCTAGGCACGGAATAACTGCAGTAATCATCTGAAGATCATGGTTAACATATCATTTTAAGTAACGTCAAGAACGTCTCAGCAACATACAGGCTTTTATAGTTAATTGTTATTGATACAGGATACTATCTATTTGAGTTTTAGAATAATACCTTTTACTGCTTTGCTATAAAGTAATAAATGATTTATAATAATTAAACTTTTGAATAACAATTTAATTTAAAAAAAAAACTACTTGGAGCAAGAAAAAGGCGATAAAATTCAAGCAACTCAGGAAATACATTGCAAAATACCTAACAATAAAACCGATAATGGAGACACCTATATTACTGAATTACAAAGTGATAGTCTTGGCAACAAACCAATAAAATTACATTTGTTGAAAATCACTTGAATAGCACACGTTCTTACAACTTTATTTGTTTGGCGCCTTGTCGTAAGTATTATGTACACGAATGGAAAAAATAAGAAAATTATGTATGTATATATATTGTATCTACAGATGACATAACAAATCTTCCGTTGTCTCTAAAATTGTTGACCATGAAATCAGTTCGAAAGAATCCGAAACTATATAAATATATAGTATGTATTAGAGATATAACTTTATAGTTATTTCATTTATATTTATAGGTTTATGCTGGGAATACTTACGTATTGTCCTATAAAATAACCATATTATTTGCCCCAAGCAATTGTTGAAGTTCAATTTGTTACTTCTAAATTATTAAAGACAAAATGTTTTGATATAAAATAAACTTCTGTGTTGTGTTTGTAATAAAAATTAATATTTTTATTCCGATGTTGGAAAAAAGACATAAGAGGGGAAAAGAGAAATATAATTTTTACGCATTTCCTAACTTAAAATAGAACACCAAAGTAATATGAAAATAGACAATTTAAATAAAGAGACCATTAACGAAACCTTTCGCAACATCGTAGTTAAAAAAGAAAAACCGTAGTCCGTGATAATCGACGAATCATAAAAATAGTAAAAGTCAATTATTAAATGAAGCTATTCATCGAAATGTAAGAGAAATGAGAGTTGATAATCAGAAGAAACTATTTAAAGATTATTATATCAAACTGGATTAAAATTTTTCATATTAGTGTCTGGATTAAAATGTAAATGAATAACAAGAAAGAAAAATGACAGATAAAAATACTTATATTTAGGCGAAGCTATTGGGTTGGCAACTAAGTACTTTCGGTTTTGTAGTACAAAATAAAACACTTTTTTTTTAAACAAAGAATAGTTTTTAATCAATTATATATTTTCCATTTTGCTCATTGACCTTTTGCCATCTTTCTTTCAGCTGCATGATTCCGCGCTCATAAAATTTCTGGTCCTTATCAGCAAAAAACTGAACCAGGTGCGAGCGAAGGTCATAGTCATTTGTGAAAGTTTTACCATTCAAAAAATTCTGCAAACTTCGAAATAAATGGTAATCAGATGGTGTTAGATCAGGGCTGTATGGGGGATGTGGCATCACTTCCCAGTCAAGCTCCAATAGTTTCCCACGAGTTGCCAAAGATGTGTGAGGCCTTGCATTATCTTGGTGGAAAACTACACCTTTCCGATTTGACAAGTCTGGCCGTTTTTCTTTGATTGCTTCATCCAGTTTTATTAATTGTTGACAGTAAATATCAGAATTGATCGTTTGGTTCCTTGGAAGCAGCTCAAAAAACACAACACTTTTGTAATCCCACCAAACTGACAGCATGATCTTTTTTGGATGCAATTCAGCTTTCGATGTGGTTTGAGCTGGTTTATCGTGTTTGCTCCATGATCGTTTTCGAACTATGTTACTGTACAGGACCCATTTTTCATCACCAGTGATGATTCTTTTTAAGAAAGGGTCGGTTTCATTTCGTCTAAGGTGCATATCGCAAAAGTTGATTCTTTGTGTTAAATGAATTTCTTTCAATTCGTGAGGTACCCAAATATCAAGCTTCTTAACTAGCCCAAGACATTTTAAATGTTTTTCAATTGTTGTGTGCGATACATGTAGCCTCTCCGCAACCTCTCGAACAGTTATATGACGATCCTCTTCAATTATGACTTTGATTTGGTCATCGTCAACTTCAGTAGGCCGACCAACGTTGCTCATCTTTGAGGGCAAAATGTCCAGAACGGAATTTTTTATACCAATTCCGACACGTGCGCTCTGTTAAGCAATTAGCACTATAAACTTCACATCTTTTTGTGATCCGCAGCAGCTTTCTTTCCTTTACGGAAATAAAATAGTAAAATATGTCGAAAATGTTCGTTTCTGCACTCCATTTAAAATTAACCCACAACTAATAACTTTAATAAAAATCACGCACTACTTGCTTCTGAAGTTACGTCAATGTGACTAGTATCACGCGACAAACGGTAAAGTAAAGCACTAACATACGTTATACAAAAAATAAAGCAACGCATCAGTAAACCCAATATATTAACTAAATGAAAATTATTCTATATTTATAAAAAACATTTTCAATAAAAAAGTATAAACTTTAAAAATATATTTTCAAATTTTTCATTGATTATATTATCCAACAAAGGAGAACAATTGTAGTATACACCAAATATTGATTGAGTTTCAATTTTCTGTACTTCCATCTTTTAATTAAAATACTACGGTGTTTTACTGCCGCCTTATATTAAAATTATAAACTTTTTGCTGTCTTAATTTAACAACTGTAGAGTAGTTCATAACGGCAAATATAGATTTTTACACATCTAATACAATTGTCACGAAACTTTAAGCGGGCACTGTATGCACTGACATTGTACAAGAAATCATGGGCGAAAAAAACTTGTGTGTCCATTCCGGATAAAGAAAATTCTCGATTCGATAGGTCTACATAAGTAGCAGAGATCGTACGTCAGGAATTATTAGCTAGACTGGCAATGATCCGTTGAGATCAACATTAGTGATATAACTAAGAAATCAATGTAATACTTGTCTCCCTTAATGTTTTATTTTATTGTCGAAGAAGGTAAAAAACACTAAAAGGTATTTAAATTGAAATTAATAAAGTTGGTCATGGCAATTGCAAATAATATATTTTGATAAACCGATAAATTTAATATTTACCAGAAATTTTCCTGATTGAAATGCTATGTGTATTGTCAATGGAAGCGATGGAAATCTCTCTTGTCTCGCTTTCGTAAGGTTATAAAAATAATTAAAGCATGCTGGAAAAACTAATATAAAATTAGCAAATTATGTTATTATATAATTTACTAATTTAATATTTGCCTTTCCAGCATGCTTTAAATATTTTTATTTTCATTTTTTACTACATAATGAGAGTACTCATTAATAATCACGTAAATCGATCATAGTTAATCGGTTTTAGAAAAGTAATTTGTTTGGAGAGCGCTGAAACAAGCCGTTTCTATAACAACAATTCTCGTTAATAGTTGATAGGAGTAGGCCGTGTAATTTTAATTTACAACACGTAATTTTTGCTTCATAAGAAACATAGTTGCTTGCCGCATCTTCGTATTTCTACTGATAAATGATTCTTATTTTTCTAGTGGAAAGATTATATTGTTGAAAACAAATTTGTTAGGATAGAATGTCGTGTATCCTTTAATTTCGCATTTACATATTATACTCGTTTTGGGAATTTATCCAAAGATATTTTATATCTTCTTCAATTACAAAAGAACAAACAGAATGTCATAAAAATAATTCCAGAAAAAAATTTTCCTTTTATCTATCATTCAGTTTCAAATATTTACTTTCCTACACATTAGATTTCTTTTTTATCATATTATATAAACATCTTATAAAAAAAATGTTAAAAATAAAATTCTGTAAAAATTTCGCTTTCCTCGTTTTTGTTCAAGAAAATGCTGAACAGATTGAATAACATTCTGATGTTCGCCAAGTACTAGTTTGCACAGTCAACTCCTTTCATGTGTTTGTTATCTTTTATTATACAAGTAGCTGTAAATGTTTTTATCCGCAGAATTTCTCTTTTGTTTTCCAGTTGATTTCATAGATACATCATAAATAGGTGATATTATACGCACTTTTATACTTCCATGTGATGAGAACAATTGGTCCTTTCCGTTCGAAAGTTATTGTCCATTTGAAAACCCTTTGACTATTAGTATCACAGACAAATGTTTTTTCTTCAACTAATATTTAAGCTGTAGAAACACTGTTATAATATTATCTTCTTATGCATGATGCTAATAACAAAAATATAGATAATATAGTTTCTTGTACTTTCTTCTTCGTCCGAAAAGATCTCGAAATTGTAAATTTAGCTAGGCTCATTTTCAAAAAGCGTTTTCGCTAAAAGCCCAAATCCCATTACCTTTACATGTTTTGATAATTCCTTTACGCGGTACAATTACTTCATCCAGTGACAACTTTTATTTAAGTGTATACAAAGATTGAAATTTTGAAATTTCCATTAAGAGGTGAAGAAATGTAAGAATTTGCTCGAGCTTCATTTTGCTCATTATTTTTTTTTAAATATTGACGCTTAAATCAAAATGTCTGTTGACCAGTAATCTCTCCAATATGATTTTTTAGTTTGTTCTACCAATATTAATAATTCGTGAGCCGTGTAGCTAATGGTAATTTCCTATGGTAAAGTTTTAGTTGAGCTTTGAATTAGCTTTTTGGTAGTAGTAGAAATTGGTTTGAGAAACAACTAAGTTATCAGAAGGTGAATTTCTTGTTTCACTGACATTCGGTCCATCAAGTTCGACAGTTGCACTTGAAATATTTGAATAATCCTCTAAGGTTGGTTTGTATCATTTTCAATCCGTTGTTTTTCAAAATTAGTTTCACTATTCTTTATATTTCTTTTTGAAGTTTTACTAATCTAATATCAGATTAATAACTGTCCTCCAATAAACTACCTTTTCCAAATAATTATAATTTATTTAGAAATCACTCGGACAATCACGGTTCGTCGTGATTGAGATTTTTGTAATATTAGAATTGTTATAAAATTCTAAATCCAAAAAAATATTTTGCTTATAATAAAGTGGATACCACCAAACACAACGAATAAAGCCTTTGCCTAGTATATTGTCCTCTATTTCTAAATTAAAATATCTAACGCAAATGCAAACACGAGTTAACTCGTGATCGGTCAATAACGTTTGGCCATGAAAACGTGACCGGTCGACAATGTGTTAATAAGAAAGTACGTTTTTGACAAATAATAAAAATTTTCTACCTAAAGAATGAAATGAAAAAGACCTATTTTTTGATAATTTTATCTTTCAACGTAATCTCCTTTAACTTCAACGCACTTGTGCCACCTGTCTTTAAAAAATTATTTCTGATTGCCTTCAAAATAAGCAAAAATCTACCCATTCAATTGGTTATCGTTTGCAGAACAAAAAATCGGGCGGAACCAAATGAGACCAGACCATTGGCGGTCCAACTCAAAGAAGTTTCATTTATTGCGCATTGTCATGAAGAAGGATGTCTTTGATCAATGGCCGTACGTAATTTTGTTATTGTATTACCATAGGTAATTGCTTCTATTTAGTCACCTTTGATATGTAGTCAATAAGAATAATTCCTGTTTGGTCTTATAAGACAGTAACTATGAACTTTTAGAATGAAGAATGTGTGGTGATTTTTTTTTGGAAACGGAGAACTTATGGCCGCCCATTGTATGGATTCTAATTTTGTTTCAGAATGCGAGTGATGTACATAAGTTTTATCACTTGTCATTATCATATAGATAAAAAGTCTGTGTCTGCATCCAAAAATGCCAAATTGATTTGAGATATTTGTTGCACAACCTGTTTTTGTCCAGGAGGGATAATCATGGTACCCACTTAGCTGAAATGTTTGGTTTAGGTATATTTGGTCCTTTAGTAATGAAAACTTTCAAACGTTCGTTAAAGAGTTTTAGGAGAATTCTGTTTCTTAGTCGAAAATTTGAAAACAATGCGATGTTCTAATTTCACGAAATTCGTTTTTTGTTGCAAAACACTTCATAAAATAAAAAATAATGAACGAATTTAAGTTAAACTTGACATAAGTAGATAAAAGTACTACTGAACGTAATTAGGTAACGCACAATTAGTTGTTTTTATCATTTCTAGATAGATTTTTTTAAGTTCTGCTCGTAATTTATGTAAATATTCCAAATTAAATACTCTTTGGAAAAGAGTCTTTAATGTTTATATAATAATATATATGGATGTATGTTACTGTGAATACATTCTACTTGATCATTTGCTTCTACGCAACAAGGTAAATATTTATGTTGGTATAGTATCTTATGAGTGGTGGTGGTAATAATTATTTAAATGTATCTTCTTAACAAGGCGGTAGAGGTACTGATCGGCGTTTTATATACACAAATTGAATATACGTGTCTAATGAATACTTTGTGTTAAATTACAAGTAATAATTAAATACCCAGCAGAATCAATAGCTATACTCGACAGCTGCAATATTGTAATTACTTGTATAAGTGCATATATGCGTTTATTATTTGGAGAGCTCTATTATTTTTAATAGATGATAGCCAGACGCACAATTAATGAATGTATATATTTTCTTAATGGGATACCTGTATACATGCCAGTGTGCATTTTCGTAATAGTGCATAGCATTACAGTAATGTATCGACAATCCACGTTATAAGAATATATACTTTATTTTAGCTGTTATTTGCGATATAGACTATCTCGGATTATGGAAATCATCATCAAGTTGAATTTTTAACGGATTGTACGGCAATTTAAACAGATGAAACGGATTATAACTAAGGTTTAATCACTGAAGGTTGATATATAACCCCTTTCCACTTTCTGTATACGTATTTCGACAACTAAGTTGTCATCACCAGCAGATAATTAATCACAGCATCGCACCTGAGAAACTACGGCAAAATACCCGTACGAAACAAATTCCGTACACGATCTATACCGTTGTGTGTTTTGTTCTAAATCTTAAAAACATGCTTACAAAATTATAAATGTAAATTCACATATTTGCCGGGTTTATATTGGGTCTGGGAAAAAGTTCGTGGCGTTTTTCCCGATAGATGGCATTGGTTGCCGATAACTAAAGAACAACAAGTCACAGCGACACCACCGACGGCTCGTTTTTTAGACGACCTTCCGAACGTTAGTTTGAGCGTAGAAACATTGTAATCGGTGCAGTGGTTGGAAAGTTATTCGCACTTGAAAATGGAGAAGAATAATGAGAAATTTCGCTATATTCTGCAATATTATTATGATAAGGGGAAGAACGCTGCGTAGGCTTGTGATAAAATTTGTGCTGTGTACGGTGAAGGTACTTTATCGAAATCTGTTGCGCGGAAATGGTTCGCTCGCTTTCGTTCTGGAAATTTCAATGTGAAAGATGAGTCACGCTCCGGTCGTCCAATCACTGAAAAATCTGATGAAATTCTTGAAAAAGTCCAACAAGATAAGCATATCAGCAGTGTCGATATTGGCATGGAGCTAGGCATTGACCACAAAACTGTTTTGAACCATTTACACAAAGCTGGTTACAAAAAAAAGCTTGACGTATGGGTTCCTCATGAGTTGAGCGTGAAAAACATGATGGACCGAATTAACATCTGCGATGCGCTGCTGAAACGGAATGAAATCGAGCCGTTTCTGAAACGTTTAATAACCGGAGATGAAAAATGGATTATGTACGATAATCGGAAGCGTAAAAGATCGTGGATAAAGGATGGTGAGCCGTCACAAGCGTTCGCTAAGCCAACATTGACGCCAAAAAAAGTGATGCTGTGTGTATGGTGGGACTGGAGGGGAATCGTCCACTACGAGCTACTTCCAACTGGTCAGACGATTGATTCTCAACTCTACTGTGCACAACTAGAGAGATTACGCCAGGCGATTGAAAGAAAACGGCCCGAATTGATTAATAGGAAAGGTGTTGTCTTCCATCATGACAACGCCCGACCACACACTTCTTTGATGACCCGTCAAAAATTGAGAGAGTTTGGTTGGGAAGTTTTGATGCACCCACCTTACAGTCCGGATATAGCACCCTCTGACTATCATCTGTTTCGATCTCTGCAGAACTCTCTCAATGGAATTAAGTTGGTTTCAAAAGAAGCCTGTGAAAACTACTTGATTCAGTTTTTCGACCAGAAACCACAGAAGTTTTTCACCGATGGGATCATGGATCTACCAAAAAAATGGCGAAACATTGTCGATAATAATGGAGCATATTCGGTTTAAATGAATTCGTCCACGCGCCATGCGGGGACCAGTTGAATTTTACTGAAAAAACGCCACGAACTTTTTCCCAGACCCAATATATAGATGCAAGCGTCAGGACTTTTAAAGCTTTACTGGAAATACAATCGGAGTTTTTAGAAAAAAAAAAAGAATGTATTAACCATGTGCAGTAAAGAATGGATACGAAACTTCAAAACGCTAAAAATATCGCAGGTATTGGAGAAAAAGGACCGGATAAGTTAATAAAGTAATTAACTATATACATACTTATTATGAATTAGTTATCAAACAGCAACGAAATTTTGTTGGTGACATGGTAGATGAAATATGATTAAGATGTTATAAGTAGAGTGCGGAAATTCGGTCAACGCTTCATTAGGCATCCGCCGAGTAGGTAGAAGGATTTCCTCGATATGTATGTATGTATGAAATGCAGTGTGAGTCTTTGTTCGACCATTATCAGACACAGTAAATAAGTTTATATGTAAATTTCCGGTTTTATGTACGATGGTGCAAATGTGAGGCGTAGTTTGCGATAAACTGCTCATGTGCTGGACGATATATGACTGCAAAAAATATGTGGATAGTGGGCAACTGCTACTGTCTGTCGCACTGGAACCTTCAGTGCAACAGACAGTAGCAGTAGTTGAGCCCTGAGGATGTCCCATACGAGTGGGTACGAAACGTCGGCAGTTATACTAGTGACGCGGTTCCAGCCCGGAAGCCCAGAAGAAGATAGTATGGACCACGACCGCGGAAGTCTAAGTAGCAGATCAATACTTTATTCCTTTCTACCTTTGCTCGACAGTAAAAAAAATCATTTGGGAATAAATCAAAAGATTTTGGAGGCCAATGAATATTACTCCGGTTAGTTAATATTCTATTGTTAAAAATGCTATGCAAATATTCTCTGACAGTAGAAGAACTATGAGCAGGGCATCGTCTTGCTGGATCGCATAAATTATGTTCGTGTTTCTTAGAATTCGTACAACTGGAATTACACTATTCTGTATATATTTTGCCGGATTTAAAGTTCCAGACCAATTATAATGTTGTGCCCAAACATTAATTTTTTTTAAAAGATGGATATTATAAATAAGGTATTTATTTTCTCATAATCTATACTTTGAAGCGATTGAATTATGACAGCCCTGAAAAGAAAACGCAGTTTCGTCAGTAAATAAAATGTTTTAATAAAAGTATTATCTTTACTATATTTTTCCATAACTTTAAAGTTATGGAACATTGTGACTCTATATTGTTTTCTATATCGTTTTCATTATAGAAACTATGAATTTGAAGCCATTATTGTCAGAGATATGTATTTTGCGAATTGAGTCAGCATAAGTCCTATTGCTTTTGTTTGGCTGTTAAGATTATAGAGGTGTAAGAATTAAAGAAGCTTCACATTATCCAAACAACACAGTTCCTTGAAGTGGTTAGAGAAATATACTCACATATCGTTGATCGCCGTCGAGCATTTTCCGTACATTCTGATCCTAATTCTACACCCTGTTGAACTATGTTATCTCCCAAACCTGAGGCACTATCTGCAAATAACAAATCGACTTCAAAATTAAAAAGATCTATAAGAAGTAAAGCAATTTACCAGTGCTATTATGTGTTGATATGCTAGTATGTTGTTGATATATTCCATTTATCGGGTGCGCAGTATTCTAAGCACGGGAAAAACATATCAGAATTGCAAATGGAATCAATTAATTATTAACGTACCTTCGCTATTTGTAGTAATACTATGGAATGTTTAATGTCGTTTAACATGGCCTGTTAAATTGTAAAGTATATGTATATATATGTACATGCATTTTGAAATAACTATATCTTCATTGTGGTAAATACTTACATTAGCGTGTTCGAAAATTATTTGACATTTTGTCTTTTCTTGTGGATCGGTCAAAGTGTCAATTTTTTCTTCTAGACTCTGAAACAATATTATTTTTATTACATGTTCTACAATGTATGTATCTATGTATGTATGTATGTATGTATGTATGTATGTATGCATGTATGTATGTATGTATGTATGTATGTATGTATGTATGTATGTATGCATGTATGTATGTATGCATGTATGTATGTATGTATGTATGTATGTATGTATGTATGTATGTATGTATGTATGTATGTATGCATGTATGTATGTATGCATGTATGTATGTATGTATGCATGTATGTATGTATGTATGGATGTATGTATGTATGTATGTGTATGTATGTATGTGTATGTGTGTATGTGTGTATGTGTGTATGTGTGTATGTGTGTATGTGTGTATGTGTGTATGTGTGTATGTGTGTATGTGTGTATGTGTGTATGTGTGTATGTGTGTATGTGTGTATGTGTGTATGTGTGTATGTGTGTATGTGTGTATGTGTGTATGTATGTATGTATGTATGTATGTATGTATGTATGTATGTATGTATATGTATGTATGTATGTATGTATGTATGTATGTATGTATGTATGTATGTATGTATGTATGTATGTATGTATGTATGTATGTATGTATGTATGTATGTATGTATGTATGTATGTATGTATGTATGTATGTATGTATGTATGTATGTATGTATGTATGTATGTATGTATGTATGTATGTATGTATGTATGTATGTATGTATGTATGTATGTATGTATGTATGTATGTATGTATGTATGTATGTATGTATGTATGTATGTATGTATGTATGTATGTATGTATGTATGTATGTATGTATGTATGTATGTATGTATGTATGTATGTATGTATGTATGTATGTATGTATGTATGTATGTATGTATGTATGTATGTATGTATGTATGTATGTATGTATGTATGTATGTATGTATGTATGTATGTATGTATGTATGTATGTATGTATGTATGTATGTATGTATGTATGTATGTATGTATGTATGTATGTATGTATGTATGTATGTATGTATGTATGTATGTATGTATGTATGTATGTATGTATGTATGTATGTATGTATGTATGTATGTATGTATGTATGTATGTATGTATGTATGTATGTATGTATGTATGTATGTATGTATGTATGTATGTATGTATGTATGTATGTATGTATGTATGTATGTATGTATGTATGTATGTATGTATGTATGTATGTATGTATGTATGTATGTATGTATGTATGTATGTATGTATGTATGTATGTATGTATGTATGTATGTATGTATGTATGTATGTATGTATGTATGTATGTATGTATGTATGTATGTATGTATGTATGTATGTATGTATGTATGTATGTATGTATGTATGTATGTATGTATGTATGTATGTATGTATGTATGTATGTATGTATGTATGTATGTATGTATGTATGTATGTATGTATGTATGTATGTATGTATGTATGTATGTATGTATGTATGTATGTATGTATGTATGTATGTATGTATGTATGTATGTATGTATGTATGTATGTATGTATGTATGTATGTATGTATGTATGTATGTATGTATGTATGTATGTATGTATGTATGTATGTATGTATGTATGTATGTATGTATGTATGTATGTATGTATGTATGTATGTATGTATGTATGTATGTATGTATGTATGTATGTATGTATGTATGTATGTATGTATGTATGTATGTATGTATGTATGTATGTATGTATGTATGTATGTATGTATGTATGTATGTATGTATGTATGTATGTATGTATGTATGTATGTATGTATGTATGTATGTATGTATGTATGTATGTATGTATGTATGTATGTATGTATGTATGTATGTATGTATGTATGTATGTATGTATGTATGTATGTATGTATGTATGTATGTATGTATGTATGTATGTATGTATGTATGTATGTATGTATGTATGTATGTATGTATGTATGTATGTATGTATGTATGTATGTATGTATGTATGTATGTATGTATGTATGTATGTATGTATGTATGTATGTATGTATGTATGTATGTATGTATGTTTTCTACAATGTAAAATAAACTTGGTTTACTTAATACTAGATAAATATAAACAAAAATAAAATGGTTATTGGAAAATTATGAACTACGTATCCTGTTGAATAAAACGCAGTAACAAAAATAAAAAGCATAACTTTTCTATATGATGTGATTATCCACCTGGTTTGATGGAATTTTGTTTCTTCCTTTTGGTTGAAGGAATAGCTTGAATAGTAAATTAAATAACGCTGGTAACCTTAAAATGAATTTATTTCATTATTATATAATAAACAGGACGAAAACTTCGCATATAGTAAAGCTTAAAAGCATTTACAATTGGTTATAATTAAGGCACTTAAAACGGTTTTCTAAATTATAATAGACAAATGACTTCGAGTACAATGCAAGTACCTAGGTAGTCGATGAGAAAATCCCGACGCTTGTACATTGAGTTGTTTTATGGCTACATGCACTTAAATTTAATATTTATAATTTAAAAAACACAGATACCAAATATTCTAACTTATTATTGAATATAAAAACATAATAGATTACAATACATGATTTACAATGCATAATCTCAGCTTCTCATAATAAAATGTCGGTCTGAATTTGACAATAAAAGAATTTTACAAATAATTATACATTTTTGGTAAATTCTAAGAACAACTGAACTAGGCGAAATATCCATGACGATAAACAAATAAATGAATGAATTATTTTCTCGAAATAAAGTAATATAAAATATATTATATATTATACATTATATACATATATGGAAAACTGCGAGTGAAATTGGTAAGTCTGATTTGTTCTTTAACATTTTTACTTAGATATTATACATTTGTATTATATTCTAAATAAAAAAAAAGAAATAATATTAAGATATGTACAAAGCTTAAACGCTGTCCTGAAAGTGCCCCCCATTTTGAGAACTTGTCTTCAAAATTGCCGTTGCTACATATCTTGAGATATGGCGACCTTTGATGAGGAAACATCAATCTTCGTAGAGCTTGGAAAAGACATAAGACTCCTATTAGAAAATGTGAGTGTGTGAGGGATTTAAATCGAAAGGATCAGAGGATAAAGGTGTTAATGGTCGTGAGTTTAAGTAAGCTTCTCTCTGTACAGGATAGTATTAATTTCTTCAAATGTTAATTTTGCTCAATACATGTTTGAGATATTTTATACTTCGTACACCGGCTTCCCACGAACCGCCAAAGTCAGAGGATTAGCTGATATGCAGTGCCACGTCAGTTCTTGTTTAGATATATATAGAATATTTTTGATAAATAATTTCCTTCCCTTTGAAAGAAATTTGCTAAGTCTCTGAAATCGTTATTAGCACCAAAAGTTGGTAGCATTATCAGAGTTACAACTTCCTCGTCTACCTATGAATCGATGTAATGCATTTAAAATGATCGTGTAGTTAAATAGCAAACTAATTCCAAATGTAGAGCTTCGGTTGTGAAACAAACAAATAAATATACGATCTTACTAATTTAACTCTCTGTGTTTTACGGTCTTTTATTAAAAACGGACCGGCATAGTCTTCTCCACTTATTTGAAAAGCTCGATTTGGAGTTAGACGAGAGACCTTTTGCATTCGTTTAAACCAATCTGAAAAGCATTGCTGCCACTGTGAAGACGGTATCACCTAAACATGAGTTTTGAATGCCTCAACTGCCTCTTCCGGCGTAGAAAATCGTTGACCAAAAACGCTGTCCAAGTTTAAATTCACTAGACCAACGATATACTGTAGCGTTCGATGGTGCTTCATCACCGTACAAAGAATTCAGCTCGTCGATGCATTCTTGTTGAGATAATCCACGCCGAAAGTTATGATAAATAATTGCACGAAAATGTTCGTGAGTTAATTCCATTTTTTCGCTGACATAAAATTTTCAAGTTACTGTCAACAATAGAAATAGTAACCGGATAATAAAACTGTCAAGGTAAATATATTGTCGAAAATGACAAACTTCATGATGCAATCATCAGATCGGAGGCAACACTAACAGTGTTGCCAGTTGCCGAAATATAAACGGCTACCCTCGTATACAATCGGTTTTGATTGACAAGTTTTATTTATTTCTATAAATATGTCTATATACCTATATATATATATATATTAATATATATATATATATTTAATCATTTAAGGTTGATATATAACCTCTTTCTACATTAATTTTCGTATTTGGTATACGTATTTCGACAGGTAAGTTATCATCATCAGCAGATAAGTAAACAGTGTCGCACCTGGAAAACACGGCAAAATCCGAACGAAACAAATTCGGTACAGGATCTGTACCGCCGAAAGTCAAAATGCACACTGCTAATTATCTGCTGATGACGACAACATAGTTGTCGAAATACGTATACAGAATAAAAAATTAATGTGGAAAGGGATTATATATCAACCTTAAGTGATTAAGTTAATCAACCACAGTCTCCATAATGTTTACCTTCAAGTTATATATTCGCGTATAATTTTGCAAGTTAGATTTCGTCCTGCAATACACCAATAACGTTTCTGTAATGAAGCTGGGAGTGCTTGCAGCCCGCTATTAAGAAGTCGTATATGTATGTTCATCACGTGTGATGATATTTATTGTGATGGCTTCTAGGCAAAATTATAGGATATCATAATTGATGAATAATGAACACAACTACTCTAAGTATTCCGCACTGATCTAAGAAAGGATGTAAAGATAATAACTGTATACTGTTTGAATTAATTGATTTGGAATGTTTTAATTTGTTATTTATTTTTTATTTGGTATTTAGAGTTTTGGTCTAATGCTAATTATCTTATACATCGCATTGCTAAAAATGGAGTACATGGTGTACCGTACGTAACGGTATTTAAAGTATAAGTGTGCAATGATTTATTTGTGTCAAATTATCAATAAAAATTTATCTACACATTTTTGTAATGTTTGCGGTTGTTACATTGACATTTTTATTTTTTAACAATTCATTAGCTAGTAATGATGGTGATATTGTATTAATTGAAGGTTATGCTAATGAAAATTTACTTAATTCTGAATTATGTAGTAACAAATTTGCAGTGTTTATAGGCATGGCAAGGGTAGCCTGGGTGGTGGTGTTTTGATTGCCATTGCTTGAACATGTGGCGGGGTTAAAATTGATATTTATTTCGATTTACTCCAATATAATAAACATTTATTTTGCGCTTCGTTGTTATTGACAATAAACTTTCAAATATTATTACTGTATATATACCTCCTTCAATACCTGCTTTTATGTACGATCATGTGTTTCATAAACTGAAACTTTTGGATTTGTTTATTAATGATTTCGTTTCCACAGGCGATTTTAATGTTCCCGCTCTGGATAATATGGGTTGCGGTACAGCTTACAGCATTAATAACTTCGTAGCATTCAATGAAGCTAACTGGTTTAATAACAATAAGAGTCACACTTTTCATCTGCAAGTAATGAATGTTTTGTTTAATGTAAATGTACTGAATATCCACTGTTTTACTGAAGATGATCTTTCTCGAGCTGTTGATTCATTACGATCTGCAATTACGATGGGTCTTGATTCTGTCCTCGCTTTTATGACCAAGGATTGTCAATGTGTGTTTCAGCTTCTGTTATTGCATATTTATAGTATTATGTCACTCCAAGGAACATTTCCTGAATGTTGGTAAAGTTCTAAAGTTTCTCCTGTTTTTAAATTTGGAAGCAAAATTGAAATAAAGAACTACAGACTTACATCTTTCATAAGTGGCTATGTCAAAATTTTTTAAGTAATGATTGCTAAACCGATTTATAATCATGTTGTAAGTCAGCTTTTTATTTTCTCACAAGAAATACGTTAGATCTAAACTTGAATACGAGGTGTGGCTATTAAATATCGAGACTGACGATATAAAACATTTTATTTTGATTTCATACATATTTACTTATTATCATCTTCAATATACGCCCCTCCTCTATCCCTACTACGCTCCATGCGAATCTTCCATTGTTCGAAACAGTGCTGAAAGTCTTCTTCTGTCAGCTCCTTCAGGACGCGTGCCGCTTTCGCTTTCACAGCTTCAACGGACTCAAATTTTGTTCCGTTTAATTCAGATTTCACCTTAGGAAATCGCATGGCGCAAGATCCGGCGAATAAGCCGAATGGTCTAACAATGAGATGGTGTACTTGGCTAGAAACCTATTGACTGACAATGCGGAATGAGCCGGTACATTGTCTTGATGGAGAACCCATGACTTGTCATTCCACAATTCGGGTCGTTTGTTCCTTATTCTTTCACGGAGTTGAGCAAGAACGTAAGGTAGTAACGTTGAATAATAGTACTTAACATTTTTACGGCGAAACAAACAACTCTAATGCGAACGAAGGCTACGGCTATACTGTTTGTTTACAGAGGCGAGAGGCACTGCATTCGAAAGAGAAGGCTTCACGATAAATAGCTGTCAGTCGTTAGCGTTTGGCGCATGCGCACTTCTTCTGCACCAGCGTCAGTCTCGTTATTTAATAGCCACACTTCGTATTGCTTTATAGTGTGGAATCCATAGTATGCAAAGTACTCTGATATGATTGAAAAAGTAGAGAACATTTTTTAAGAGATTATCGCACCAATCACACATTCTTGTCACGTAACTATTCATACGATAAGTTATTGGCTCAATATATCTCAGATTATTTTTGTTTATAAGTTGGTTAATAATGTTGTTTGGTTTCCATGTTCCTAGATTGTATACTAGAAGTCAGAGACTTTTTCATATACCAGTTACGGCTACAACTCAACTCACACTCTATTATATCTATGTGTAGCAATGTGAATAAATATTGCAATGATATCGATTTGTTTACTGCATCACTACACTCGCTGAAAAAATTTTAATTTCAGAATGTAATGTAAATAACTTTTATTGTTTTGTTATTTTCAGTGAGTATCGTTTAGTTTGCGATATTAATATGTACTAATTCTTATTTATTATTGATTTTATTATATTTATTAGAGAATTCTTGTATAATTTTCTAATTCTATATACTGCGTCTTTCGTATGGATCGTATATATTTTCTTTTGTTGTAAGTATACATTATCTTGTAATTAGTAGATAGACAATAATAATAAAGTATTATTATTATTAATACGACTGTCAATGGCACATATCATGTTTGTATGTGCATAAATCGAGACAATATTCGTTAAAAATGGTGAGGAAAATTGTGAAAATGTATAGGATTACTGCATGACAATGCGCTCATTCATATTGCTATATTTTTACAGACTGCAATTCGCGAATGTGACTTTCAGAAAACTAAACATCCTAATATAACTTTCTTGTCAGACCGAGAACATTTGGAGCTTGCCTCGTAAATGTATTACAGAAATTAAAGATAAATAAAGAATAAAATTTGATTTAATTAAAAATGAATATTTAGTGATTTACTATTTAAATGTGTTTTGCCAGGGTTTTTTCATACGTATATTTCCTTTTATTTGAACTTGACATTGATTGCCATATGTAACCTGAATCTGAGAATATACGGAGTCACACTTCCATCAATTAATTTTATACTTTCTATCAAACAAACAGCTTAACCGTATTCTATACATGCTTATGTACTTATGTAAACATTGCATATGTATGTTTATGTGTTACTTCTAAGTTTAAAAAGTAACCTTGAAGAGTTAAAAGACAAATAGATATGTGAATGCTTTTTTAATTGTAGAAGTTACAAATTTTTTTTCTTATTTGTTATTTAGTGATTTTTTTAACAAAACATTAATTCATTCATTAAATTTATTTACATAAAGCTGTTGCCAAAAATTACATAATTATAACGCTTCTTTCATACAATAGTTTTAAAGACATATGCTTGTTTTTAATCTCCAAAATTAGTTTTCATATTTAAGAACTTGTTTAAATTCTTGACAGATTTTCTCTAAAATAGCGGTATAAATCAGAGTTTCTCAGACTAGTCTTGCGACCTGGTGTATAAAAGTATATAACGTAGAAATACGAATCAAAGCATTTACTGATAATAAATCTGTTATATATGTATATGTATACGTATCTATAAATGTATAAATGTATATATATATATAAGAGGCATGCAGAGAGTATTTCTGGATTCTAGTTGTTTAAGTCGCGCTTTGGTTTATCAACAGTTACGTATATTTGTAAAGTTTTATACTTCTAACCTATGATTCAATTGACAGTTCGTACTTACGTAACTTAGTTTTGTATATTGTATATAAAAAAGAAAGCAGTTTTGATAAAAAAATTTATATTTTGCGCGAGAATTATCGAGTCGTGATTCTTGTATCATTTAAAATCTGGTTCAACCGATCGGTTTCATTAAAAATATAACTATCTTTCAACTATAATAATATTCGGTAAACGGAATTCATATATTTGCAAATACTTGAAAATAGACGAAAGTTAAAGGCTTAACTTTTTATGAAATTAATGATTTTGATAGTATAGTCAAGTACATTATTTAAATTATTTGGTGATATTTTTTTAACTACCAATGGATGAAACAGTGAGTAAAATGTTTATTTCAATCAGTTCTTACTTTTAATACAAATGCAACATTTCCGCCCATCACTTCCCCAGCACATTTGCACATAACGAAGCGGCAACCGTAGTACAATTCTATTTGTGGGAAATTTATCAAGTTTCTTCTTTTCCTTTTGTGCACACTCCCAAAGGACAACAAAACAATAATATTTATATTTTTTTTTGCACACGAATACCTTGCATAAACTAACGATTGGACTAAATTAGCAATATCAGTTCTTTCGTCCAATTAAATTACAAATTTTGGGTCGTTCTTAAGAGGTGCTGGAATTTTTACCAGTAAATAATGATGAATTTAAAAACAAATAGAATAAATTATATTTTATATATTTATGAACAGAAAATTAAAATGTTCTCAAAACTTAAAAATTATTCAAAAGCTTTATAGGAGTTTTTCAACTATGAAAATTTTAAAACGGTTTTTTTTCGCGCACTAGAAGACACTTTTAACTTAAATCTGTATACTAGACTTTTTTCGAATTCATATTAAATATATGTAATTTATTTGTTGATTATAAATACTGTTATGAAACTAACTTTTAAAGTGCACTGTATGTGTGACGTTGCACGAGAAACTTAAGAGAATGTGTCCGTTCCAAAAAAGAGAAAATTCCAGGTTCGTTACAAGCAGCAGAGATTGTGCCTCAACCATGTGGCCCGTAAAGATCCATTAATGTTTTGACATTATTAATTGAGTTGTATGAAATTGATGGTTAATAAAAGTTGTTTCTGTTATTTCGACATTTTATTCTACAATCGCAAACACGTAGCAATACCAAATAGTACATTCCAGCTACGTCTATCTTAACAACTAAATCGGCAACAACTTTGAAAAAGAACCATTAACATATATATATTACACTTATGACTTTAATAACTTTTGATTATTAATACATTTATTGCGTTCATTACAGCATTTTTTAATTATTAAAATATTCTGCTTAATTTGTTTTAATTTTCATGGTTTAATACGTACAAGACATTTGAATAAGCCTAAACTGAAGGCTTTAAAGAAAAATCAAGTAAGGAAAGTGAAAAAAGATGGACACTGAAATTAATATTATTATTTTACATTAAATTAAATAGAGTATTTGAAGTTTAAAAATAATCTGTTTAAAGAATACAATTTTTTTGAGATTTAAAGTTGAACTCAATGCATATTTAATTTGAATATTCTGTACATCTCTGTCTTCTCTTTGTATTACAGGTCTTACAAGAGCAAAACTTTTTCAATAAGTTTTCCTTATTCTTTTCAATGTTAGCATTGTGCGTCCTTGACCTACATTAACTTTGTACATCTGGTGTTTGCTCTTTTCCTTTTTTGGGTAGTTTACTTCGTTCATCAATCCACGTGATTTACCCATCTGGGTTCTTTTTACTGGATTATCAGTTTTCTGCAACATTTTCTCTTAAGATGTGATCAACCTCCTTAGTTTTCATTATGAATGTTGCATATTTACGCATTAATGATGGTTTGCTTCGTTTGCTTAATAATAATAATAATAATAAAATCTAACTGTAGCACTAGTATTTACACGATAATGCATAATTTACTCTAAGTGAGTGTATACACTCATAATTACACAATACATATACACTCCGCGCAACATGAATAGGACCAACTGCATATATGACATTTGTAGTTGGTATAAACATGGTAGCGCGCTGGAATTGTTATTTTCGAAAATAAGAGGGTTGATAAAGAGATGTATGTAGGTACCAAATATAATTTTTGTAAAAGTCAGTGCAAATGTACGTTACTAATGACAATAAGTAGAGTAATTAAACGCCACTTGAATACGACCAATCTACAAAATAAAAGATTCGTTTGCAATAACAAAATACTTTATTGTTCAATAATGAGTACTTTTGCCATTATTTCTTATAACCTCAAATAGTCGGGATGGAATGGAATTATACAGGGTTCTCAAGTAGTCAACGGGAACTTCCGCCCAACTTCGTTTCAGCGCCTGCTCTAGTTCGTCAGCGCAACTGAATTGGGTAGCATTGGAGTACAATTTACGCGACAACCATCCCCAAACATTTTCTATGATGTTCAGGTCGGGGGAGAGCGATGGCCAGTCGAGAACCTCCATGCCTTGTTCTTGAAACCAGCGTCGAACAATGCGCGCGGTGTGAATACTGGCATTATCCTGTTGGAAAATAAATGGCCCACCTGCCATAACGTTGGAAAATTTGTCTTTCACCTGTTGCAGCAGCTGGACGTACTTTTCCGAATTCTGTCTGCCCTTCACTATTACTAAATCAACAGGTCCGTTATAGGAAACAGCTCCCCATACCATGACTGAACCAACATCGGCTCGCCTTCGTGACTGAATCACTTCATCTTTACGTAAATCGTGGAAATAATAAGAAAACCCATCCGGGCCATCTAAATTAAACTTCTTCTCGTCACTGAAAATAACAGTTTGCCATTCTCTTGTCCACCCCATTTTTGCTTGAGCAAACTGAAGACGTGCAGTGCGCTGAAATTCCCTTAAATGAGGCCGTCGTTTAATTTTCAAACGTTTTAAATGCGGACAGGTCTTCAGTAACTTCTGTACAGTTCTTACCGATGCATTCGTTCCAACGTTATTAGCGATTTGTCTTGCCGTTAATGCCGAATTCGATGCTTCGCGTAATATGGCTCGACGTTCTCTCTTAGTTGTAACGGATGTTGTTCGCCCTTTAAAACGTTTTCCATAATTCTCGGGATCCCTAATAAAATTGTTCACAACCTCGTGTGATCGACTTATTTTCTTTGCAGTAGCCCTTGAGGAATACCCTTCTTGATGGAACGCTTTAATTTTTCCAATTTCTTCCATACTTAAGCACTTCTGTCGTCCCATCATTGCACAATACCCTTAATTACAGATGTTTGTTTATCCGGATACACGTTGTAACTCGACACTCATCCGGTAGCTTACTATTAAATACTGGTCGTATCCAACCGGCGCGGTGCATTTTATATGTATGTGGTACTTACGTCACCCAATGCATAACGTTAGGCACTATTGCGCAATAATGCGTATTATTTGCCATATCATACCATTACAAACTTGCATTGTATTTTTAGTAAATGAATTGTTTTTCAAACCACCGAAAGCTTGCAACAAGTCGGGTGGTCCTATTCATGTTGCGCGGAGTGTACGTACATAAATAAATACCGTTACAGATGCAATGTAGTCTAGATTAATTTAAAGGAATCATTAATTAATCGGAAGAACTGGCTATAATTTAAATTAAATACGTCAACATCCAACTGTTTTAGTGTGTCGTTAAGAGTGGCAGCTAAGAAATTTATAGGACGACGAGAAGTTAAATAATGAAAGAAATTTTGCATCATAGACCATGCTCTTATTAAGCTTAAACACAAAGAGTAATTATGAGGTAATACGTCCATCTTGCAAAGTTATAAAATCGGATTCTTGCAACCAAAGTTGTTACGAGTAGCCTCTCATGATGTGTTTTAAAGTGAGTACCGTTTTGATATAAAAAAAAACAAGCGCAACTTTTTCAACAATTTTATTTTCGAATGAAGGCCTATACCTTAATCTACTTTTCAACATAATTAGCACCAATATCAAAGCACGACCATATTGTACAACCAGCTTCTAAATTCCTCATAATAATCTGCTGCCGATAATTTAAGCGTTCTGTTACAATTTTGTAAAGAACACTCCTTAAACTTAAAACAATGCCGAAATCGTAAAGCGTTTGCTTTCTCGAACTTTTGCATTATCTTTCTGTACTAAGTCTTCAGTAACGACCAATGGTTGCCCGATATGCGTCTCATCGTAAACATCAATACGGACACCTTCAAATGCTCTTTCCTATTTTCCTTCTACCGATGAATTTCGACCCCCTTCACACGTTTTGCATGCAGAAAATGATTCAAAAAGTGTATTTCATAATGGGCGAGATTTTTAATTATCTGAGGCATTTTAAATACGTACAAACAAAGGAAAGGACGGACTAATGTTTCCGCACTAGCGTCTGTGACTAACCAACAGATATAAGTACCCACCCACACTGCAGCGATCATATTTAAAAACGGTACTTACTTAAAAAACACGCCTCATATTTTATGAGCGCGATAATACTTAAATTTAAAAATTTACGTTGTACTTTTTTAATTGCGTTTATAACATTTAGCGAGCAAATTACACTCCCGTACTTTAAAACGTTGGTAACATAACTCTAGTAAAATAGCTTCAAAGATCCGCACTTTCAAATAATCTAGTATTACGAAATAGAAAGCCTAAGTATTTGTAGCATTTGCTAAACGCTTGAGGCATATGTTGTTACATGCTTATTTTCAACCTGTCTCAAATTTCGTGAACTTCACTGTATGTAGCTATTTTATACAGTTTGTGCATTTATTTGGTCAATCGATCTTTCAGAATTTCTAAAGGCACGATTTTTATTATATTTTATTTGACTTACTACGGCCCTGCTCTAGAGTTTATAATGATTTGCTTTGTAATTAATTAAAATTGAAATAGGTCATTATCTTGCTTTTGTACACAGTTCAGGCAATAATGATTCCCTTCGTCATTGCTATTTTGTTATTTAGGTGCACTAATTCAAATTTTCCGACCTTGATGACTGTTTCTACGTTGTACCATGTAACCATGGATTTTCACAAATTTATTGTAATTTTTAAAGAAATACCTGGGACCGGATAATAACTACGTCGTGCTTCTTTTGTCTTCTTGGCTGGAACCTTCGAGACAAACTTTTGTTCTCGTTGTCTTTGTGAGTGCGCGTGTTTGTAGCCGCCTTCCTTCATAGCGTTATATTAAGATAGAAGCAGGAGAAATGTTTATTTCTACGACGATTGTCGTATTTTGCTTAATCTGATTGACGTTCGACAAAGACGAGTTAGTTATTTGTGAGAAAATTCTTTGTCGAAGACCACGTTTGTGAAAGTCATTGACGCCATTTTTGTGCTACCATCGTTCGACACATTGTGAGAACTCTAACAAGCATTGAGGTATTATTATAATTGACATTATATTAGACGACTAGTTGCTAGTATTTTCTTGTGAAATTTTTATAGATTTTCTACCTTACTATCAAAAGTCTATCATGTAATTGTCCTCCATCAAGGAGAGAAAGTCATTTGAAAACTAAAGAGCATCTCATCACCCTGACCAACGTGTATTAGGGATTACCTTCCGTTGAGATCATCGGTGGTTCTGAATTGAGATCATTCCCAGCTTCAGTAATCGTCCCATGTTATTGGACTCGAACACCCTACAGACTGTCTCGCTGCAGACTCCCTAGTGGTTAAGGTAGCTAGATTACATGATTATTGCACGCCTTCAGATCATAAACATTAGTTTTAATTTTGTCAGTCATTCCGACTTAAAATAAATTGATCGTCTCACATGGTGAATCATTTAGTTAATTAGTTCAATTAGTCATTATGTTATGATATAGTATATTTTGTGAATGGGCCCTCAGCTCATGAGAATTAGTATTAATTTTATCAGTCATTCAAGTTTAAAGTAAATTGGTTGTATAATCTTGTGGAAGTATTTAGCTAATTAGTTCAATTAGTCATTATTAGCAAATCATTTATTATCTAAAATATTTTATGAATGGGCTCTCATCTCATGACCATTAGTTTTATTTTGAGGACAGCATTTAGTTAATTAACTCAATTAATTGTTATTACAAAATTATTTATTATCTAATATATTTTGTGAATGGGCATTCAGCTCATGAACATTAGTTTTATTTTTGTGAGAGCATCGAGTTAATTAGTTCAATTAGCTGTTATTAAGAAAATCACTTGTTATCTAATATATTTTGTGAATGCGCCTTCGGCTCATATACATAAGTTTTGTTTTTATCAATCATTTACAAATAAGTAAGGCTATCGATATAAGATTAATGTAAAACTTGTAAGCTGCATACATATCCAACCCAGTACTTTGTTAATCGATTAAAAAAAATACCTATATTATAATAACTGTAATGTCAGGATTATTACCTTAATCATTCTTTTCCATACTTATGGTTTGTTTGTGAGAAAATTTTTATTAGAAAATTTGTAATTAAATGTACTAGGGTCGAACAATAAGTCCTGGTGTAATTGAATGCGTGAGTTTACCTTTTTTTGTTAATAAATAAGGTAACTGTCAACCAGTGATAACGAGTTTTCTTCCCCAATATACCTTAGCGTTTATTTTATTTTTGGAAGGTTTTGCCCAATTTTGTTCTTACGGCATCTAGGGATTAAATGCTGTGGCACTCCTTAAGAACTTTCTTCCTTTCTTACCTTGATAAGCAATACGAGCTTGTAATGCTACAATCTACACTAAGCCAATATCATCGTTTCATGTCGTTGGTATTCTTAAGTTGACTACATTCTTCCCGGTATATTTATCTGTTCTAAGATGTTATTGTTTATTATTATTATTATTACTCCTCTGTGATGATCGATCTATTGAGGACTATGCTGTTACAAATCGAAAACTGTGATTTCTTTTGACACAATGATTTAGACAATGTTCTCCTTAAAATTATGGGAAGAAGCAAAATTTCTTCTTAAAGTAATTAAATAACGTTTACTATAAATAGATCGGTCGGTTCTGAATTTACGAAAATATTTTCATTAAATATGTAATATGGAAAAATTAATGTCTCTCTCTGACCATAGTTAAATACCAATACAACGAAATGTCGATTGTATGAATCATTTTTTATATTTATATATAAATATTGTGTACTTGTCATTTTTAGGATTTACAAATAATTTATTACTTTAATTAATAGCCGTTTTGTTAACGAATATGAGAGGCATGTCTTAATAATATTATATTATGAGTAACTATGTAATTATATCATTTGACCGTAAAAAAATATAGCAAAAGTAAATCGAATATTTTTATATTTTACAATGTTTCTTTTATGGGTTATGAGCAAATATATTAAATATTATACATTGTAGAGATACTCTAAAAATGGAATTATTTACATATGTACATAAGTACAAAACATAAAATGCAGGAACCAATAAGTGTTTTAAGTAATAAAATATTTATGGCTGTCAATGCTTACATTGATTTTGATATTGTACATTTCGCTATAAAATTTTAAAAAAATATTTTATTTTTAAGTGTTATAGTAACGAATAATTTTAAATAAAAACGCATTTACTTACTCTAGTTTGATCTATCATTAATTGTAGGTAGGCGTCCGCTTCGGAGACTTTTTGGTCGAAGTCTTTCATTGTCGGAGAAGGTTTCGTCGTGTCCCATCGCATCTGAAACAAATTGAAAACTTAACCACTGCAGTGTATTTAATAAACATTGACACAATTTATTTTGCAATGTTCAGTTTTAATTAAAATATTGTTTAAAAATTTAAATGTATTATAAAAAACTGCTTGTCTGTGTTTTAATTGTTATAACGCACAGTGCTTTTGTTGTTCCAAATCCGATATTCTGCTTACTTCTACATAATTGCTCCATTACATAATTTATCTAAGGTGTCTCTTATTTTTAACTTTCCTTTGACATATTAAGTCGTGCAAATGTCGGATTTTTTAAAGAGAAGTAAAATCGTATGAGGGATACAGCAAAATTTTTATTATTTAAAATAGACAGGTAACTTTTAACAACAAAATTTTAATAAAAGAAAATATTTTTAAAGGAAGGTAAAACAAAAATACAAAAAGTTTGAAAAGATCTTTTCGACTTCGCACTGAAATATTTTTTTATATTTTTATATTCCATATGGAAGGTTTGATCAATATATTTCATGAATTTTTAAATATTACGTCTTATACGTATCAAATACATAATTTTTCTGACATTGGTGTACCTGTCAGTGCCGTATATGTTAATTTTCGGATGTATGGGACGTATAGTTTGTTTCTGAAAAATCAATTAGTAAGACATTGGGTTTGGCACTTCTTTATTGTGCCAGAGATTGTAAGTTTGTCTGGAGATTCGAACAAATAAAAATACTATCACTATATAAAGTTTATTTAATTTCAAAGCGTTCGGGAAAAAAACGTTGAAGAATTGATCTTTTTCGTTTGGGATATGACGAAGAATTCTCCTTAGCACTATACTCGATCGTTTAGTTCTAAGGGTGGTCAAATTCTTAGAATTAACAATTATAGATACAAGTGTAATATTTGACGGCATAATTCCATGAACGGATGATAAAATCTATAATGAATGATATTCTATGTAACTGTATGGTATTAGAATATTAATTACTGTTAGTGAAAAGCCAATATAATAATTCGGAAATAGTGATTGTTTGGAAAATATTTACATTCAGAAGGTTATTTTTTGGTAAAATTCACTTGAATTTTAAGTTTTTAGAACACACGCGCCGCTGCATGTCAGTTGTCTTCTCTTTTTCTTGGTAACCGTCATATGTTTAAAATGGCTATTCGGCAGCAGAAATCATTTTGTGTTCTCGAGTTTGCGAAGAGCAATTCCGTGATTACAGTGCAAAGACGTTTCAGATTGAGCTACCAAATTGATCCTTCGAATGGATGGAACATTCGCAGATGATATCGTAGAAACACGATGTGTATGTAAAGGAAACTGCTTTCCAATGTAATCCTTCAAAATCAACTCGTCGTGCCAGTTGGGAGTTACAACTCCCTACAACAACAATTTGGCGTGTTTTGAGATGTCGGTTGGTTATGAAGCCGTACAAGTTACAGTTGTTACAAGCTCTGCGTCCTGATGACAAACGGAAACGTGTGGCATTTTGTAACGAGATTCATGATGCTATTGACAATGATAACACTTTCGCACAACGCATCGTCTTCAGTGATAAAGCGACTTTCCACGTTAGTAGTCTGGTAAACAAACACAATGTTCGAATTTGGGGTCTACAAAACCCACATGCAGCCATTGAACATGTACGAGATTCGCCAAAAATCAATATGTTTTGTGTGATATCCCGATTATCTGTTTACGGCCCATTCTTCTTTGATGGAAACACGGTTAACGGTCAGCAGTATCTCGCTATGTTACAAAACTGGTTGTTTCCGAGGTTGCACGAAGACAACTTCATTTTTCAACAAGACGTGGCACCCCCTCACTGGAGTCGCCAAGTGCGTGAATATCTGCATGAAACTCTACCGAACCGTTGGATTGGTCAAGGAGCTGGCGACTTAGCATGTCTTAGCTCTGCTCCACCGGATTTGACAGCCTGTGACTTCTTCCTGCGGGGTCGTGAGCATATGCTAAAAATTCGTAAAATTTTAAAACTCAACCAATATTAGTTATGTAAATGAACAATAGACGTTCCTGGGGATTTCAGACTGTACGTCTACTGTATATGAATAAAAACTATTTATCTTGGTCACCTCTGACCTGTTTAATATATAGGAAATAAGACAACGAAAAACGTCGCCATGTACTCTGACCTCAGCAAGTCAAACTAGGGATAAATGATGATCACCTTTACTAAAGGCCTTGCTAAAATCAGTATAAACCGCGTCAACCTTCATATATCGATCCATAGCACCATGGATATATTCTGTATAATCCTCAACTTCAACCAAATATGTAGAGCTGTTTTCAGGTCACACAAGATTATATCTGTCTGTTATATATCGGCAATCTTTTTATATACAAATAAGAACTCGTGTAAGGTTTGTTTCTACATGTTTTCGAACCGATTTGTGATTATCTGGAGTAAGTGCAATGGAAAACGGCAGTTCTAAGAATATCAAATTAGAACTTTGTGATTAACAAAATTAATTCGAGGGCTATCAAGGGATAGTTCGAATTGCTTGCGGATCTTTAGCAAACCAAAATTTGTGACTCGTCGGCGCACACGTATAACAATATTTATTAATTGCTGTATGAACTTATTTAGTGGTTCACAGGTAAGGTATTGTTAATATACAATTTAGCATTGTTTATTAAATTATTAAAGAACTTCGTTTCCTGCTTTGTTGGTATTGACGACCTTTACTATACAAATTATAGTATTTTACACTCTGTTTACATTTTTAGAAGATTGGGAAAAACAAGATGAGTGATGATGACGGTGACTTCTGCAATTGCAAGTTATTATCCAGCGATGAACATTTAGATGAACTTGTAGTAAATGTTAAAAAGTGGTGTTAAATGTTTTCTTTTTATTTTTTGAAGTTAATATATATCAACATATGTTATATTCTGCCTACTAAGATGTGCTGAGCTCTACATTGTCATCTACCAGCAAATGTAATAACTAATAAGTCGTTCCAAGAAACTAAAATTTAAATTCAGTTGGAAAGTGGTTTCCGATTGCACATGCATATTTAAACAATGTACCTTTAATAACAAACAAATCACTAATTTTCATGTAGGAACACATACACAATAATAATTATAACAGCCTCCTAGACACATTTTCGTGTGTTCGTCGATTTCTTAATTTATGAAATAACGTAACAACGAATTTGCATTAAATGTTATTTTAAAAATAAGATAAGATGCAGTGAAGTATTTAAAATATATAAATGTTTTGAAAGTCGTGAAACCGTAGGATAATGAAAGAGTAAGAATGCCTAGCACGTCATAGTTATCGATGTAACGTTGAAAAAATTAAGAGCATTGTTCTTGCCAACTGCCGAATCAATATTAAAGAAGCTGCTGAAGAAATTGGTGTCTTATATGTTTTCATGTGTTTCAAGAGTTACAGCTAAATTTATGCCTAGATTTTTGAATTTTCAATAAAAACAGCATCGCAAAGAAATTGCCGAAGAATTGTTGTTACATAAAAACGCTGTTAATAGAGAATTGCTTCAAGGTACCATAACAAATGATAAAATATGGGGTCTGACTATGATATCGAAATTAAGTCACAGTCGTCTCAATAGAAGCTTGATGAGGAGACCAGACCAAAAAAGTACGATCAAATATCAGGGTTTTCCTCATGGTATTCTATGATTATGATGGTATAGTCCATTATAAATTCTTATCGCTAGGTTGTACGGCCAATGAGTATTATTTGGAACTTTTGCACAGCTTACATGAGGCAATCCGAAAGAAACGATCAAATTTGTGAAAATATGGAATACTTTGAAAAAGCATCACTTCAATATATCCGTCCAAGCTTTACTACTTGTATTTTGATTTTTTATAAGAAAAAGTTGCAGTAATCCTTCACCCATCGTATTGACCAGAAAGAATAAAGAGAATGCCAAAAGAACAAACAACGCTTTATGATTTTAGAAAAGATAATGGAAAGATCACTAAAGGAGCCAACAAATATACCAGAAAGTGCATTCCAAAAGTGACCATCTTAATATTGATGAATAAATGTTTTTTAAATGTATGAAAATGCCGGGAATTTCTTGTATATTGCATGGGAATAAAATTAGAATTTGTCGGCAAAATATCTGGGTAATGTGGAGAAGGTGAAAGAATTTTGTATCTCGATTCATTTAACATTTGTGGTGCCTTCTCAGTAGAACGAGATCTTACACTACATTGTCGATCCATGATATATTTGTTTGCTACCACTTCGCCTTTTTGGTTATGCAATATTGGTTTCGATTTATATTTTAAATGCTTATCGCATTTAATCCATTGCCTCTCTTTTTATTATTCTGTATATAATTCATCTATAGTCTCGTCAAAATGTGTTTTCATTCATGTTTCTTAAAGACAGATATCTACTAAATCTAAATCTCTGTAATTGTGAAAAACATGACTCAAAACACGCATTAAGTTTATTTGATTTAAAATAAAGAGACCTGTAGTCGAAATACTAAATTTCATATATTAAAGCAATTTTGTTATTAAAAAAATTTATATCGCTTAATTAAATGATAATGTAAAACAATTTTTTCATCAAAGTCGATACTTTAATTAGATTTGATCATACCTATTTTTACAACAAGCGATAAATTTTTATTATTAAACGTCCTTTTCATATTATAAGAAATTAACTTTGTAATTACATTTCATCATGTAAGGTATGTAGTGGAATAATGTGGTGGAATAATGGAAAGTTTTTGAACGATTCATGCAGATTTACAATATTTGTTACATAGTACATAACCATTAAAATATTTTTGTTTCAAATTATATGTTCATATTCCAATTTAATAATAAGTACCGACTGATCTGAAACTCAGTAATTAAGCTTTAACATATTTTCATGATTTTGCACAACTGAGAAAGAAATGAAGTATACTACGATTTGATCAATAAGGTTGATATATAACCCCTTTCCACAATTAACTATTTGTAAATTCTGTATACGCATTTCGACAACCAAGTTGTCATCATCAGCAGATAATTTCAAAGTGTCGCACCTGGTAAAACACGGCGAAAAAATTGTACGAAAAAGTATAAACTCCGTACGCGATCCGCACCGTTGAAAACCAAGATGTGCACTCTCCTTATTGATCAAGTCAATCAACCACAGGCTCCATCAAATTCAACTATACTACGATTAAATGTAAACAGAAACTCTTAAAGGTTACTACGATTGAATGACGTATTCTCTCTCATCTTACTCACTGGAAAACTATTGTTTTTAGATTGAAAAAGTTACTATAATGGGGAGAGTAAAGGCTGATTCATTATGATTTACTTTTTTCAATAGCGATTTTTTGACTATAAAGCGCAATCCGTGTCAAACTTTAACGCTAGTTTAATTATGGAAAAACTCAGCCCGACACAGCGTCTAGAAATTATTCAGCTGTATTACGAAAATCAGCTTTCCACGAGAAATGTGTTTCGTGACCTTAAAGCCACTTATGGTCTACGTAATTAGCCCACCGAACGCACAAATAGATCACGTCCAGCATGTAGAGGAGAAAATATAGCGATGGTAGCTGAGAATGTACGTGATGACCGTGAAGAATCGATTCGATGTACATACATCTCAACAGCTTAGCTTGTTGTATGCCACAATTTGGCGTATTCTACGTAAGGACATTGGTTTAAAAGCATATAAAATTTATCTCATTCAAGAATTGAAAGCGACCGACTTTTCGAATCGTCACTGTTTTAGTCTTTGGGCTCTTGAAAAGCTTGAAAAAGATCCACTGCTTTCGACCAAAATTTTGTTTAGCGAAGAGTCCCATTTGTGGCTTAATGGCTACGTCAATAAGGATAATTGTCGCATTTCGAGTGAAGAGTAATCCGGTTCAAGAGCTGCCATCATATTCAGACAAAACTACGGTTTGGTGTGGTTTATGGGCAAGTGGAATCATCGGTCCATATTTCTTCAAAAATGAAAACGACCGCAAAGTAACTGTGAATGGTGCCCGTTACCACGCTATATAACGAACATTTGGTTCCAACGAGACGGCGCTATTTGCCACACAGCCCGTGAAAGCATGGCTTTACTGCGAGAACAATTTGGTGAACATTTAATTTCACGTAAAGGACTCGTGCAATGGCCGCTTAGATCACGTGGTATCACACCTTTGGACTTTTTCCTTTGGGGCCACGCGAAGTCCAAAGTCTACATGGATAAGCCAGCTACGATTGAGCAATTGGAAGTAACATTACTCGCGTTATTCGTCAAATATCACTTGAAATGCTCGGATGCGTCATCGAAAATTGGAACTTCAGAGTGGACCATGTTAGACACAGTTACGGCCAACATTTGAAGAAAATAATTTTAAAAAAATAAATGTTAAGAATGGTTCCTTTGTACGATAATAAAGAATGTCTGATAAAATTCAAGTTATTTTTCTTTTATTTTTGGACAAGTACCTACAAATGAATCACCCGTTATTAATAAAGAAGAAAAAACTATGAGTACGGTATATACGGTGTATAATTCCGTATTACAACGGAAAATTGAGATACGTCTCTATTAATACACATTGTACTAAATGTGCTTGCAAGAAGTCCCCTTCTAGGTCACTACATCATTGAAGATATTTCCACGTTTTAAATGCATGAATAAATGATGAAATGAATGAAAGAGAGTCTGAAGTCATACATAGCCAAATCCGACGAATGCGGTGGATATTTAAATACTTTACATACTCTGATACTCCAAATATCAGATTAGTGGCAGTAGTGATGTGCAAAACAGTTTATTCGAAGGATTTGGCTCATCAGTTGTGGATCTTGGTAGAGATACTTTCAGTAAGATGATTGGAATAAGTCATACATATTTGTATAGTTCGTTTAAAAATATTTTAATTTGAAGGGCGATAAGCTAACGATAATGTACAAAATGAGATTCAGGTACCCTGAGCCGTTGGTGAAGCAAACTATGAATAAATATTTGTTATCTTTAATCTTATTTTTGTAAATAAAAATATAAATCCTTTTATGTTTTGCAACACATAATAATCTAATCCATATTGATGACATAATTCTAAATAAGACTTTCTGCATTTATACAAATAATTGGTAATGTTATCAATAATACAATATAAATCAAGTACGATAACCTATTTGAAATGACATATAAGGAAAATATCACACTTATGAAAACACCGCCACATACTTTGGCCATCCTCGAGGTCAATGCTGTTCCCATCACTTTCATCAAATTAATTATAAATTCTTGATCAATATTGACATTTTCTATTTTAACTGTATATCTAATGCAATTTTTCCATTTTTCTGGCATTATATTGACAATCGCTTCTCATTTTCAAAGCATCATTGTTAAATTTGGGACGACCATTAGTGCGGTAAACATATTCTTCCAATTGACTCCCAAATTACCTTAATCGGAATAAATATACAGTAGTATGGGTACAATTGATTTGAGTTAATCAACCACAGGCTCCATCAAATTCACCTCCATGAGTACAATTGTGAAACAATTTGTCCCTGCAGCCGTGGCTAACTACAACGTATTCCTTTTCGAAAGTCTTGGCTTTAAAGACTTTTAATATTTGACTTTCTGTGTAGCTATCTTCATAGTAAATATAATTTTTTTGTAAAAACTCCGATATTTCAGCCTTCGTACTTTTCGAATTTGTAAGATTGTTCACTTGTGGTGAATGGTATATGACGATGTCACTTCTTTAGACTAATATTGGTAAGAGATTTTTTTGAAACCACTCTTTATATAATAGTGCTGTCATATCCTCGTGATAGTCAAGATTACGATTTCTTATTTTTTTTGCCAACACTTTGCCGATCCAACCGCTTTCAGTAGCAATCACTTTTCCTTTGGAAGGCTGTGCATTTAATAAACATGTGAATCATCAATCCAACCTTTTTTTTATGGTATCGTATTAAACAAGTTTCGTCTACTTAACAGATAAACCACCATTCATTTCGAAATCTTTTCATGTCGATTAAATTCTTGAGGTAATTTTTGTATCCTCAGTGACTCCATTATAAAACGTCATTTGTCTATTGTCCCAAATCGGAAATCATATTGTTATTGAAGAGGATTCTATTTCGGTATTTCCTTAAATTTTTCGTTTACTTAGACCTAATTTATTTAATACAACTCTGGTTATTAAAGAACAAACATCTTACATCTTAGATGTGAGACGTTCACCTCCTCACTGAGGCAGAGGGTGCTATAAAAATGTTAATCTGGCTACTTAGTCAAATAAAAATATCTTGAAATGAACTACATATATTGCTATATATTTTTGATTGAGTTTCAGATAACAATATGCAAGATGTAAGATGTATATACTTATAATTGTACATATTTCAATAATATTCGATCTACATAGGGTGTGATATGAAAGTCAAGTTACACTTTATGTATTCGCTTATAATATTCGGTGCAGGCTTTGGCGCGGTGAGCTGGAGTATTATCGTGATCGAGGAACCAGGTGTCCATTCTTGACTTTGGCCGCAGGTTCTTCATAGATCCAATGACTTTAGGCAGGCACTGTTCAGTATACCATCTAGCTGTGACTGTCTTCTGTGTGTCCAAAACGACGAGGTCCACAATTCCACTCGATTTGAGAAATACAGCTATCGTTTTCTTCTTTACAGATCGGGATTTTCTGACAACTACGGGTGTGTCCTCATCATCAAAGATCCAAACTTTGTTTTGAGCTTTGGTCGGCACATCGTAATAGTACAGCCAAGTCTCATCACCTGTCACGATGTTGTTCACGTACCGAGATTGTCCCGTATTAAACTTGGTTAGCATCTCCCGACACCAAGTCACACGACGTGTCATCTGCTCTTCAGGCAATCGATGCGGGACCCATACAGAATAAAGTTTCTTCACGTGCAAATGATCATGCAGAATCGAATGAATTGCTGGTGCACTTAGGCCTAAAGTACCCTCTATCTGTTGGTAGGTCACTCGCCAGTCCTCGCCAAGCATTTTCCTCACAGTAGTAACGTTTTCTTCCGTAACTGACGTTCGTGGCCTTCCCGGTCTCTCAGCATCCTCCACAGTTAAGTTTCCCCTTTGGAATTCTCTATACCACCTGAATATCGTTATGCGATGTCGACAAACATCACGTAGTGCAAGAGTCATTTCTTTGAATCACTGGTCTATGTTTAAATCACGCACGAAATTATAACGCAACGGTAACAGTAACAAAAATTACAAATTTCATTATATTTTATTACATATTCAATGGATTTAAAAACATTAAAAGCTAATCTAAGATTTAATTAAAAATTAATTTAATTACATCGGAGGTAATTACAAAAATAAATTTGTGTAATATTTTAAAAGTAAAAATAGAAGAAATAAGTGAGATGACGTCAGAACGCGAGATTTCGCTCACGCTTTTACATCAAGTTCGATAGCTACGTTTTTATGAGTATTTCGTCCAATCTCTCAGCAATCAAGCGGCTACGTATAAAAGAGAAAACACGGATGTTCCGAGTTAAAAGACATAATTATTTCGGTATAGTAATATTTTGTAAATAGTTGAGAAGGCATTATTTCAGTTAGTAGTATCTCCTTAAAGAAACATTATTTCTTTCTTTTTGAAAAAGATTTCGAG
>JAVIWB010003055.1:0-162500 GCA_031893035.1 Dermolepida albohirtum | reverse complement strand
TCCGCAAAGTTGTAGTGCCTATAAAATCGATAAATTTTTTCCTTCTATAAGAAATAACTCAAATGATACTTTAATAAATAAATTTTCAAAATTTAGAATTTCAATCCAAGATTCAAAAGATGAGAATTTGGTAATGCTACGCCAAGTTTTTTAATATTTTAAAGGAAAAAGTATATATACATTGTACTAGTTTCAGATAATACATTGACAATTTCAAATGCAACAAGTGAGTTGCCAAATTTATATACAGTATCTGGCAATTGAATTAGAGCCACCCTTGCGTATCAAGAAATTTGTTATATAAGCCGCTTGTATTTAAATATATTAACAATTTTCAACCGTAAACGGATTTAGTTGTTCAAAGAGGATCTATTCCTGGAGAAAATAACCATAATATTATTAGGAAAACCTTCTTATATTAGTTTTGGGTCAGGTACTTGTTATTAAGGTCTAAACACAGATAATGAAATATGAGGAAGCATTACGGATAATATCAAATTTTAATTGAAATTTGACGAGCTCGTGTTAAGAAGTGTATTAAAATGTTTTAATAATATATTCTGACTTTTATTATTAGCTTAATTTCTTTGCTGAATTTTTAAGCTTTGTAATTTATTCGGAACGGGAAAAGTAAAAGGTGTTACTAGCGCGGATAAAATTAAAATAGAGACTCTTAGAAACAGGCATGTATTCGAACCGACAAATTGTAACAATATAGAGAAGCTTCTCGGCATACAGTCGGCACAATGCAACCACAATTATACGTTGCCGGACTATGTCGCATATCAGTCAAGAAGTTTAGGTTGACACCAAAACAGAAGAAAATACGCTGCAATAGGCAAACATTCATCGAAGTTTTACAGTTGAGGGCTGAAAAAAGGTAAATAAGTACAAATTTTATTATTAATAAATCAATCACAACAGCCACCATCAGACATGACATATTCAGACAACCGTGAATGGCACTGGACCACTGTTTTTTTGTGGGAGCACTATGAATCAAGTGCAGTATAAAAAGGTTGTTGGGACTATATTTTTGCCTTTCCTAAACTCACTAAATGAAGAAGAAGGATCAGACATCTTTATGCAGAAATTGATTGACTGTTTCGATAGTATAACATACCGCTTTTGCCCTGGAAATTCACTAGATCTAAATGCGATCGAGAATGTATGATGAAAAATTTTACGTTCTCATCCCCGAACCTAACAAAAGCAGTTCTAAAATACAATATTCACAGACATCGGTAAAAGAACACAAAACTGCAAAATCAGAAGGTGGCTTTAATTCAATTGTCAGGTGCTGTATAAACATTTTGTAAATACAAATATAAGCCCAGAACCAACGCAAAGTAATAGTCAAACAGCTCCTGCACTTTGCAAAGAATTGGTTCATTCCTGAGCTATATATTACTAGTGCGAAGTTTATTACTACTAAAGGGTTTTCCAATAGGGACTTACCAACTTTTAATTCAATTTGTGAACGCACCCTTTCACTAATCATCGAACTCTCACTGTCAATTTATTCAGTAAACTTAACATTTTCATCATGGTAAAGTACACGAACGAACAACGTCTGCAAATTATAAAAATTTACTACAGAAATTCGGAGTCGGTGACCGCTACTTTAAGAGCGTTAACTCCGATTTTCGGTCGTAATTCTCGCCTTAGTAGACAGACAGTAACAAGTTTAGTGCAAAAAGTTGAGTCTACATATTCGTTGTGTGATGTTGCCGTGCCAGTGAGACAACGGGTTAGTCGAAGTGTCGAAAATATCGCTGCCGTTGAAACGTCCGTAGCAAATGATCCAAATCAGTCAATTCCACGGCGTTCTCAAGAGTTGGGCATCGCCCAGACCACTTTTTGGCGAATTTTGCGTAAGGATCTTGGTTTACACCCGTACAAGATCAAGCTGGCTCAAAAATTGAAGCCGATGGACCATTTGAAGCGACCTACGTTCTCCGATTGGGCTCTGGAAACGATGCGCCAAGATGATCAATTTTATCGCAAAATCATTTTCAGTGACGAAGCTCATTTTTGGCGCAATGGGTTCGTCAATAAGCAAAATATGCGTTATTGGTCGGGCAAAAATCAACATGTGCTTCATGAAACACCACTTCATCCACAAAAAATAACTGTTTGGTGCGGTTTGCATGCCGGCGGCGTCATAGGGCCATATTTTTTCGTCGACGATAATGATCGTCACGTTACTGTGAATGGTAATCGTTATCGCGCCATGATTACCGATTATTTTTGGCCCGAATTGGAAGATATGGACTTGGACAACATGTGGTTTCAGCAGGACGGTGCCACAAGCCACACAGCACACGTTACAATCGATTTATTGAAGAGTAAGTTTGATGAGCGTGTTATCTCAAGAAATGGACCAGTCGATTGGCCGCCTCGTTCGTGCGATTTAACGCCTCTAGACTTTTTTCTTTGGGGCTACGTCAAGTCATTGGTCTATGCCAACAAGCCGACAACGTTGGAAGAGCTCAGAGTCAACATTGAACGCGAAATAGCAGCCGTTTCGGCCGAATTGTGTGGCCGAGTCATCGAAAATTGGGTGTAAAGCGAATCGACCGCTGCAGACGTGCCCGCGGTAGCCATATGAACGAAGTCGAGTTCCATTCATAAATGTTTTGATTGTACTTCAACCCGATAATAAAGTTTTTGAAATATCTCAAATGGTCTGCATTTTATTTTGAAAAAAAGTTGTCAAGTCCTTATTGGAAAACCCTTTATTACTAGACTACAGAGTAACAAATAATGCACCTCTGCACAAAAAAATATTTACACATATTCAATTATATTATTTTTATTGTTAACATATTGTAGTAAAAGATTTGTTTAAAAAATACCGAAATGTTGCGTAACATTTCGCCACTTTCTTAAAATTAATATTTTCAACTTACCCTGTTTCCATGCCGAAATATTATTTCTTCCAGAGCACGAACCCATTTTTCTCTTTCTTCTGCGTCTCGTGCTTGAAAATGAAATGTCTTGTGGTCTACTGTTATTGTAAAAGTGCTATCATCTTCGTCGTCTATACCTATCACAGCACCTTTTAGTCTGACACAGCCTCTTCTTACACCTCTCATCATTTTTTCTTTGGACTAGAACAAACAAATAATAGTCGTCACTTTATATGAATACATTGCTTTCGTAATGTTAAGAGGTGATCTCCAAATATGTAGTTAAGCAAACAAAATATTTTTGAAATCAAGACTTCGTATAATTTGCTGGTATTATAATTTACACTACTGTCTAAAAAAAGTGTTATACAGCAACTTTACTTAAGAAACTATTATTTTAGACGTAAATACATAATTTTAGATAAATAAGAATATTATTTGCAGATTATTTTAAAAGGAATTATATTTTCTTGGAAATGGAACGATTCGAGTCATCAGCAGCAGGTTCTGTAAGTCCTTCCGTTAATATTAACGGGGGGTTAAAATTTAAAGTTTTAACGTAAATTTGTATTGGATAACAAATGACTTAACGGCTTCGCTAAGCTAAGTCAATAATTTTTAACGAGTCCATTAAATGTTTTTGTTACATTCGGGTTTTGTAGATCAAATGATCAGACGAGTGAAAATTAGAGGTTCATAGCAATAAACTTCTCATATTTGTACGCTATCGCGTGGGAGAGAAACTGTTAAATCAGTGTATAGTAAAAACCGATGAAACACGGTGAAAGTAATATTATAGTTTGAGAATGTTTTGGGTGTGGTCACGTCGGAAAATTAGTTCAAATAATATATGAGCAGGGTGGATTTATCGTCAAGACTTGAGTCCCAAATATATTATCAAATAGTAAAAAATATTTTTGAGAATTAATCGCAAAAAGGAATTTTGAGCTTAATGATGTGGTCTCTTCAAAGTCCAGACCTTAACTCTCTTGAATTTCTATAAGAATATTTGGAGAATAAGGTACATCAAATTTTACCTAGGAACGAGAGGACTCCATTGTTTGTCTTACAACATGTTTGGAATAATAACATATAAAGAGGGAGACTACTTTCAACAATTAAAAGAAGATATGCCGCGAACTTACAACCCTATCATTAAGGCAAGAGACAGTTATTTTGGTGAAGGTGAAATATAATGTATAATAGCAGTTAAACATTTCTAAGTTTTATGATTAAATTTTACTGGTATCTGAAGATTTTGTTTTGCAAATACATTTTTTTAGTATGAATCTACATATTTTTTTTAATAATAACACAATACTTTTATGTGGTGCGATTAAATTCATGGACTATAGTGTATGTATATATTATTTAAAGAGACATACAAAGTCATAATATCAATAGAAGTAGATATATAAAAAATCAACAAACCACCGTACACGCATTTCAAAGACAAAACAGGTTATAATTCGAAATCATCTATTATAAAATTTCTTATTGTAGGAAATCTAGCGTTGTCATTTCTGGCATACAAAAGGCATTTACATTTATAGACAAGGAAATGTTAGAATTACTAATTTTACAAAGGAGTCTACGAGGATATCCAAAGGCCCTAGTTCATGACGCTGCATTACTGCTTATCAATAGGCAGTTCGACATTATTTGTTGGATGAACGAATAGTATTCGCTGAATAGATATTTTTAAGAAATACTATTCAAAACCTGCAGAATAAGTGTTGTATTACTAAACTTCTGTGAAATCGTGCTAATTGACTTTTCCACCCTAGTATGCAGCCAAACTTCATACCCAGACATTTAATTGAATCTGGGTTTTATTAATTTACAACGTGTCTAAAAGAGAAGGTCGTCATTACAGTCTGCCGGCAATCAAGTGCAGTCTATTCACACCAAACTATTGTTTAGCCTCGGATCACGCAGCCCCCCCCTCCTCTATAACATTCCCTAAAATAGCACCATTATGCAACAATGTAACGTTAACAGCATAAATAACTACAAATTGATCATATTTATAGAAAAATCATTAATATAAATTAAGAACAAAACACAAGGATCGACCCCTATGGCACCCCGTTAGCTATATAGTTCCTGCATTTGAAAATTTGTTATTATATTTTACTACCCGCCGTCACTTTGCCAAATAAGATTTAAATAATTAACTAATGTCATTAAAGCCATATTTTTTAAAGTTTTTCTAATGAAATGTCAAGGCGCTTACTGAGATCACAAAATGTACCAACAAGATGCTCGCCCTCCACAAAACCAGTCACACTCTCTCACAAAATCAGGACAGTGTCCTTCGTGTTTATAAAATCATATTGAAACTATGCAGAGGTTAGATTCAAAGAAATTTGAAATCCTGTTTGCACCAGTTTTTTCATAGTTCGTAGAAAATACAGGTGGTATGGGTCAATAATTATGAAAAATCACCCTTTTTGAGAACCGGAACGATAAGAGCAATCTTAACATAATCAGGAAAAATCCTATCAATCGTCAAATTGATCAGCAAGGGTGAGATTATCAAGTTTTTAACACACTTAATATTATTTATATTGTAGCCGTAAATGCCTTTATTGTTGATATATTTAAGGGAAATGCTAATATTCTTAATCTCTATTAGAGCCGCAGAGACCAAGGAGAAATAGCTGTCTTCCAAACATCCGTTTTGAAAACAATCAAATAATAACATAATTAATTTTGAAATATTTATTTTAACAGGAGTAAGATAAGTTGGAAGAAAGATTAATTTCATAACTGTTACTTAAGGAAAATAAAGTTATATGACAAAAACTTGGAAACGCACTGTATAGAATGAACCGGATAAGTATATATGTATATAAGTACTAAAGAATATGTCTATAATTATTGCAATTAACTCTAGATACTTACTTGATAAGATTAAGTGATGAATACATAGATTCTTATGTAAACATTAGAAAATATTTATGCATGGTGATCAATATAAAATAAAACCTTATATTATCGAGCATAGTTTTGTAATAACTACATTTTCGATAAGAAAATTTATGTTAATTAGTTCCTAGAACATAGTAAACCTAAAATAGAAAAATTACCAGTTAGTATTAGATAATTTTATAACGAGTAAAAGAAAGTATCGAAAGGAAATTTTACAGTGAGAAAGAATTTTAGAAAGAAATGTTGGTAAATAAGGAAAACATTAATCACTAAGGTTGATATATAACCCCTTTCCACATTAACTTTTGTAATTCTGTACACAGTGTACATCTTGGTTTTTAGCGGTACAGATCGCGTACGGAGTTTGTTCTTCGTACAGGTGTTTTTCGCCGTGTTTTACCAGGTGCGACACTTTGCAATTGTCTGCTGATGATGACAACTTAGTTGTCGAAATGCGTAGACAGAATTACAAAAGTTAATGTGGAAAGGGGTTATATATCAACCTTAGTGATTAAGTTAATCAACCACAGGCTCCATCAAATTCAACTTCAAGGAAAACATGCTAATATTATAGAAATAAATGCTAGAAAAGGAAAAGAATAGTTTTGCTTAAAACGATCAAGGCTTTTAAGTAAAACTACACTTTAAAAGCAATCAATTTATAGAAAATAAGTAGTAATAAAAATTGGAAGCGTAAAAACCTATCTTAAATAACAATACCTATAATAAAGTTTGTAATTAGGAATATATAGTTATGCAAAATTTTAAAGAATATTGTTTATTAAGATATTTGTGTTAAAAAATGGGAATTACATGATTTGAAAGTGCTTACGTTGACATCCATAAAATGGAACTCTTAATTTATAGAAAGGGATATAAATATACGAGCAAAAGTAAATTAGGGAATCCAAAATTGATTAGTCTTTTGTAATTTATAGTAAATTTTCTTTTTCATTCTAACCTTTAAGGTTTGGAGTATCGTTGGTCTTTTGTCTAGGCTTTTATGATAAATAATAATGAAGGTAATTTTGATGGAGCCTGTGGTTGACTAACTTGATCACTGAAGGTTGATATATAACCCCTTGCCACATTAATTTTCGTTTTCTGTATACGTATTTCGTCAACTAAGTTGTCATTGTCAGCAGATAATTAAACAGTGTCGCACCTGGAAAAATACCCGTACGAGAACAAACTTCGTACGCTGTTTAATTATCTGCTGATGATAACAACTTAGTTGTCGAAATACGTATACAGAATACGAAAATTAATGTGGAAAGATGCTATATATCAACTTTCAGTGATCAAAATATATAATAATGTTATACAAGGTCAACACGAAACTAGTTTAACGATAACAGTAAAATGTAATATTATTATTGTTTCAAAAGGTTTTATTTTATATTATAATATACATTTTTGTTAAAAGTTATTATATAATTATATAATATTAATGAATTCGAGCTAATAAAACAGAATTTTAAGTATCTTAGAATAATTAATTTTAAGTATAATTTAATTAATTGCATAGTTATTATAGTATCTTAGAATAATTAATATTACAAAGGAGCCAATCAATTACAATGGATAACATTTACAATAAAAATAGCATTTTAAAAATAAATAACATTTCTTTGAGCTTTAATTTTTTTTTATGTCATATGTTGGAGCGGAGCACGGACTCAGGATCCTAGAAATAAGAGTAATATTGAGCATGATTATTAATAACGTAAGTATAAAGAAATATTTTAATTTATTTATACTATTATTGTGAACTTATTCCAAATTAGATTACCATTATTTATTTACATATAAAATTTATTTATTTATAACAATTTTGACTCAAGCAACGTAAGGCATCATTAATATCAATACATTCTTACACAGTTATTCAGTGCGTTTTAGAGAGTTTGTTCACATATATTCTTTCAAAGTTCAAAATTTGATTTATATTGTACTTTTACCGGTTGTTCGCGATATGGATATCACACCCAGAAAACGTGAGAAGATTGTGACTTAAGTGACACACTTCAATGACACAGAGAGATATTGCTCAGGAATGTGGTGTTAGTCAAGGAGCAGTAAGCAAGATCCTAAAGCAAAAAAAGAATACCGGAATAGTTGAAGTGAAACGAGCGAGAAAATATGGGAGAAAGAGGAAGATGTCACCCCGGGATGTCACTTTTTTGGTCAGAAATAGCAAGCTGAACCAAAGAAAAACTAGTTTTGAACTACAAAAAGACTTAGCCGACGCTGGAGTGAAAGTGCATGACTCGACAGTTCGTAGGAGACTTTTAGAGCCTGGGAGAAAAGCCATTCGACCACAGAAGAAGCAACTCCTCACTCAACGAATGATGAAGCAGAGGCTTATTTGGGCCAAGAAATATGCCGGATGGAATGAGGAAGACTGGAGAAACGTGTTGTTCTCAGACGAGTCCCATTTTTTGGTGCAGGGGCAGCGATCAAAATTCGTGAGAAAAAGTGGAGATGAAAAACTCACTACAGCTCATATCGATCAAACTGTCAAACATACTGTAAAGATGTTTGGGGATGTTTTTCGTACATGGGAACTGGATCGCTGGTGCCTATAGAAGGTATGATGAACAGCCAGAAATATAGAGAGCTACTGGATAAGTATTTGGGAAAAGATTTAAAGAAATGTGAGCCAAACGGAGGTGCAATTTTCCTACAGGACTCAGCTCCATGCCACAAATCGAAGGTTATGGTCGAATATTTCAAAGAAAAAGGAATAACTCTCCTCGACTGGCCTGGCAATTCTCCAGACTTAAACCCAATTGAAAATCAGTGGGCCATTTGTAAGGCTAGGTTACATAAAATGGACTGTACAACGAAGACAAAATTGATAGAAGCAGTAATTCAGGTGTGGTTTCGGGACGAGAAAATAAAGAAAAACTGTCAAAAATTAATAGATTCCATGCCGAAAAAAGTTCAGGCTGTCATTGCAGCCAAAGGAGGGCATATTTCTTATTAAATTACTAGTAATTTATAATTTTATACCATCTCATCGTGATTATAAGACAAATAAACGGTTTTCTTAGTTATATTGTGTTCGATTCCATTAATTTGCACAATACTGTACATACACACACGCGCTTCATTATATTACATTTACTTTGGCATAAATAGTTATTAACTACTGTCTCAATTATTTACATTCAAATTAAAATGCCGTATGACATTTTAACTCAAACAGAAGAAAAGAACAAGATTGCAAGATGAAAATAGTCTTGGTTGTGGAAAAATACTATTTACAATTTAAAAAATATGGAAACAATTAAATCTAGTGGAAAGAACTGGGGGATCTAATCGTCGAAAGGTTACAACTATGGAGAATATCACTTTAGAATAATAATAATATATTCATCTTATCGACTACAAATACAGCATAGTATATGTGATACATTTTGAAACTAATTCCAATCTAGATGACTATGTACATACATACATAATTGAACATTACATTTAAATTTAAAACATTTAAAATTCAGAATAGTTCAAGTACTCTTTAAGTGAATAGTAACCCTTGGAGATCAACAAGCGTCTAATTTTATTTTTAAATATTTATCTTGGCATTTGTTTAAAACTCACAGAAAGTCATCAGGGGCGCACATTAATGCAGCGTACACAAAACTTTTTGCTTAAAGGTAAAACAGTGTAATGCACATTGAATTAGTCAAAACGTCTTTATACAAAATGTTTTGGTTTAAAGCAAATTCGTTTTATTAGATGGCGCACACTGATCAAGACAAAACGTCTTGCTATGGACTCTTTTTTGCACATACTTGAAAATCACTTGCGACTTTAGTATAATTTAGTGTCGAATTTTTGCAATATCACGATTTCTTCCGACACGAAGAAGTATATGCAATAATTATACGGCAATGGATACAGCTATGTCAGGAAGAGGAAGAAAAAAACGTGTTTGAATGCATCCAATAAATAAAAAACGAACTGAGAATAATATGCTTCAAAAATTTATGAAAGAGTAAGAAAAGATGACTCGAAATTTATAAATTTTACTCGACTAAATATTGATTGTTTTGATTATATCCTGCATGTAATAAAAGAGAAAATAACAAAACGTGACACAAATCTAAGTAAGAGCATTACGCCGGAAGAAAGGTTGCTTATTACATTAAGGTAAGAAATATAATATTTCTTCGTTTAAGTATATACGTATTTATTTGTATTTGTATATAAAATCAAACATCGTAATGTGGTTACGCAAGAGGTTGTTTGTTGCTGAAATACTGTTGTTGTCGGCTGTGTATACTGAGGGGATTAAGATGTTGCGCTGTTAGGTCGAGAAGTACTTGAAGCTTCATACATTGTTCATCTAACAGGTTATTGAACACTAATTTTTCCTTGAAATTTATCTGTTGCAAGGCTTTTTCAAGGTTCTTTCTTTTTAAAAACTTAATCATATACTGCTGCCGATATTTCTCTAACAGCTACCGTAACTTTCTAGAGATGTATTGGACTTGTATTAGGAAGAGTATCGTCATATAAGGTAGGTAGTAATTGAACCAGAAACTCTGTCTTCATCGATAATCGGTTCTTCCACGACTTCATCTTCCATTTGAGTTTCATTGTTGTTGTCCACTATCACACTAGAAGTAGTTTTCTTATGTTGATCAATATAATTTTGCATGAAACTTATATTATCTGAAAGATACTTCTTTTTCGTGGAAAATTTCATTTTGTTTTATAATTTGCAGCTGGAAGAAAGAAAAACACGTTAGTTCATGTGAAAAGAATATTTTGTTTTAGGGAACTGTTACCACTACATAACGGTACTTGTTAATCTTTTCAGCACCAAAACAGGACTCATCACCTTCAATTAGAACAGAGAAAAACGGATTGCTAAATTTAGACGTGGTTGAACATCTCTTGAAGACGATACACGTGAAGGACGTCCAAAAAGTGGATCAACGCCAGATCTGGTAGCAAAAATACAGAATATGGTTTGGTTTGGTACGTAGATTTCCGCGGTCGTGGTCCATGCTATCTGCTTCTGGGTTTCCGGGCTGGAACCGCGTCACTTGTATATCTGCCGACGTTTCAGTTTCAGTTTCAGTGCAGTAGTTCAGCCCTGAAGATGTCCCATACAAATGGGTACGAAACGTCGGCAGATATACTAGTGACGCGGTTCCAGCCCGGAAACCCAGAAGCAGATAATACAGGATATGGTTTTGGAAGATCCTCGATTAACCAAAAGAGATTTAGTAGGAGCCCTAGGCATCTTATTAGGCAATGTGAGCAATATTTTCGATGTAATTTTGGGTTTCAAAAAGTTGTGTGCAAAATGGATGCCGCATTCATTAACAATGGAACAAAAACACATTCGAATGCAACATTCTCAGCCACACTTGAACCGTTTTAGAAAGAATAAAAACGATTTTGTGCGTCGTTTCAGTACTATGGATGGGGCTTGGATCGCCATGATCCTTTATCAAAACAAGACGCCAAGAATTGGTGTGGCTTTGAAGTGAGTTAGGGTTCAGAATTCGACCAAGAAGGTATTAGCATCAGATTTTTTGGATGCCACATCCACCCCATTTGCCAGTTTTAGCTACCTCTGACTTCTGGCTGTTCTCATATCTCAAAAAATTCATGCGTGGAAAACGCTTTTCATCGAACGAAGATGTAATAGCAGTCGTGAAAGCATATTTCGACAGTCTTCTGGATTCTCACTTCAGAGATGGCATCGATAAATTATAAGATCACTGGAACAAGTGGAACAAGTTCGGGGAAGGTATAGTGAATAATAAAATATATTTCAAACCATAAAATCGTGTTTTTCTTGACGACCGACAAAACTTATTGGACAAGGTGGTATATAACTGAAAACAATAGATGTGGTTGTGTTTGAGTTCTGTAGTAGTGTTACTAATATAAAATTATATTCTATTACTAATATACAATTATACTTCTATCATACTTAAACAAACTAATTCTACCCATTTTAATTAAAAAAAAAGCCTCAACATGAAGAATTTCATTTGGCACTTTGTTATTTCTAAACACATTGTTAACGGGAGACATGAAACGGCATCTTTTATTTTTTAATGTAAAGGACGAGGCAAATTAATCTTCTGCCTAATCGTCATTAAATGAAAAATATACATTGCAAGGTTGAAGAATTTTACATATTTTTCGAAAATGTGCAGGAATTGATAAATGAACAGTATATCGCCCACAATGTGTTAATATTAAACATTAGACTAAAGACATTTTTTAAATAATTAAGTGGTAATAGTACTTACGTTAATTCAAAATTATTTTATTACTTACATTTTGCGCTTACTTCTTTTTCAAGTTCTTCCCAATACTTATCGATAACATCTTTGTGTTGATCTTTTCATAGGGGTTAAAAGCCGTAAGTACACCGCTGCGACGCATGTGAACAAAAAAAATGTTCGTCCGTAGAGCAAGAATCCGTGTTCGCAGGTTCGACACGATTAACCATGCGTAAACGTGTCGAATCGTGTCTGTTAACAGATTACATTGCTCGTGAAAAAATGTGTTTATACAAAACGTTTTGCCAGATGCTAAAACATATCAACGCACACTAATTAAACAAAAACGTCTTTAGACAAATCATTTTGTCGAAACGCGCCTAATTCCAATTTATCTGGTTTTTGCATTTTGCTTGATCAGTGCTTGATTAGTCAAAAATATTTTGTATAAAGACGTTTTTCCTGCATCAATGTGCACCCGGCCTTACTAATAGTATTAACATGGTTTTTGCAATTACATCTATAGTAAACTATCGGTCCTAGAAATTTGTTAGTGTCTACTTGTTTTATACCATATGTGGGCAACAACCGGCCCGTGAGACATTGTCGTATTATTTCATGTCTGATATTTATTGCTAAAAATTATGAACACTACTTTTAAATGCGGCCCGCGAACTATTTGCACATTGAAGTTTGGCCCACAACATGTCAAAGGTTGTCCATACCTGTTTTATATCGTTTTATATATTATGAATATTTTCTTTCAGTATGTGTTACTTCAAACTTTATAAAAACTGTTTTTTGTTGTTGTTTAAATACAATTCATCTTCTTTAGTTATTATTTATATTAGTTACCTTGATATTTGCCTCACGACTAATTGAACGCAAATCCATAACACCGAAAATGAATGATCATCCGCGTACATTATGGTCCCATACACTGACAAGTCGTTAATATATAAAATATTGGGTCTGGGAAAAAGTTCGTGGCGTTTTTTCAGTAAAATTCAACTGGTCCCCGCATGGCGCGTGGACGAATTCATTTAAACCGAATATGCTCCATTATTATCGACAATGTTTCGCCATTTTTTTGGTAGATCCATGATCCCATCGGTGAAAAACTTCTGTGGTTTCTGGTCGAAAAACTGAATCAAGTAGTTTTCACAGGCTTCTTTTGAAACCAACTTAATTCCATTGAGAGAGTTCTGCAGAGATAAACATATGATAGTCATAGGGTGCTATATCCGGACTGTAAGGTGGGTGCATCAAAACTTCCCAACCAAACTCTCTCAATTTTTGACGGGTCATCAAAGAAGTGTGTGGTCGGGCGTTGTCATGATGGAAGACAACACCTTTCCTATTAATCAATTCGGGCCGTTTTCTCTCAATCGCCTGGCGTAATCTCTCTAGTTGTGCACAGTAGAGTTGAGAATCAATCGTCTGACCAGTTGGAAGTAGCTCGTAGTGGACGATTCCCCTCCAGTCCCACCATACACACAGCATCACTTTTTTTGGCGTCAATGTTGGCTTAGCGAACGCTTGTGACGGCTCACCATCCTTTATCCACGATCTTTTACGCTTCCGATTATCGTACGTAATCCATTTTTCATCTCCGGTTATTAAACGTTTCAGAAACGGCTCGATTTCATTCCGTTTCAAGCGCATAGAAATTCGGTCCATCATGTTTTTCACGCTCAACTCATGAGGAACCCATACGTCAAGCTTTTTTTTGTAACCAGCTTTGTGTAAATGGTTCAAAACAGTTTTGTGGTCAATGCCTAGCTCCATGCCAATATCGACACTGCTGATATGCTTATCTTGTTGGACTTTTTCAAGAATTTCATCAGATTTTTCAGTGATTGGACGACCGGAGCGTGACTCATCTTTCACATTGAAATTTCCAGAACGAAAGCGAGCGAACCATTTCCGCGCAACAGATTTCGATAAAGTACCTTCACCGTACACAGCACAAATTTTATCACAAGTCTGCGCAGCGTTCTTCCCCTTATCATAATAATATTGCAGAATATAGCGAAATTTCTCATTATTCTTCTCCATTTTCAAGTGCGAATAACTTTCCAACCACTGCACCGATTACAATGTTTCTACGCTCAAACTAACGTTCGGAAGGTCATCTAAAAAACGAGCCCTCGGTGGTGTACTTGTTGTTCTTTATACCAATGCCATATATCGGGAAAAACGCGCTTTTTCCCAGACCCAATATAAACTAGAGGACCGAGTACACTACCCTGGAGAACGCCACATTTTACTGGCAGATAACAAGATTACGATCCACTAAAGTCAGAAAAATTGTAAAGTCATAGTTTCTTCAAGTTCAGCCGACATAAGGTCTCATAAAGATTGAATTCTCTTTTTGTGTTTTAAATAAATCAGCAGTGTGAATAAAATATTTGGTAGTACGCCACATATTCAAATCCTGAAATGTTTATTTAATATATTGGATATATATATATATGTATGTATATATTTTTAATTATATTTACATGATATTTCTCCCCAAAAAATATTCAAGAAAACAGGACACTTTTTAATAATTTAGAAAGCTAAATTTTGTGTAAAATCAAAGCTTTTTTTAAAATATATCCCAAATTATTTGTTTCTAACAGGACAAATGCAGATCTAAATGTAAAATTTCTTCTATCCCGATGTAATTTGATCACATTTCTATTTAAAAACGTGGGTTATTTAGCAAAAATGTACCCTCAATTTATATCTACTTCATCAGAATTATTTGGTATAAAGCAAATTAATAAATATAATATGAGTATGATATCTAATCTTCTTGTCTTAATTACTCGCAGAAAAGAATTGAATATTTTGCAAGAACTACAGCATACGCTTAAATTAGATTGTTCTTTTAAAGTTCCTCGATTAATGTCTTGATTTATTCTTTCCTCCAAATAATTCCAACTAGAAGCAGAAGTTGTCACACTAAATGCATAAACATAACAGAAACGTGATAATATTCATATTAGAGATTTTTTTAAATATAAATATTTATCGAATGTAAGTTATATGCAAATAATCTTGTGCCTTGAATAACACTCATTTTATTTATAAATTATTTTAAAGTTAATTAGATGGAAAGAGTTCTTCATCCTTGCGTTATTGTACGTTACGACGTGGATTATAAATTAGATTGGCTGGTCTGTATCTAATCAACATTGCAACAAAACGTTTCATTTCGGCAAGTATTTTTACTGTGTGAATAAGTACCTCATGTGTCTGATCTGGTTTCATATGAACTTAATACATTTTACTATTTCTAAATAAGTAATTATATAAATAAGAAATAGTAAGTCCTATACATGCATATTAAAACATCTATATATATATATATAAAGGGTTTTCCAATAAGGACTTGACAACTTTTTTTCAAAATAAAATGCAGACCATTTGAGATATTTCAAAAACTTTATTATCGGGTTAAAGTACAGTCAAAACATTTATGAATGGAACTCGACTTCGTTCATATGGCCACCGCGGGCACGTTTGCAGCGGTCGATTCGTTGGACCCAATTTTCGATGACTCGGCCACACAATTCGGTCGAAATGGCTGCTATTTCGCGTTCAATGTTGGCTCTGAGCTCTTCCAACGTTGTCGGCTTATTGGCATAGACCAATGACTTGACGTAGCCCCAAAGAAAAAAGTCTAGAGGCGTTAAATCGCACGAACGAGGCAGCCAATCGACTGGTCCATTTCTTGAGATAACACGCTCATCAAACTTACTCTTCAATAAATCGATTGTAACGTGTGCTGTGTGGCTTGTGGCACCGTCCTGCTGAAACCACATGTTGTCCAAGTCCATATCTTCCAATTCGGGCCAAAAATAATCGGTAATCATGGCGCGATAACGATTACCATTCACAGTAACGTGACGATCATTATCGTCGACGAAAAAATATGGCCCTATGACGCCGCCGGCATGCAAACCGCACCAAACAGTTATTTTTTTGTGGATGAAGTGGTGTTTCATGAAGCACATGTTGATTTTCACCCGACCAATAACGCATATTTTGCTTATTGACGAACCCATTGAGCCAAAAATGAGCTTCGTCACTGAAAATGATTTTGCGATAAAATTGATCATCTTGGCGCATCTTTTCCAGAACCCAATCGGAGAACGTACGTCGCTTCAAATGGTCCATCGGCATCAATTCTTGAGTCAGCTTGATGTTGTACGGGTGTAAACCAAGATCCTTACGCAAAATTCGCCATAAAGTGGTCTGGGCGATGACCAACTCTTGAGAACGCCGTGGAATTGACTGATTTGGATCATTTGCTACGGACGTTTCAACGGCAGCGATATTTTCGACACTTCGACTAACCCGTTGTCTCACTGGCACGGCAACATCACACAACGAATATGTAGACTCAAACTTTTGCACTAAACTTGTTATTGCCTGTCTACTAGGGCGAGAATTACTACCGAAAATCGGAGTTAACGCTCTTAAAGTAGCGGTCACCGACTCCGAATTTCTGTAGTAAATTTTTATAATTTGCAGACGTTGTTCGTTCATGTACTTTACCATGATGAAAATGTTAAGTTTACTGAATAAATTGACAGTGACAGTTCGATGATTAGTGAAAGGGTGCGTTCACAAATTGAATTAAAAGTTGTCAAGTCCCTATTGGAAAACCCTTTAAATGTCATTATTTGCAAAATATTGAATTTTATTTAGTAATAATTGAATAAAACTCTTCCTATTGTCCTTAATTAGGTTCATCAAAAGAAATCCAAAAAATTAAAAACTATGTCATAATAACATCCGTTTATTATAGTCCTTTTTTAAAGATAATTTATGAATCTATAATTTGAGGTTATTATGTTATGGTTTAAATATCTTAGGTAAATGAAACAATGAAGCACATTAATTTGCATCACATATTGCAGGTATTAACCCCAGTTTGTTGGAAGTATATGTCTGTAGTTCAAACAGGTATAAGAAATAGTTTAGATTGAAAATTGAATATTTATGAATTAATATGTAGAGCGCGCAAACTCTATATACAGGGGCTATGCAAAAGTAAATTCCCAAATTGAAAGGGCTTTATCTTTTATACATATTAACGGTTTGGTGTCATATATAGATATAATGATTAAGAAGATTTAGATTGTATGTGTAGAACTGCCGAACAAAATCAGATTACCTGATAAACTATGAAAATTGAACGAAACGATCATCGTAGTCATTAGTTTGCTGGGCGCCGGTCTGCTGTCCAGAAAGGGTTTGTGGTTACCTTTCTTATGTAATTGAATGCTAGTAGCCAAAGGTCTTAAGTCATTTGACGAGTGAATAGGTAAGGCGCGAATAATCCCTTTATTTGTGCCCTAACATGTTCCATAATCAGTGAGAACATAAAGCATTAAGCTCGATGTATAAAAAATATATGGAGCTGTTTTTGGTTACCCATCGGAAGGTGTGTGTAGCTCAGGAAGTGGAGAAGTATAAAAAAATGGCAACATAGATGATTAACTTGAAACGAATCAAAAGATGGACAATTTCTATTTTTGAAAAAAATAACGAAATTATTTTGCAACAGAATTATCAAGTTTTTTAAAGAAAAGGTTTACTAAAGTATGCTCAAATGTTTTATGCTCTAAATAATAACTACTGGATATTACAGGAGAATAACGCTTTCAAATGCTGAAATCGCATGTGTAGTCAGTGGAAAAAAAGAACACAATATCAATAGAATGGCCTGCTAACGCAAATCCTATAGAAAGCTTACGCGAATTAATTAATTGAAAACTTCGAGTGAAGAATCTAAACGGTGTTAATTATTTTAGAAGAACTCTACAAAAATTTAGGATTTTGCTCCAAACTACGCGACAAAATTGTTGGAACTTCCAAACAATCGTCGTAGTCATTGCTTTGTTGGTCAGTGGTTTTTTCATTATCTGCTTTGCATTTGGCAATTACTATTTATATGACCATCTCACTGTTTATATGGTTAATATCGAATGAAAACAAAGTAATATAAGTGTTTGCACTACCATCTGAGAGATGGACGTATAGTTCTCTCTCATTATTTTGATGTTACAAAAGCAGTTAATAATGTAGCCCGATATTTAAATAAGTAAATAAACTTTTATAAAAATTTTGTATTGACGATAATAGACACATAAACCTTTTGTTTTTTATCAACAAAGACATATTGTAGCTGTGATCATAAATAAAACTGGAAGCGCAGGTGTACTAAGGTTAACTTACACGGGCTTTATATTGTAATAAACTAATTAAACATAATAAATTTATTTATATTAATTATAAATTGAGGTCCAAAAATGTACACTACAGGCCATAAGTGAGGGATCACTTATCATAAATAACAAAACACTTGTATTTTAGACACATCCCTTAGACTTTTACCTGTTTTGGTGAGAATAATTGAAATAACAGTTGTAAATGTAATTCTGAGAAGGATTATTCGGATTATTATTATAAATTAGATAAATATATTTGTTTCTGAAAAATATTGTAAATCCTTTTAATAGTTTAATGGCGTCTCTTTAATAGAAATATTTTATATACCCCAATAAATTTAATAGGGTTTACAACGCAATATTATTATAATGGTATTAGGAATTCATAGTAAACTATTTAGCAATTTAAAAATTAGTTTTCGTGCAGCATTTGTTCGAGTAAGTTGCAATACGAGTATTTGAGAACAGACGTAAAAGTAACTTATAAAAATGCCGAAAAGAAAGGAATTTAGCGCAGAAACTCGTAGTTCTATAATAACGCTACGTGGTGAAAAATTTGGCAACGATGCCAGTAAGGTCTCTGACTGTTAATCGGCGATTCTCAAGCACCAATTCCTTGATTCTATTGACGTGTTGATCATCAGTTGATGCTGATGGCCGTCCTGGACGTGGTTTGTCATCAACGCGTTCTCGACCCTCTTTGAATAATTTGTACCAATCAAAAACACTTGCTCGCGACAAACAATTATCACCAAAGGCCTTTTGCAGCATTCTGAACGTTTCGGCACCAAAAGTTTGATTTCGTACACAAAATTTAATGGAACTTCTTTGTTGAATAATTTCACTCATTGAAAAATCGGCGAATTCACTTTTTGTACTTCAGAAAGACAAGCGTATACTAAACACTAATGATTATTTTGATGTGACATTTGGCACAGATGTCACTGACAGTCATACCAACCTAGAAAAAAATATTTCGCCGAATGGGTTTTTGCGCGAAATTTAAGTTAAAAAGTCTTACTATTTTTGCCCACAGTAGTATATATCTTTGATAGGTTATAATGTATTATAAAAGCCAACGGGAATCAAACAAAATTTAGTTTTTCTTCAAAACATTTTCTTCTTCTATTAAACGAACTGTATCAGCAAGTGTTGTTGACTTTGATTCCAAAATATGAAGCTTTTTCGTTTTATACTACGAAAGTACCTTCTGCGTTTAAAATGTATTGCATTTTTTAAATATTATTACTAAAGAAAAAGCATTTTAGTTTTTGTAACAAAAATCGATGTGTCACTTATTTCGTTTTTATAATTTTAAATAAAAACTTCCTCGGCGTTGACTCACTTTTGACGCTCACAGAACGTATACGAGAAAATTGTTTCCTGAAATTTTATGCACAAGTGTTACCTTAACAAATTGTTTCTTCTCACATTTATTATTCTAGTATTTTTTAAATATGTATTTAAGGTAGAAATTTCTAAGAAATGTTGTTTGTCTTGACGAATGTAAATTTATTTAATTTAGTAAAATATTGAGACAGAAACAATGCTAATTCAGTGTCATGAGTTCATACTTGTTAATATAACTTTGTTTGCATGTATGTAAATATTAGAAACAGTCGATTCTTCGGAATTCTCCAGGAAACACATAACGTTGTAAAAGAAGAATTAAACGTGATACACACTAAGTCAATAACTTTTACTAGTAAATTAAAACAGTATGAAAAGAACAAAATCAGTTTATAAAAAGAGATTTATCCAAGAGTAAAAAATGAAACGTTTATTTAGTGAGATGCGGATTGAAGTCATATCTCAGTTTTCAATGTATGACATACCTATATTTTTAAACATCAAACTAGCAAATGCATGACAATTGTGCTCCTAATACATAAATATTTGGTATTTAATGACCGTGGACATGACTGACAATTAGACTGCACGTATATTCAAATTCCACCCGCCTGTTAAATTGGAAATGTTCCGAGTCGCCTAATATATTATTTCTGTAAAATACAGTACCTGACAAAAACATCTAGCAATAAACCCAGTGTAGTCTGGTTTAATTTCAAAATCGATTATTCTGAGTAGGGGAACGAATCGATAAATGGAATAATCAAAAAAAAATGTGTATACTGGACCGGCGAAAAATTCACGAGGTTTTTTCTACGTTAATGTAGTGTAGATAATTTATTAATATCGAAAAAAAATAATAAATTTTTCGAGGTGCGATGCAGATGTTCCCGGACTGACGTAGCATGGGAATCCCACCGGTGCGTGTCGAAAAATTGTGGGAGGTGTATGACTATGGAGTGTGCGTAAGAAATTTCTACGTGATCTGTGCAGTTTTCGCTAGGCTACGTATGATTGCGTAAAATGACAATTGTGTCCTGTCGCGATCATTATACTGAATGAAAAACATGATTTTATTGTTATTGTACTGAAATTTTATTTCAAGCTCGGAATGACGGCTACTGAATAATTCAAGCATTTGGTGAACAATAAATGAACCGAACACAAACTTTTGAGACCTGTTTTAGGATCAATACAACATCTACTAACAACGACTAACAAGGAGAGCTTCGACGTCTACCACGAAATTTTTAAGAATTCCGACTTATGATCAAAAGCAGGAACGAATTATCATTTGCATCAACTTTAGAATAACTTGCTGCGGACGATGAAAACCTTTGGCAATAGTGATCATTGGCGACGAAAGTTGGAAATATGGTTATGAAGAAACTAGACAACAATCAAGTAACTGGAAGAGTCCGAACTCACCAAGACGCAAGAAATGCCGACAAATGAAAAGCGCGTTTTTTGACATAAAAGACATCATGCACAGAGAATTCGTTCCAGCTAGTCAGACAGTCACGGTTTCACGTGTTCCGTGATATGTTGTTCCATCTTGTTGAAACCACATGTCGTTCACGTTCAAATCTTCGTCTTCACTGAAAAAAAAAGTTGTTTAGCATTTTCAGAAAGCGTAAACCAATGATAATAACAGCGCTACCATTTCATCCTCAAAAAAAGTACAGGCCAGTGACTCCCCCAGTACATAGTACACACCAGACAATCCATTTTTGGGGATACAGTTTTTTGAAAAAATCAACATCAACTTCATGATGTGCGTTCTCTAAAACCCAGTTCGCAAATGTACGGCGTTTTCGGTGGTCTATTTCTTTAAAGTTCTTGCGTTAGTTGGATTTTATATGCATTTAAATGAAGATCTTTTTTTAAAATTCGTAGAGCAGCATTGTAGAAAGGGCAAATTGCTTTGTACGGTTTACCCGAGAAATATTTTCCTCGGAATAGCCTTTGCGCTGATACCTGATTCTTAGTTTGTCAATAACCAGACCAACCACCTGTTTTAAACTTTTTCACTATATCATGCATTACACGCTCTCTTAGCACATTATTGCGTCCAAAATGTGGTCGAACTTTTCTTAGCGTATTCGTAACTGACTAACTTGTTTTCATAATAACTTTGTAGGATTCATTTGCCATGTGTTTCCATATTAATTGCCAAAACGTAAAATTCCAACATTCTCGCAAAGTAAATGGCGCGCAATTAAAGTTTTGAAGTTCAATTTAGATCGGCCTTTATATTGTTTTGCTTTTATTTATTAAATTATTTATATTAGTAATAAATTTTATTTTAATTTAATAATTCTAAAATGACATAATATTTATTTAATGATGTTATCTTTGATATATTTTAAAATTCCCAGTGTCCAATAAATTAATTTTCCGGTTTTTCTTTAATTAACACAATCTCCTTTCAAATTTTTGCCTACAGAAAATTGTAAAAATAATAGTAAGCCAGAAAATAAAACAAATAATTAATTTTTCAGTCTCATGAACATTACTTAGTAAAAAATATACAAATATGAATTTTAGAAAACAAGGTTTCTATGCCCATATTTTTTATTTTGATAAAAAGCTGAAGTGTTTTTCAAGTAACGCAAAAGTTGAAAAAATATAGACCTACATATGTATCTTTTAAGCAAAAATATTATCTATGGCATTAAATTTTAAAACTAAACAAATATTTGTATATTTCGAGAGTCATTTATATATTATTATCATAATAATTATGTTTTCATTTCAAAATCTTTATTTGTATATGCGCTACTGTATACTGTATCTCCTAATGCATTTTTCATGTATATTTTTTAAATTGACTTTGTTATTGAAATTGCTTTACACCTTTACATAATAAAAAAAAATTAAAAAGTAAATGATTATTTCTATACGTTATATTTATCATCTGAGTGCATACATACATATGTCTATACCATTCCTTGTCTCATTTTGTTTGTTCTATTTTTTTAAATGGAACAAGAAAGACTAGTTTTGCGTTAGTATAGTAGGTGCGATGTACACGAAATATATCTGCCATAATTTATGTAGGATGTCTTTACACCATGTAAATAAAACATTGGCAGTCCGAGCATGTCTATGATTCATAACATGATAGTCATAGCCTTAATAAAATACAGTAAACGCAATTCAATTAAAAATTTTTAAGCCAAACAGTAAGATCATTACATTTGCACAAAAACATATATTTACATATACGTTATTCGTAAAATCGCATTATCAGAATAGTTACCTTATAAATTAATTCGAAATTCTATTTATTAATGATATATATATATATATATAAAACATATGTTTTGTAGCAAATCCATAAACGTGCAATATTAAAAATAGAATAATTTTGACTATAGCTGATATAAATTTAAAGGGGCCATTACTAATGTGTATATAATGACTGTTTACCAGGAAAATCTCAAGAAGTATACAAATATTTGTAGTTTTAAGGTTTATTGCTGTTAGTTGATCTTTACTGTTCAATAAGTTAGGTGTATTAGAAACTATATTGTGTTATAAAATTTATTTAACCAGTTGTATTGAATATTGTGTTTTTGTATAGTGTTGTAAATTGTGACAACATGCTCCTTTTATTTCGTTAACTATTTAGACCTGTAATAGGCCTGTCTGACTTAGTAAATCTTTGTTATTATATTTTTAACTTCCATAACTTTTACATCGCAATCAAAAATCTCGAAAATGTCAATGAAGCGGTTTCTTAGACTCTCTATCTACCTTTCCAAGCTTCAATAATGTTTTAACGTTTTAAAGAGTACAGGTGGTTGGAATTACAATTAAATTGCAGACCTCAAGTTTTGTTTACCGAAAACGTTTTACTTTTACGGAGAGAGATGATGCGATTTTTAACGAATAGTACAAAGGGTACTAGGAAAAATACAGCTTTGATTTAATTTTTTCAAAGTAGATTTATCTGCAGAAATAAATGAGCGCCAAGGAATCTTTGTATTCAGCGAGTTTCACAGTGAGAAGACGACTGGTAGTGTAAATATACATGCGGGAACAGTGCAAAGTCGCAGCAAACCCTTATTGAGCGAGGGTGCAGAAGTTTTAACGGTTGTTGTGGGCAAAAAAACACAAAAATTGGACGGTTGAGGATTGGTCAAAATCATATGGAGGAACCAGGTGAATCCAATGTAGAGGTATGATAAATTCAATGACTTTAGGCTTTTGTGTTACATAAATATGATATTTTGTGTGTCTGAATAGTGAATTGGAATTTTTTGAAAAATACATCATTAATTTTTCTATATCTTATCATCAAAGACGTAGATTTTGCCAACACCTGGGGCTCAGTTTCTTCACCTAGAAGACCGGGGGAAGCGTTTGAGCCACATTGTATTGTGCCTACAGTAAAGTATGGGGGTGGTAGCGTGATGATATGGGGATGCATGACCACTAAGGGTGTCGGCGAAGTGTACGTCTGTGAAGGCAGAATGAACAGCAGTAGGTACATCGATATGTTAGGAGAAGTACTAGAACCGTCTATTGTAAAGCTGTTCGATTCCGATGAAGAGGCCTACATTTTCCAGCAGGACAATGCACCCTGCCATAAATCCAAACGTACAATCGAGTGGTTTAGCGCAAATAACGTGCCCATATTCGAATGGCCGGCACAATCGCCGGATTTGTCGCCCATAGAAAATTTTTGCGGAATTTTAAAGAGAAATGTCGCAAAATATAGACATAAAAACAAAAACGAATTAAAAGCGAGGATATTTGAAGAATGGGAAAAGATTTCACCCGAGATATGTAGCAAATTAGTGGCTACAATGCCTAAACGGATACAAGCCGTTATCAAATGTCGCGGTGGTGCTACAAAATATTAATGTATATTATTAAATTTGCATTCAAAATGTATATACACTTGTAGTTTAATTTTTATACCTCCTAATTTCATTTTACATCCAAAACTTGAGGGTGCTTCAGACATATGGCCAAGGCTGTATATATAAAACAAAGTAAAAGAAAGTAGGGGAAGTTGTTTGCAATACAAAAGTAATATTTAAATATGAAACTGCCAGTGAAGATTTGGATAAGGCCACCTTTCATAATAAGCGCTTTAACCTAACTGCACTCTTTCCACTTGTGGACAGCGCATATCTAATTCTAGAATGAACAAGTCTGTATTATATATGTACAGAGCTGCGTTTGATGATGTCCATGCATTATATCTGTGTTCCCAATTATTATTTATTCTTATAATATCTTCTTGTTCTGTACCAACCAAATACAGCAATATTAGTAATAAATAATAGTAATAAAATAATTTAATAATAGCCTTATCCTTATTTTAATTAATATTCCTAACTCAAAATTTATTTTACTAAACTTTAGCGTCAAATTATTGTATTCAGTAAAAGTATGAATGCCATTGTTGTTTTATTATTAAATTTGGTTATGAATAGAGCTTACGAACTCCATATGTACATATACCAAAAGCGTTCAATATGTATTGCAATAAATAATAAATAATACACAATAATAATAGGCAATATATTTTATATTATTATAGTTGCTTAACACTTAATCACGAGACAAGTATTAAATATCTGAATTAGCTAGGGTAAATATTTGCAACATAGCTTAAATTTCCTCAGGTTCCTCGCTAAATGTGTGTAAAAATGTACAGTCAGTTAAGTAAGAGGGTATTATTATATTATATAACTAACAGTTGGTGAAAGGTATCGCTCTAATTCTTTCGTGAGTCAATGGAGGAAACCTTTTCCAACGATGCATTTTCATGAAAAATTAACTTGGCATTGATTTCTTGACAGAGAAACGCAAAAACGTCTAGAGTGCGGTGTACGCGTTGCGTTACGAGACTGTGTTTCCCTGTCCACCTGAAAGGTCCGAAAATGTCTAATCAGCGATTATTATGTTCATGAGAAAGTTGAAATCATTCGTCGGTAAGAGGGTGCAGAGATGACTTGCTGGAATGTGGCTCGATAGGAAGTGTCCCCTAAAGTCGAAGAACAAGTCGGGAAGTTGTTTTCGCGGAACTCTGGCTTAATTGCGTTAAGAAGCAGCAACATTAAAACAGAAAGGTATAGATATGTCGTACGTAGCTTTCCGAATTTATCTCATGAAGAAACCTTCGTTAAGTGAAAATCATATTACGAAGAGACTCGTTTGGATGAAGAACACTATCAACCGAGAGGTAAGCAATGCAATTTTTACGTACGAAGCTCCTGTTTGGGGATATTTTGTCGTATCACAAGCCTGGTCAACCTCTACAACAGAGCGGAGCTTTGTATTTGTTTACCTACAATCTGAATACTTAGAAAATGCTTGAAATTTATAAAAAATCTTTGTTACCGACTCCCGAAAAAGAGAGAGCTACCTGGCTTCGTTCTAGTTGATTGGCCGTCGTAGCCGCCCGATGTAATTCCAATAGAGAATGTGTTCTCAAATATCAAGCATAAGCTTCGTGGAAGAAAAATGTTACTTTGAAGCAGTTAACACGATCAATTCGTTGCATTTAGATATCTTTGCTGAATTAGTATGCCGTCAAGTTGGTCGAAAACATGTCTCGGAAATGCCAGGCAATTATCGGCTTCGGTAGTGACTGGGCGTATTATTGACATAATATCTTTGTTGTGATTGAATAGAACGTACTCACGTATTTCAAATCTTTTCAATAAATTTTTATGTAAATTACTCGAACACGCGTTTATTTAAGATACTGTATAAACAGAATGATCATTCAGTGTTTAGTGATATACTGTTTAGGTAGTTAAATTGGTCTTTGAATTAAGATTACCGATCTGTAGAAGAATTATGAATATCTGAATTTTTCACAATTTTTAATTGATCTATTAATGTCAATCAAGTATTCTGTAAATTTTCTACGACAGTAGCTACTGTTATGTTATTCATACCAATAGTTTGTAACTTTGTTTCAACTTGAGCACTTTAAAAACTTTGACTGAATTTCTTTGAACAGTAATATTAAGTACTTTATTTTATGAAAATTTTGAGAATAATGAAAAACTGCTTGTAACTTATATGCCCCAGAGTGTAAGAATAACTTAAAATAAACTTTTTAATATGTATTTGTCATTAAACATCTACGAGATGTCGAGGTTCTAGTGTACGTACTATAATTTTGGAAAAAGAATTTTTTTCAAGCTGTTATCGCGCAGATGGTAAATAATTTTTTAACATTGATTCCTTTGGAAATTCATAACCAGGATTATATTTTGTTCAAAACATACGGAACGGTTCCTTCTTCACTATCTTAAATGGTATATTACAATTATATTACGCAGAATAGTTATGACGAGTAACGGTGTTTTCATGTTGAAGTTTGGTACTTTTCAAGCTACCCTCGTATTTGCGGCTTTAATGTGAATATTAAGTGCATTGAAGACTTAATAGTCGGTCCTCTAACGAAGCTGGTCAACCAAGCGACTTTTGGTGGGATTTGCTTTTTAAATTGTTTTAAGTTTGTTAGGTTGCTCTCTTCAATTACAAGATTGGTAATTTCTCCCGTATTAGATCATCGGCTTTACAGAGCTTTAGTATTGTTTTAGAAGTATGATAACATGAATACAGAGCATACTATCTTGGATTTTGTGGAAAATTCTTGCTTACTTCGAAAAGGGCTTAGTGACACATTTTATCATCTCAGATGTTTGACTACATAATATTTTATTAGAGAAACTTAAAAAATACGTTTTTTTCCGCTATTAGCACCAAATTAACTAGATCTAGTAAACAGAAAGCAGATAGTAAAATATAATAATAAATTTTCAATTGTTGGTACTGCAATAACTCGAGGGTCATAGGGTTGGTACGTGAGCACACTTCTTTTTAATTTACATTAATAATTTTCATATAAATATGATCAACACATCTGAAATGGTCTATGCTAATAACACTATGTTGTTGAATGGCGGCAGAGCTGAACAATGGTTGGTGCGAACGAAATGCCGGGAAGACGATAATGAAGACCTTCTCTTTGAGACAAATTGTCATTTTTCTAGGATATGCATTATTGCGGCAATAAAAAATCGGACACTTAAGTTGATTTGGTTTGAGTCTGGCTATTTATTTGTTGTGCTATGTTAATTTCATGCCAAGATAATAATTATACTGGTTGCGGATGGATGGCAAATAAGATAACTAGATAGATTTGGAGAGGTACTGGTACTAAATATGTATGAGATTCCGTTGAAGATAAAAATCTTACTGACTTTTAAAGTCACGAAACGTAATGCAATTTCCAGGTTGTCTTCGAACTGCAAGAAATAGAATTAGAAAAAGCTCAGAATTAAGAAAACGAGCGACCATTTCTTAATAACAGAAATAAGCAACAAAGAATCGGTTCAGCATTAGAATTTTTGCCCCACGATTAAAAAAAAACCATTAAAGAACTAAACGATAAAATTGAGAATGATCTCACGTCAGAATTTATTTATTTCCTGATGTTCTCAATGGCCAGGCGTTTATGAAAAGTATTAGATAATAATAGGCCAATTACAAAATATTTATTAGTTTACTTACTATACTAATGGCATGGATGTATATTTCATGTAAGATTCAACATTTCTTGGCGGGCGATCAAATTTGTAGACGGTCTCAACCTGTCGTGATAAAGTATCATTTCTTTATTATTAACTGCCCCATTGTGACAGTACAGGCATTAATTTTCTCGTTGCTAGACACCTTTAAAATTCTATTACAGTGAGAAGGGCCTTCTCTTTTTTTTTTTAAATTGAAGAACATGTGGAACTGACATGGATTATTTGTCTCCTGAAAATGTATAGATAGACGTGAACACATACTATCAGATATCGATTATGTTACGAAATCTGCAGGGAACTTATGTGCTTATGTATTTACTTCAAATAAATGCGCTTAACAGAATAATCTTTCGTTGATGAGCAGATTATTTTTAACATTAGATAAAATGCTTTAAAATTATCAAAGTGAAAATTAACATGAACATAACAAACTAGTGATTTACAATGATCAAAACCAGTCAAAAATAGACTTGTTTAGATTTTTATTGGTGAGTGTAATATTTCTCAAAAATGTCTCATCGCTTAGTGAATAGTATTGCGATTTATCGTTTTTGTGCCCTTATTGATTTTTATTATTTTTTATGACTTTGTATGTATATACACATATATTATTAAGACGTATGTAAGTACTTACGTACAAAATACATGGAATGTCGAAAAAGTAAATAAATAAATCAATAATGTGGAAGAGCGTAAAATAATGTATGTAATTATAATAGTAAGCAATACATTTCTAAGAAATTTAATCAACAGTATGTGCTTTTTTACTTTCGTCGAGCGCAATTGTATCAAATATATTATTATTGTTAGCCAAAAACTTTTGTCGACCTGACGGTTTAAAACGAACTGTTGTTGTGTGTACATAAGTATATGCTCCCAAAGTAAACAGAATAAAAACATGTTTACACTCCTTAACTCACAAGTAACACGGGTATACGAGGGTAGCCGTTTATATTTCGAGAATAATAAACAAAAAAAAATTTATTATCGAAAATAGTTTTAATGCTTTTCAAAATATTCTCCTTGAAAATCAATGCAATTTTGCATTCGTTTAAACCAATCCGAAAAGCATTGCTGCCAGTGTGAAGGCGGTATCTCCAAAATATGAATGCCTCAACTGCCTCTTCCGGCGTAGAAAACTGTTGACCACGAAGTTTTTTCTTCACATGTGGGAACAAAAAGAAATCACAGGGTGTTTGAATCAGGGCTGTACGGCGGATGGCTCATCAATTTAATGTTTTGGCCGGTCAAATATTCAATTGTTTGAACCGACCTGGGAGAGCTTTGTCATGGTGGATAATGACCTGTCGTTTTCGGTTTGTTTTCCTTATTTCTTCAAAAACTTTTGGCAAACAAATAGTTGTGTATCATTTGGAATTGACCGTTGGAATTGACTCTCTAAGGGCACGGTTGCAACGTGACCGGTTTTTCCGAAAAAACAGGCGATCATTTGTTTTGAAGTACTTACTTTGCACATGCTTCGAGCGCAAACAATTTTTGTTGGTTTTGGCTCATCTTGGAATACCCATACAGTCGAATGCTGTTTATTATCGCGCTCATACGTATAGATCCAAGATTCATCACTTGTGACGACTTTATAAATGTTCTTTGAAGCACCGTCATTGTATTTTTTGTGCATTCCTTGGCACCAATCGACGAGAGTCCTTTTTTGAGCGGTTGTCAAATTATGTGGTGCCCAACGTGAACGTAGCTTCTTAACGACTAAATATTCAAGCAGAATCTTATGCGCGCTGGTGTAACTAACACCTAGAAATGCGTCGATCTCTCGGTATGTCACATGACGGTCTTGCATTATTAATTCAGACACTGCATTAATGTTTTCCGACAAAACAACGTTTGTGGGACGACCTTCACGAAATTCATCATCCAAAGAACGCCGTCCAAGTTTGAATTCACTATACCAACGATATACTGTAGTTTTCGATGGTGCTTCATCACCAACAATTCAGCTCGTCGATGCATTCTTGTTGAGATAATCCACGCCGAAAGTTATGAAAAATAATTGCACGAAAATGTGCGCGAGTTAATTCCATTTTTTCGCGGACATAAAATTTTCAAGTTACTCTCAACAATAGAAATATCGACCGCATAATAAAACGGTCAAGGTAAATATATTGTCAAAAAAGACAAACTTCACGATGCAATCATCAGAACGGAGGCAACATTAACAGTGTTGCCAGTTCCCGAAATATAAACGGCTACCGTCGTACAAGGAACATCCACGAACACAATATTAGGTGGATTTAACTATTTTTGGAATGCCGACTACAAATTTCATTTCCGTCTCCTTCTAACATGTAACGTCTCTTGTATGTACACTACCGCTCAAAAGGTCCACTCACAAAATTGTACTAAAAGTAAAACTACCCAGAAATTTTTTGTTGTGTTATAATCGTAAGAATACTTAGAATTAAGAGAAGGTGTAATATTATACAGATAACTTATTACTAAGAAATTCCTTCAGTAAGAAGTATATGTATAAACGAAGAAATAAATTTTACGACCACAAACGACCAAAAATTAAGAAACAAAAAGTAGGTGCTAAATGTGTTTGTTTTCGTCAATAGGGGTGTGTTTACACCTGCGTAGGGGAGGTTACAGATGATTGTAACCATAGCTTAAATTCAGTTTCGAACAATCGAGGTGTTAATTTTATTGTGTACGTTATAAGTTCCGCGTAATAGTGTAAATAAGAGCTGGAAGAAAGTACTTGTTCCACGTAATACAAAAGTATCAAATCGGGCAGTAACACAATTTCGCATATCCGGAGTACCATGTGCGACAAAATATTAAGAGGTAAGAAGAAATGGGTTGCGAGATCGGAAAAGCAGTGGAAGACTTAGAGTAACATCTAAAGGTGAAAATCAATACATAAAAATCATGAAGAATTCGTCGACTAATCGCTCTAGCAGCAACAGTGGAATTTGATATGCAACGTCAAAACATTATTAGTGTCCCTACCGTAGAATATATATTAGAAGTCAGGGTTAAAAGGTGGTATAGATGCTAGAAAACCCCAATTAACAGTCATACATAAACGAAAGTGTCTCCAATGGGTAGAACAACACCAAAATAGGACCGTAGAGCAATGGAAAAAGGTATTATGGTTCGATGAATCGAAATCTGAGCCATTTGGAACTAAACGACGAGTGTTTGTACGTCGCTGCGTCAGTGGAAGAATGTAGGACCAAAATGTTGTTCAAACTATACAGCATGGAGGTGGAAATATGATTATTTGGGGGTGTTTTGGTGACGAACATATTGGTTCCCTAATTAAAATCGAAACGACAATGATCAAAGATGTGTATTTGCAGATTTTTAAAAATCGTGGTGTTCCACTTGGAAATGAATTAATTAGAGACAGGTTTGTATAAGAGGGTAATCTCAGAAATACTAGACCTGACGTGTAGATGACGATTGTTTGAAAAGAGCGACTATGGTAAAAAGTTCAAACCTTACAAAGCTTAAATTTGATGTGTGACGATGTTGTTTAGTATTTGTCTGGCAGCCCTCAATAGCGAATGCTCTCAGTAAATATGGAAAAATTATTTATCGTTGTGATATAAAACTTTCATTTGAAAGACCTCAGTCCAACCAATACTAAAGTGTGGGTAGATACTATTGTGGTGAAGGCGTGGGAAGTTGCGTTTACAACAATAAAATATTGGGTAGCAGAGTTTAAACGAAACCGTACCAAGACGAACATCGCCGTGGTCGACCAGATGAGGTGATTACGTCAGAAATGGTGAAAAAATCCACAAAATGGTATTGGATGACCGTTGACTGAAAGTGTGCCAGCTAGCAAACATGGTAGGCATTTCAAAAAGTGTTGTACATCGTATGTTGACTGAAAATTTGGACGTGAGAAAGTTTTGCGCAAGATGGGTGTCGCGTTACTCACAAAAGAAGAAAAACAGTATTGTGAGGATGTTTCAATAGAGGGTTTGACGAAGTTTTACAGAAATAAAGATGGGTTTTTATGTAAATTCATAACCATAGATGAAACATAGATCCACCAATTTACACCTGAGACGAAGGAAGGAACAGTCAAAATAATGGACTGAAAGGGGAGAATCGGCTTCAAAAGAGGTGATGCAGTTCCTATTTTCAGAAAGGAAAAACGATCGACAGTGAGTGTTATGCGAATCTATTAAAGCGTTTGAGTTAAAGTTCTAATTGCTTCCTCATGCACCTTATTCGTTACCTCCTTAAATTATTTTCTGTTTCCAAACTTGAAAAATGGTTCGGTGGTAAAAGATTTGCCATTAATGAAGGGATGGAATCTGCGGTTGATGGCTATTTTGATGAGGTCATCGATTCTCACTATGAACAAGGTATCGAAATTTTTTGTTTACTTTGTTAGATCGGGAATTTCTGGAACTATTCTAGTACCAGCAGGATAATGATCCAAAACATACAACGAATATTGCAAAAGCATCAAGTCGACGTCAATAATTATCTGGATAGTTTAATTAAGAGAATGCCTGAAATATGTGCTGCTATCGATGAAAAGGAACTTCAACATATATAATTTTCGTTAATTATTACATTTAAAAATGTGTATACTACAGTCTTAATAGTAAATTAAGTAAACGATGTCACTAATCCACTCAATTGTTTCGTTTGAATATTTTATTTTTTAGTGCGCGACAAAATTTCTGCATGGTGCGATTAAACTTTTAAGCGGTAGTGTATGTAGAAAAACTATTAAGTGCGTAATGCGTAAAAATGGGCTGTCGAATATTTTTGAAAATGCATTTTTAACATTCATACTTAACATATTTTCTCTTAGTAAGTAACCGGTTAGCAAAGTAAGTGCTTTCAATTAAGGGAAGAACTATGTCAAGGTCTATGGTCTCAAAACACGATTGGCGATTACTGGAAAGTACGGAAAAGGTATAATTAATTAACGAATCCATAAGGATTGTAAAGGATTCTATGATATTACCTCACTTAATTATGGGTACCGAGACTCTACCTATTGGTGACTCTAGGGTGTGTTAAAGTGGTTAGTGCTTATCAAGAATTTATATTTTGCGAAGTTAATAATACTCATAATATAATACTAACTTATTTGAACGCCATGTTTCGGATTACATTGTACAAAGTACATTGTTTTACCACGTGATGCGTTTATGTCAGGGGGGAATTTCATGAATTAAATTTTAATCTTTTGAGACGAGAGTCGTCTGAGGGTACTCAAATATCTAAACATTTTCAAAGCTACCAAAATTATTATAGTATCCCCAATCATTTATTAATAAAACAATTTTTTAGGGAATCAGTATAAAATACTGACGACATCAACAACTTCTGATCGTGTTTTTTCCTGGCTGTGAGATTACTGTATTGAGTGTTACCGACAGTATGACTGAAAGTATTCGCGAAGATAGACTAATAATTTTGATAATACTTCACTTTAACAAAGTCTTTGATACTGTTTCTTTCTCGTGATTACTAAGGAACTGTCTTTCAAATAAGTCACAATTGGTTCAATTGTCAAACAGTGTCTCGAACAGTGTTTTATTGACATTTGGCATTTCTCAGGGGTCCAGACTTGGTCCTTTATAATTTTTTATATTTACTTGTATTATATTTCACATAGTAAACACATGCAGTAATCATATATGTGGTACGATGTGGAAGTTTAGCTTTAAAAGCCACAAGTGAATAATAATAAGAATGATGAAAAGTCCCGGGTTTATTATTAGCGAGTGAAAAAAAAATTAACGTCGAAATCAATTACAGGAATAAAATGAATATTAATGGGTATGTATTTTATTTTTGAAACATAATTACTATTTCCAAAAGAAATAAATACTAAATAAAAAAACATTTAAATACAATCAATATTAATAATAATAAATAAACATAATCATTTTTCATTATTTCTTACCGCAGAAAATTATATTTCGCGTAACTTGGAAACGTCATTTATTTCTAATCATTTTAAAGAAATACTCGTAGTTAGGTACTATAAAGTACAAATCAAACTTACATCAATAAATGTTATTACAACTAAGAAATAAAATAATAATTTAAATATATAAAAAACCATAACTAAAAAAGTTATATATTCTAGAATATCGTTAAAATCTAATTACTTTGAGAAATTTATATTTCGTTTTACATTAGAGCAATTAATTTATCTTAATAAACATTATTTAATAGTGAGACATAGATATGTATGTATGTATGTATGTATGCATGTACGTATATATAAGAATGCGTAAAACACAATGCATCGGACTACACACTACCGAAGGATAACGTCTTGCTATATGAATATATCAGGCCGTGCACAGAGTGGAGTATTTCATTTGACAAATAGAAACCCATAGTCAAGCATCGGAAAAAGTGAATTAACTTAGAATATTTATCTAAGCCAGCCAATAGTACTGATAATACTTTCTAACTACATTCGTTAAAAATACTTTTTGAATTACAGCGACACTTTTCTAAATACAAAAATTCGAGCGCATTGTCATTTCTTTATTGAAAATGAATAACGATAGTACATTAACGAGAGTATACGACACTTACGAGGTGATTTTTAAAAAAAATGCAGGTATGAAAAGATTTTTTTATATATAGTAATAGTAATTTAACAAACATGAGCATTTATATTATAAAATAGCATGTTTACAGATCCTAGGGTGGAAAACTGGTATTTCTTCGGAAATCCGTTTGGATGCATTGCAATTTTGTTGATGTACCTATATCTAGTACGTATTGGTTTACCAAATTACATGAAGAATAGGAAACCCTATAACATTACAACCTTAATACAATTATATAATTGCTACCAAGTAATAGCATGCTCAGTTGTCGTATATGGGGTAAGTACATAAAAAATGTTTTAAGTTAATGATTATGATTATCATAATAATTATGAATACATAATTTAGATGATATCAGCGGGATGGACTTTAAGATATAGTTTAGAACCAATAGATTATTCTATTACACCAAAAAATTTAAGAATATTAAATTTGTGTTGGTGCAATTTTGTGTTAAAACTAGTAGACTTACTGGAAACAATGTTTTTCATATTAAGAAAAAAGGAAGCCCAAGTGACGACATTACATTTATATCATCACGTAACAACATTATTTTTTGCATGGGTTTCACCGAAATACATTGGTGGTAAGTTTTTTTATTATTTTATTACTTCAAATTTGAACAAACAAAGTCTATGAACATATATATAACCATTTGAGATCTATGAAAATAAATAAATTGAGAACAAATAAATTAATCAATGCATGTTTTAATAAAGGGTACGGTTTCACCGCAGTAACTTTCTCACTTCACTATATCAGTTTCTTACTAAATTGTAACCGGTAAAGTTAGTTTTGGATAAATATAACTTTTACAGAATAATACTAAAAGTAGTCTTAGCATAGAAACAAATTAATTTATTCCTAAAAATTAACAAATCTACGTTTATATTCAATTTCAATTAATTTATTCTTTTTCAAATATTTTTCCGATTTGTATTAATTTTGCATAAAGTTGAAAAACCATTTGTTGTTCAGAGTATAGGTTTCTTGGACTAAGTTTATATTAAACAACATCTAGATGTATATATATTTATGTATATATGTATATATATATATATATATATATATATATGTATATATATATATATATATATATATATATATATATATATATATATATTAGATTATTCAAATTTTTTTAACAAACTTAATGAATGATCAAGAACACATATGTGCATCACACGGAATTCAGTACATTTTATTTACTTATTACATTTAAACAAAACATTTTTCGAAAAATCAAATTTATTTTAAAATTTTACCCCACTGGCAAACTACTCATTTTAAAGCTTTTCCACAAAAACGAATAGTAGCATATCATAATGTCATAATTTTATCTATGACCTATTTATTTCTAAAACTTAAATAAAATCGTTTCAGTCGTTTTTGAGAAAATCGTATTTTTTAAATTTATCACATGAATAAACACCCCTTTTTCAATTCATTCTAAAAGAACGAATAGCAACATTTTGTTATACTATTTACGGTTTATTTATTTATTTATTAAATTTAAACAAAACGTTTTTGAGAAAATCGAACTTATTTTTCAATTTTTCCCTGCTACCCATTGTTACATGCCTGTAACACCTTAATTAAATTTAGTTTTATTTTATCATATTTTCTTTGCAGTATCATTAATTTTGATAACATTAATCTCGGTTATAACTTTTCTTTCGTTGTTACTAATATTTTTTAACCATCTCCTAATTCATTTCCCTTCTGTATTAGTTATGCAGATCTGTGAAGGCCACTATTAGTAGATATATTTGTGATCGTACCGTGTAGGCGATCTTACGTTTCGTATTTCCTTTGTCGTAGCGTTTTCTTTGAGTTTTTACGTACGCCTGCAAATGATCGGGAAAATTTTCCACGCACACGACACTCATCTTTGGACCTGTCTCGTGATGGATGCAATTGAGAAATACCTAATTATTAAATGCTTTTTTTTTGTGAAATTAATAATAAGTCCTCTACTACTTTAGGAGAAAACTGATATTTCGAAGAAATTTAATGTATCTAATTTGTGAGAATCTATACGATTGCATTCATTTATCACGAGCACGTATAGTTTTTATTCTTATGAAAAAAAACATCGTTATAAACTAAAAAATTTTTTCTCATTTACTTTACGAGTATTAATTTATGTAGTGTTTTCCTTTTCCTGAATATTCAGGTGATTTTTATGCTGACCTCATATTTTATTGCGACCATTTTCACACGGGAAGAAAAACAATAATTTAGCGCCGACCAACCAAATTTCTTGAAATTGAAACGTACGCAAGGTCAGATAGTTTAACTGTGATTTATATTTCACGAAATTTTTTTTCTTACGTGTGAAGATTCTTAGGGGAAAATCGCTCTTAATAATAATAATTCAGTTAATTAGTTTTTTTCCCGAGTTAATTGTACCCACTACAGTTAGGGAGTACTAGTCTTTGAAAGAAGTTTTCAGCCTAAATTTTCTTTCCTTAACTTAATAAATTCAGTAATTAATCTTGCATTACAATTTTAAAATTAAATAGTGTTTTATGGATATCATTGGTTTTTATTATTTAGACAGTTCTAGCGTAAATTCCTTGTTAGTTTTATACAGCCATCTATTTGCAAGATTTCTTGTGCAGTAAAAACTGTAATTATTATCTTTGCCGCTCGACATATACGCGTTAAATATTTTATTCGTTCAAATAGTTTTCATAATTAATAAATTAATGTTGCACATTGTGACAAATTTTAAGTAAGCTTTATTTAATTGATTATATTTTGTTGTGAACCGAATATATGTATATCTGGAGTTATTTGTGATATTTATATATTTATGTATGTATGTATATATATTTATTGAAAATATATAAACGTTAAATATATTTGCAAACTTTTTCTTTGTTTGTTGTAAATGATAATACTATACAGGGTGCGGCGCTTAAATCCGGACAAATTTCAATTTGAATTTCCCGTCACATAGTGTTATAAAATCCGCCAGAGATCGCTATTGGCGTTTTTGTAAGCCATGGGCATCTAGTAAATAGTCATAACCTAAAAATGGCCGGGATGTTACGTACAACTGCGGAGTACAACCGAAGAGCCGCGATTATCGAAAGTCTTCGCGCTGGGCGTTCGCGAAAATAATTCGAAGCTTCGGGTACCCAGATCAACTGTATACGTATTACATCCAAGTACAATGCTTCTGAAGAGTCAAAAAGGGAAGGTTCCTCTAACCCAGCGAGAGAGAACTCATTCGAGGGAACGCATTTCACGAACTCCGGCAGTCATCAAAAGGCTCAGGCGCTGATTTTGGAGGACCCGGGACAATCGTTGCGGAAATTGGCATCAGTATTGGGTGTCAGCGAGCGAACCATGCGTCGGATTGCAGAGGAGGACCTACGTTACAAGTCGTACACAATAAAGGTGCGACAGATGCTGTCTGAGGCTGCCAGAACAAAACGGCTTGCTCGCTGCAACCTGTTATTGAGTTCATTAAAAAATGAAGCGGTAGGACGAATCAGATTCTTTTCTGATGAAAAAATTTTCACTGTTGACGCGAAGGTCAACCGGAAAAATGATCGCTGGCTCGCCCACGACCCCGAAGACGGCCCGATTGTTGCTCGAACAAAATTTCCGGCTAGTGTTCACGTCCTAGGTGTTGTGTCCAGTGAAGGTGATGTCATGCCGCCGCATTTCTTCGAAAAAGGACAAACTATCAATAAAGAAGTTTATCTGCAAGTTTTGACAAATGTTGTGAAACCGTGGATGGTAACTGTGGCCGCGAGGAGACAATATGTCTTTCAGCAGGACGGTGCACCGGCCCACACGAGCCATTTAGTCCAAAACTGGCTATCGGATAACGCGGACATGTTCTGGAGCAAAGAGTTCTGCCCCCGAATAGCCCGGATTTGAACCCCCTGGACTATTATGTTTGGAGCGTAGTCGAAAGGGTTACTAACAAGTCCAGGCACCCTAATGTCGCGTCTCTACGCACCGCTATCGAAGCAGCATTCACCAATATGGACAGCGCTGTTTTAAAGAGAGCATGCGACCGTTTACAACTATATTTCTGTAAATGAATTTTCAATTTTGTTCATATTTTGTGTCAATAAATTTGTTTTTAAATGAAAAATTAAATTTGTCCGGATTTAAGCGCCGCACCCTGTATATAATTCGTCGACAAAGATTAGTTTGACCTCTACAAATAATTTACTAGCATGTTGAATGAACCCTTATTACTTAATATTCATTTTTTCCCGTTGTAGTATTAAATTTCTTTTTCCACTATATGCTATGTCTCTGAAGGTTTATTATTTTACAGTGAACTACTCGAGATTAGTAGGTCTGCTTTTTTTGTGTCGTTAACCACGCCTGTACTCTCTTTTACCATCTGCAAATCTTATTATTGCTCATTTTGTCGATGAGTATTAGACAGCGTTTGAAGATTCTTTAATACTGTGGCTTTCCCTGAAGACCTTCATTATTAACCCACCCCTAAAGCAAACTCAAATCGGGTGGAATTCTCAAGTGTGGCAACGAGTATGTTCGGGAGAGGTTGTTTATTTTGTTTTATTACTTATTATCATTTTTTATATTGGATGACGTTACAATTTTGGCGTCCAATGTCTAGCTGCGCTTGCCATTTTCAAGGGCTATTGTTGTTTCGTGAAGCCTGTCTTTTTTCTTCTTGGTATTATAGCTCACGCAGAACAACAAATAATTTCTAGTCGCAATTTTTAGCGTAGAGTTATGTATTGTGTAGTTTGTTGTGTGATCTTTAAGATGATACTAATAAATAGTAAAATGCACGTTTATTTCGATGTTAAGTGGAATTATTTAAATCGAATTTCATTATCCGTATTTGTGCTGTGATAAAGCGTGTCTGTAATATATTTGTAAGATCATTCTTGAGAAGTTTCGGTTCTAATTTTTAACTTTCGTTTATGACCCGATTTTAATTTTCATTTTTCACCTACAGATTTGTGACTACTAATTTTTTATCTATCGTTTAACATTTAGAATGATCGATATTGACCTTTTGTTATCGATTTAGTTTATTATTTTCTTTAGTGTACGGGATTTGAGTATCGTTATGTTTTAATAGCGCTAAAAAATTAGAATATCGTTGGTCTAATTTATGGTTTGCGCCTTAGAAAGTGGTAATGAAATTTGTTTGTGACCAGGGTGAGACATTAGCTTTTCCACATATGTTTATATTTACCACGTACACTTATGTATACGAGGCGGAAATAAATTACAATCTACGTTCATTCCTTCCACTTCTCTCTATACTATGAATGTATGCATACTAACATACGTTATGTGCATGCATGAAAACATTTTTATGAAATTTTCTGTAGCCATAGAAAGCGTACATTAAATTTCATTTTATAGGAATTTTGTAATCTTAACCTATTCTTAAACAATCATTACGTATAATAAATTATGTCCTTCAGAGCATAGGTGACAGTCGTGTTTTGCTCTGGACACGACTCTGTACCTTACCATCCATAATATATAAATTTAAACATTTTTTCCATCACACTGATAGAAAAAAAACTTATCATCGCAATGTTTAATAATAACATATTGATGATTTATTTAAAAATACAGATTCAACGGTTAATGTGTAGATAGTAAATAATAATTATTTTATTAATTATAATCGTTCTATCTATATTGCAGGTGGAGGTGCTACGTTTACAATTATTTTGAATAATCTGGTTCATGTTATTATGTACACATATTATTTTCTCTCTACATTCGGGTCAAGTGTACAACAAAAACTATCTATCGTTAAGTCCAAATTGACCATGGTACAGATGGTATGTACTAAATGTAAACAAATATTTACATATTACAGAAAGCTAATTACGAATTTATAGGTTCAATTTTGGATGCTGGCGATTCACACGTTAGTTGCTAGGAGTGCATGTGGACATAGAAGAGTAGATTATATAGTGTCAAACTTATATATTGCGAATTTAATTATTAATTTTTGCTTCTTCTTGAACTTTTATTTACAAAGTTACAAAAAAAAGAAAGTAGAATAAATTTTTTTAACTTTCTAATTATTTGATTGTTATTATTTAGCTATTGGGTAAATTTTAAAAATATTTTATATTTGCTAGTTAAGTAATAGTTTAAACATAAATCCTAATTTAAAAACAATTGCCGATAGACATGGTAAACATTCATTGAAATTAGAACAATTGTTTGTAATTTATTATATTTTAGACAGTGTCGAATACAGAGCGAATTGGGGCTAATGCTGATGCAAATGGTGCAAGCAAAGTGGGCACCAATAAATATTTATTATGGCACATTATATTTAGAAAATTATATATAAGTATGTATGTACATACAATAAAAAAGAAAAAGCGGTATATTTAAAAATATATATGTGAGTGTTTATATATATATATATAATTCTTATTTACTTATTTATATAAGAACATATCTATATACAAGAAAATAATAAGAAAAAATAAAAGTAAGGAATATTAGTATTTACATATAACGAAAATATGAAAATGAAATAAAAAGTCGGGTATGAAACACGAAATGTAATCTTGTAATTTTTCCCATAATTAGTTGTGAACGTAAATCTGTGTACAGTTTTAGTTTTCTCCACAAACATTAATTTTTACAGGAATATAATGTGTATCAATTTGAAACTTATCAAATTTTTCAATAAATATACGGTACCTGGCAACTGAACTAATTCTATTGCAAGGCTCTAAAGCCACATTTCGATTTTGGTATTTTTCATATTTACCCGAAATAAACAAAAGAAAACATATATTACTAACGCAAAATGTTGATATATGCTTTATAGAAGATATTACATTAATGTTTTGTTAATCCTCCTTTGGATTTAATGATTACACTAATACTGGAATCACCGGAAATACAAAATTTTACCACGTTTTGCATTTCTCTTGCTAATGTCTATAAATATTATCTTTTAGAACTGCTAGTGTTGGGTACGGGGATGAATACGTATACTTTTTCAACATGCTTCATACATTTTCGATCGGATTTATATTGGATGAATTTCCAGCCAGGGTAAAAGGGGTATGTCATGCTCTTGAATCAATTTTTTTTTATCAATTTCACTGTATGGCGTCGTACTCCAGCCTACATGAGGGTGTACAGCCCTTCTTCATTTAGTAAGCTGAGAAAAAGCAAAAATACAGTTTCAATAGCCTTTTTATATTGCGTTCGATTCATGGTGCTCTCCAGAAAATACAAAGGTCCGGTGCCGTTCATTGTTATGCGAGATCATGGGTGGTGTTTTTTCCGTACAACTTCATCACTTCTTGGGTACTCGTCTGACAAAATTAACACTCTTCATCATTGCTTCAAGACGGGATTCATTGCTGAAAACGCTTATTGCAAGAGAATGTGACTTATAAAAATGAAATTTATTATAAAAATTAATACTTTCAAGAAATGATTTATTAGTGACCAAATTTGTACTCATTTACCAATTTTTATTTCCAATCTTCAATCGTAAAATTTCTGTGCATTTTTACTCATTATAGGCGTGCTTTTTTCATTTTTAGTGACAAACTAGGCTTCTTGACTGGTCTGCGATATTTGATTCCGGCAGCGTACAATCGTGATCGCATAGTGCGCTCAGATATGTTTATTTTATGTACTTTCAATTTATCTAGCAGCTCTTTAGCAAAATATTGTCTATTTTAGGGTGCTGTTTTTATAATTAGGCGATCGTTTCTCTTGGTGGTTTTATAGACACCATGGCAAAGACTGCAACCGCTCGATACGGACGGAATATTTTTTCGAATTAATGCAGCTATTCGGTTGAATGTATGTCTAGAAATTTTTTGAATTATTGCAATTAGCGAGTTCAGATATATATCTTATCTTATATTTTTAATAAAGTCACTGCTTTAATTTTTTCTGCGCTACTAACATCTTTCACTTTCACCTTTCCAAATTAATTACAAAGCTTAAAAATTCACCAAAAAAAATAACTAATAAAATTCACAATATATTATTAAAACACATATTTCGGGGATTTTCCTAATAATGGTTGTTTCTTTAGGAATAGATTCCCTTTCAGCAATTAAATCCATTTAGAATCAAAAATTTGAAAAATATGTAAATACAAACAGGTTGCATTCCAAATTTTCGGTGCCCAACAGTGGCTTTGATTCAATTGCCAGTTACTGTACATATAAGTGGATGGGTGCCTTACATAAAATGATCCATTGAAGCGTGAATGAAACGATTCACAAGCATTTGTTATGTGAATTAATGATGCATTTGCATTAGCCCTCATTTTTGGAGAATTTTGCATCTGCATTGATATGCACTAGTGGCCATAAATGAGGGATCACTATAGGTAAAATACAAAAAAAATGATACACTTTTGGTAAAACAATATACAGCGTGTTTCAAAAAGAATATATGTATTAGAAAGTATTATTTTGTTCAAACTATCGATCGCTGCGCCTCGGCTCAGATATTGGAGAAACGAATACATAGTCTAGTTTATTTAATAGCCGCTAGATGTCAGTTGTCTGCTGTTTTTCTTAGTAACCGTCATATGTTTAAAATGACTACTACACAGCAGAAATCATTTTGTGTTCTCGAGTTTGCGGAGAGCGATTCCATGGTTACAGTGCAAAGACGTTTCAGGTTGAGCTACCAAATTGATCCTCCGAATGGGTGGAACATTCGCAGATGGTATCGACAGTTTGTAGATACAGGATGTGCATGTAAAGGAAAGAGTCCTGGCCGCCCTCGTGTTTCTGAAGAAAATGTTGCACGAATTCAAGCTGTATTCCAACGTAATCCTTCAAAACCAACTCGTTGTGCCAGTCGGGAGCTACAACTGCCTACAACAACAATTTGGCGTGCTTTGAGACGTCGGTTGGTTATGAAGGGGTACAAACTACAGTTGTTACAATTTCTGCTTCCTGATGACAAATGGAAACGTGTGGCATTTTGTAACGAGATTCATGATGCTATTGACAATGACAACACTTTCGCACAACGCATCGTGTTCAGTGATGTAGCGACTTTCCATGTTAGTAGTCTGGTAAACAAACACAATGTTCGAATTTGGGGTCTATGGAATCCACATGTAGCCATTGAACATGTACGAGATTCGCCTAAAATCAATGTGTTTTGTGTGATATCCCGATCATCTGTTTACGGCCCATTCTTCTTTGATGGAAACACGTTTAACGATCAGCAGCATCTCGCTATGTTACAAAACTGGTTGTTTCCGAGGCTACACGAAGACAACTTCATCTTTCAACAAGACGGGGCACCTCCTCACTGGAGTCGCCGAGTGCGAGAATATCTGAATGAAACTCTACCGAACCGATTGGTCGTCAAAGAACTGGCGACTTAGCATGTCTTAGCTGGGCTCCACGGTCACCGGATTTGACACCCTGTGACTTCTTCCTGTGGAGTTACGTTGAAGATAACGTTTATGTACCACCACTCCCACAGAACCTGGAAGAGTTGAAAAAACGGGATCCGTACTGCCATAACATCAGTGACGAATTACATGCTTGCCCGAGTATGGGACGAATTTGAGTATCGATGTGATATTGATCGTGTCGCTGATGGAGGACATATTGAACATCTGTAATCTGAATTTGAGAGGTTCGTAAATGTGTGTTTCGTATGTCTTAAAGTTTAATATATATATGCATTCGAAATACGTATATTCTTTTTGAAAGACCCTGTATATTAGAAATTAAAACTAATCTATTGAGTTTATTATAATAGTAAGTAAATATATTGTTTCATTTAAATAGAAACGTTAGATAATTATTACTGGTAGTTTATTAAAAGCAAAGATAATACAGGTACCCTTTTGATATAAAAAAGAACACAAATGTAATTTTTTCAACAATTTTATTTTTGATCCCTAGATGCTTTTTCAAGTGAAGAAGTAAGTGGCAATCACTGGGGGCTAAATTAGAACTACACGGAAGGAATTTTGCTCAGCCATATGTGTAGACGACAATTGTCCTAAGCAGAATAATCTGAGCATGCAACTTGTGTTTTGGATTACACGATGCAGTTTGGTTAAGGTGTCACGATATGTTTCAGAATTTATTGTCACCCCGAGGCAAAAATCAACAAGCAATACTATATATTGGGTCTGGGAAAAAGTTCGTGGCGTTTTTTCAGTAAAATTCAACTGGTCCCCGCATGGCGCGTGGACGAATTCATTTAAACCGAATATGCTCCATTATTATCGACAATGTTTCGCCATTTTTTTGGTAGATCCATGATCCCATCGGTGAAAAATTTCTGTGGTTTCTGGTCGAAAAACTGAATCAAGTAGTTTTCACAGGCTTCTTTTGAAACCAACTTAATTCCATTGAGAGAGTTCTGCAGAGATCGAAACAGATGATAGTCAGAGGGTGCTATATCCGGACTGTAAGGTGGGTGCATCAAAACTTCCCAACCAAACTCTCTCAATTTTTGACGGGTCATCAAAGAAGTGTGTGGTCGGGCGTTGTCATGATGGAAGACAACACCTTTCCTATTAATCAATTCGGGCCGTTTTCTTTCAATCGCCTGGCGTAATCTCTCTAGTTGTGCACAGTAGAGTTGAGAATCAATCGTCTGACCAGTTGGAAGTAGCTCGTAGTGGACGATTCCCCTCCAGTCCCACCATACACACAGCATCACTTTTTTTGGCGTCAATGTTGGCTTAGCGAACGCTTGTGACGGCTCACCATCCTTTATCCACGATCTTTTACGCTTCCGATTATCGTACGTAATCCATTTTTCATCTCCGGTTATTAAACGTTTCAGAAACGGCTCGATTTCATTCCGTTTCAGCAGCGCATCGCAGATGTTAATTCGGTCAATCATGTTTTTCACGCTCAACTCATGAGGAACCCATACGTCAAGCTTTTTTTTGTAACCAGCTTTGTGTAAATGGTTCAAAACAGTTTTGTGGTCAATGCCTAGCTCCATGCCAATATCGACACTGCTGATATGCTTATCTTGTTGGACTTTTTCAAGAATTTCATCAGATTTTTCAGTGATTGGACGACCGGAGCGTGACTCATCTTTCACATTGAAATTTCCAGAACGAAAGCCAGCGAACCATTTCCGCGCAACAGATTTCGATAAAGTACCTTCACCGTACACAGCACAAATTTTATCACAAGCCTGCGCAGCGTTCTTCCCCTTATCATAATAATATTGCAGAATATAGCGAAATTTCTCATTATTCTTCTCCATTTTCAAGTGCGAATAACTTTCCAACCACTGCACCGATTACAATGTTTCTACGCTCAAACTAACGTTCGGAAGGTCATCTAAAAAACGAGCCGTCGGTGGTGTCGCTGTGACTTGTTGTTCTTTAGTTATCGGCAACCAATGCCATCTATCGGGAAAAACGCCACGAACTTTTTCCCAGACCCAATATCTACCTTTATAGTTAATAAATTCTTTAGAAATTTTGGGTAGTTCCAACACAAGTTTTTGAAGAGTTTCAACTGGAATATTATTCCAAGCATTTGTAAGGTGTTCCCACAGCTGTTGCTGCGATTTTGGACAGTGTTCTCTCACATTTCTGTCTAAGTCATCCCACACCAACTCGATAGGAGCCATATCGGGAGATTGTGTGGGCCAAACCATATTTACAAGAAGTCCTTCTTCTTTTTTTTGTTTCACATAATCCTTACAAAGTTTAGCACTATGTTTGGGGTCATTATCTTGTTGGAAATAAAAACCTCCTATCAATTTAATTTTGGACGGAATTGCATGTTCCTTCCTTCCTTTCTTAAAATTCCATCAATTCTATGCAAATCTCCAACACTATTAAAAGAAAATGAACAGTAAACAAGAACTGAACCTCCACCGTGTTTAACTGTCAACACAACACATTCTGGTATCGTCCTTTCGCCAACTCGTCTGCGAACAAAAACGCGCCAATTACTTCCAAATACTTGGTACTTCGATTCGTCCGTCCACAGAACCCGCTTCCGCATTTTCACATCCCAAAGTTGGTGCCCCTTGGCCCAATTTAGTCGTTTTTTACGATTTTGTGATCGTAGCAATGGTTAACAAACAGCAAATCGCCCTTTTAGTCCCACCTTCGATAAACGTCTTTTTATGGTAGTCAGCGACACCGGATTTTCACGATTTTTATTAAATTCTGCGCGAAGTTGTAGCTGTTAACCATCTATTACGTTTAGATAGCAGTTCAAACCGCAAATCTTCTTGCCTAGTGGTCATCCTTGGTCTTCCGACACGCTTTTTTGATTGAACTGCACCTGTTGTTATGAACCTTTTCACTGTATCTTGGACTGCATATGTTAATTTTAATTTTTGCGCTATTGTCCGCAATGACAATTTTTCTTCATGTAATGTTATTATAGCACTACGAATTTCTGTAGATAATTCCATTCCTTTTGGCATTTTGTATGTTTGTTCACGAATACTCATATTGCAACTTACTCGGACAGATTCCAGACGAATACTAAATTTATCTTAGATTGCAACATTCTGTGTGGTACCACAAATTCCTATAAACTCTTTCTTAGAACCATTATAATCTTGTAATATAAAAAAAAACCTTTTAAAATAAATATTTTCAGGAAAAATATTAATACTGAATACGGGCCATAAAACTTCCCAGAAACGCACTCCCATCTGTTATTTCAACTGTCCCTACCGAAACCCAGATGTAAAGACAGATTCTATCGATAGTATGTGATCCCTCATTAATATCTGGTAGTGTATGTCTCTAACAAATAATCTGCGTGGTTTATTGCTGAATAAATTAATTGCGAAATAATCATTAACTTCGTGAAGACTCTAATATGTTAGTCTTAAAGTATGTTCAATCATCTTTCGATTGCAGAATGTATGTTTATGAATTCATTAATTAATTCCAAATTTTGAATTTTGCGCTACCATGCTTGGTACAAATGAGACCGGCATCCGATAATTTTTGTTGTTGGTCATGTATTAGGCACTAGCAAAAGTAATTTAATTTACTCTCATCCGGTTCACGATTATGTATAAAGTGACTTCTAGTTACAGTTTACCATGTGTTAAGATTTTAGTGGTACAATTACTAGATTCTTTTAGTATAATGCCACATAACCTCCACGTTTCAAAATTTTCTGCCGACAAAATGTAAATTTATCAACTATTAACAACTTTTTTTTGACGTATATGTTCATTAAATAGGTCTTCATACTTTCACAAAATTCTTCAAAAACACTCCAGTAACAATAAGATCGTGTTTTATTTTTATATTAACTCCCCCATCCCTTCCATATATTTACAATACAAAGATTCATTTTGCCCTTAAAACTCCAAGAAGTAGTAAATAAAATAAAATTTATTATATTTAATATAATAAAACTTCATCAAAAAGGATACTCTGCATGAAATATTTTCTGAAGTCAAATTTAAAAAAAATAAAGTGAATCTAACTCTTTGCTGTTTTGAGCAGGCTGGCACATTTGCCAACCTTAATCGTTCTAGACGACCCCGAGTAATATCAAGATGCGGCAAAGGAAGTATAAAATTAATTAGTAAAAGAAATAGACGATTGACGGCACTTGAAATTACGATTGTGAATAGGGATAGAAGTAAATATTTGTCTGTTAGCATAGCGAGACGTGTCTTAAAAGAAGCAAATTTGCATGAGCATATAGCTATACGAAAACCGTTGCTATGTCGTGAAAATAAACAGAAATATCTTCAAGACATGGGCTAAAAGTCACAGAGACTGGCCAACAAAATAACGGGCAAATATGTTATGGACTGGTAACTCCTAATTCAAAGTGTTTGATCAAAAGTGCAGGATGTTTGTTTACGTTCAAAAGTTGAAAAAATGGTTCCTGAATGTATTACACCAACAATGAAAAAAATAGTAGTTCCGTCCTTCTATAGGATTTTCCCTAACAGGAACAAAAAATATGATCAAAGTTGACGATATCTCCAAACTGCATTAAATTCGTATTTATGCGCGATAACAATGCAGAGCGTACATGGTTATTGTGAAGAAATTACCTCACAAATATAGAAAATAAAGGAACATTAAAATTAATGACTTGATCCCCTCAAAGTCTGAATATTAATTTAATAGAACTTCGATGAGAATGTTCATGGAATAGGCGACATATGTATACAAAACAAATGCAACAAAAAACCCATAAAAAGATAAGTAAATAAAAACGGTTCTCGTTGAAAGTAAATCAATTAGTAATAACTTCATAAATTTGATAATTACTGTTTCTAATAAACAAAATTATGATATAACACTTTTCATTCTACTTCCTTGATGTTTCAATTATTGTAGTCTTTAATCAAATAATAGCAATAGCTAAACTATACAATTTTAGTACAATGAAATCATAAATGATTACTAAATGTAATGTTATATAAAAAAAGTCTATTGAAAAATTATTAGTAAATGTAGATATTTTAATCTTAAAATACATAAACTGGACGTCACAGACCTGAAGTAATATATTGTTTATAATTATTGGCTTTTACGATGTGAAACAGAAAAATTCTAAACTTAACTGCTTTTTACATCACATATATATATATATATATATATATATATATATATATATATATATATATATATATAATTTAAAACCTACCATGGGTTTAATATCTGCTTCTATAATGCAATTTATGGCTTCTAGAAGGCTTGAATTTACCGTTCTCCATGGTTTAAGAGTGAAGACGCATGCCCGGTTAGCATAAGATCATGGGTTCCAGTCTCGCGCGGGGAATATGAATTTTTTCAAAAATTCATGCATTGTATATAGGATATAAAAAGCGGTTAAAACTAGAATTTTTTAATATATTGCTAGCTTAGATTATTCATTACATTTTGCATTTTAATACACCCACACGGTTTTTCATCTCTTTTTCAAGTTTTAATATTTTTTTTATTCATAAAAATACATTTTTCATCACTACAATACTTCTACATAAACCCAAATGTGATCTATCTTAATTTGGTACGTAGACTTCCGCGGTCGTGGTCCATGCTATCTGCTTCTGGGTTTCCGGGCTGGAACCGCGTCACTAGTATATCTGCCGACGTTTCGTACCCATTTGTATGGGACATCTTCAGGGCTGAACTACTGCACTGAAACTGTTTCAGTGCAGTAGTTCATACAAAAATTAATTAAGAGAAGGTAATAAATTGCTATTTAGAGAGCAATTTGCACTCCTACAGAATAATATTTCAACTGTTACTGTTTCAAGATGGAAATTGAAAAGTAGCCTATGTTTGTGTACAAACGGAATATAAAAGTGCATTTTAATGTTATTTAAACATTTATTATTGTTTCATTTCCTTTACACCATAACTTTATCCTAAATATTATGCTGCGTTTTGTAATATGAATTCATTTAGGAAATGCTACACCTGATTATTTCAAATGTTAGCAACTGCATAATTAAATACACAAATTAATAAAATTCTAAAATAAATCGATAGATTAATCGTATTTAACATTACGATTAACTACAAACGTTAAATTGATTATTCTTTGAAAAGTGCAAGCGCTTTGATGAAACGAAAACTCAAATGTCTCTACAATTACAATGGGTGCTTGATGAATTGCAAACTTTTGATTTTTAATAAGAAATAATTTCGACAACTAAGTTGTCATCATCAGCAGCTAATTATTCACAGTGTCACACCTAGAACCACGGCAAAATCAGCAGTTGTTTCGCTTTCAACGGTATAAATCTAGTACGGACTTTGTCTTTACGAATTTTGCCGTGATTCTAGTTGGGATACTGCGATTAATTATCTACTGATGATACCAACTTAGTTGTCGAAATGCGTACACGGAGTATGAAAATTATTGTGGAAAGTGGTTCTATTATCCTTAATTGATTATGGTTTAGAAAAACTATTATTTCTAAAACAGTATACAGACTGTTCCCAGGAACATACTACAATAGCAAAATTTTTATCTATGGAGATGGAGACGCGGTTAAATGGGAGATATTCACATACTTTTCAATATACATCCTATGTAATAAAGCAAAGAACAAAAAGACAGCACGTTTGATTTTTTTAATAGAACACCTGTATACTTTCACATTTTTAACATAGGTTCCCTTGATCTTTTGCTACAACTACATATAAAATGATTTTTCTCTAAAACCAATAATAAGCATTTAAATACACAACCTATGCAATAAAATGAAGAACAAACGGACATCGCATTATTAGAATACTGCTACGACGTTTGATTTTTCTTTAATAGAGCACCCATTATTTCGAGTGTTCTTGGAAGAGTCTACAAGAGCAACTATGTACATAAAAAATAGACTGTTTCCGTGAATAGACTGTATATAAATACATTACTTTGCGGACTTTACTTACTCTGGAAATTCAGCCAGCGATTCATTATACGTGCGCCGAAAATGTAGAAGGGGTTTCGTCTCTGATATGTATGTAATGTAGTGTGTGTGCGTTCGAAGGTGTTCACTTGTACATTGTTTTGTATATTGTATAGAATTATGTGGAGGTTACGTAGGTCGATAAAACGACTATATCTAACAGAGTAAATAAGTTGGTTTGTGAATTTCCGGCGTTAATGTATGATGGTGCAAAAGCGAAATGCTTAGTTTGCGATAGATCGCTCATGAGTTGAACGAAATATAACTGTAAAAAACACGTGAATAGTGGATAGTACAAAATAAAAACTGGCGTAGGATTGAATAAGCGATTTCTATTCGATTTATGTTCGACACTGATAGTGTGCAACATATCATTTCATTTATTAAATAACGAATTATTTAAATAATGTTTGAAAATAAAATTAAATCGAAATGGCAAAATAAAAAACTCTGGTTATATGTGAACGAAACGACAGACTAAAAAATATATTGTTAATATCATAGTTCGTACAATAAGATCACTTAAGCCATCATCTTCATTCTAACTAGCTGCCAGAAGAGTACAAGAATTTTGTTACAAAATAAATCTATCGATTGACGTATGACTAATTTATATTTTTCTGCAGTCTTTTCACATATAATGCAGCCGCCGTCAAAGATTGGATATAAAAATTATCAAATGAATAATATATAAAATAAATGTAATAAACAAAAGTAAGAAAAGCTTGATGAAAAATTTTTAAAAAAAAATCTTTGTGGATTTGGATAGCTTGGGTAGTATCAACAAAATGTGCTCTTTCATGAGCAAGGCTCGGACATGAAATTGAATGTGAAATTGGCCAAACGTATAACAGGCTCAAACGCACTTTTATAGTGCGTTTTTTTCCAGATAAAGTAGTCTCTCTTCATAAAGAAATGAATATCAGTACCGTACAGTTCAGCTTTATGCAGTTGCATTTTACATTCGATTTCTCTTGGTATATTTGCTATATGAACGTATTCAGCGGATTTTGACCACGGATCCTCGTTCCTTCTGGAGCTATATTAAATCCAAAGCATGTTCCAGTTGAATCCCTAATGTCTTGACAGATGCCGACTGCGAATACAGCTCCCTAAATAGTGTCGTCAGTGCTTTCGCTGCAAACTTTTCTAGAGCTTTTGGGCCGTCGATTCCGATCAGCGATTTGCCGAATCTCTCATTTGATAACCCAATAGTGAGTATTTCGGGTTTTTCTTTTGATGAGGTGTATGAGTGTATAACAAGGATTAGTAATAAAACCACTGCTGGTAATGACAATATACCCAGCTTCTTAATCAGAGACTGTGCTTCTGTCTTTGCAAGTCCTTTACATTTCATATTTAATCTTTCCTTGCAGACCTGTGCTTTTCCGGAGGCATGGAAGATCGCAAGAATTTGTCCTGTTCTTAAGAAGGGAATGGCTAACGACATCAACAACTATCGCCCTATTGCTATTCTTTCTGTCTTTGCCAAGATTTTCGAATCCCTGCTTCACAAGCGCATATCAATTGCTACTAAACATTAATCTCACCATATCAGCATGGATTTATGGCACGACGATCTACAGTTACTAACCTCTGCACGATTTCTCAGGCCATTGCTGAGGCGTTGGATGAGGGTGGACCGTTGGATGTTGTATATACAGATTTTTCTAAAGCTTTTGATACTGTGGATCATACCATTTTGTTACACAAGTTGGATTCTTTTGGTTTTGATGATGCTTTGCTAGGATTTTTCAGTTCGTACTTAACTAATCGGTATAATTATGTGTCAACTTCTGGTGTGCCGCAGGATTCGACTCTTGGGCCACTTTTGTTTGTGATTTTCATTAATGACCTTATTGCTGCGATTGAATGCCCAGTACTAGCTTATGCCGACGATTTGAAAATTTACCACAGAATTGCTTCAATTGATGATGTTCGACTTTTGCAGGAGGCTCTGAGTTTTATCTTTGTCTGGTGTACCAACAATAATCTGTCACTAAATATTGAAAAATGTTATTCAGTCTCTCTCACACGAAAATTGAATAGAATTGAGTATCTATATCATATTGATAACGTGTTAGTTTCGCATGTGGATTCTATGAGGAATTTAGGTGTTGTTTTCGATTGCAGGCTGTCTTTTCTGACCATGTTTCGGCTATGCTCACGAATGCATACAAGGTTCTTGGCCTTATCATGCGGACTTCTAGGAGCTTTACAAACACGGGATGCATATCCTCTTTATTTCGTGCGTTAGTGCGTAGTAAGCTGGAATATGCTGCAGTGGTGTGGTACCCTATTTACGATAATCAAATTGATGCCGTGGAACAAGTGCAGAGAAAGTTTTTAAAATACTTATCGTTCAAAGAAAATGGTTTTTATATGGGACACTACACTGACTATGGGGAACTTCTACTTAGTCAAGGCTTTGAGTCCTAAGCAGAACGGAGACTGAATGTCAGTGCTACGTTTATGTCTGGCTTGATTTCGGGGAAAATTGATGCGCCAGAGCTGTTGGTTGGCGTAGGTTTTGCGGTTCCACGTCTGTAGTCGAGGTTCGGTGATCCTTTGGCAATGGGAACGCCAAGAACCAACATTCTGTTTACGGCTCCACTTACGCACGCGGCTAGGAATTTCAACCAACTGCATCGTCGCGGTGTTTGATTGGATTTAATTTGATTTATTTATTTATTTAACTTACATTCAGTTATTTTATTTTGTTATTAATTTTTTTTTTGTTTTTTATTTTTTTATATGTATTATCAATGTAATTGTAATTTTTGGTTTGTATACTCTATACGAGTACTCTGTTGGGTGGTTAATAAATAAATATTATTATTATTATACAATTGTTGTTGCTATTGTTCCCACTTCCTTTTTAATAATTAAATTTTCTTGTGAATATTATATTTAATAAAAACGTTTATCTTTAATATCTATATTTGTATATATATATATATATATATATATATATATATATATATATATATATATATATATATGGGTTAAAAAGTTCGTGGCGTTTTTTCAGTAAAATTCATGGTCCCCGCATGGCGCGTGGACGAATTCATTTAAACCGAATATGCTCCATTATTATCGACAATGTTTCGCCATTTTTTTGGTAGATCCATGATCCCATAGGTGAAAAACTTATGTGGTTTCTGGTCGAAAAACTGAATCAAGTAGTTTTCACAGTCTTCTTTTGAAACAACTTAATTCCATTGAGAGAGTTCTGCAGAGATCGAAACAAATGATAGTCAGAGGGTGCTATATCCAGACTGTAAGGTGGGTGCATCAAAACTTCCCAACCAAACTCTCTCAATTTTTGACGGGTCATCAAAGAAGTGTGTGGTCGGGCGTTGTCATGATGGAAGACAACACCTTTCCTATTAATCAATTCGGGCCGTTTTCTTTCAATCGCCTGGCGTAATCTCTCTAGTTGTGCACAGTAGAGTTTCAGAATCAATCATCTGACCAGTTGGAAGTAGCTCGTAGTGGACGATTCCCCTCCAGTCCTACCATACACACAGCATCACTTTTTTTGGCGTCAATGTTGTCTTAGCGAACGCTTGTGACGGCTCACCATCCTTTATCCACGATCTTTTACGCTTCCGATTATCGTACGTAATCCATTTTTCATCTCCGGTTATTAAACGTTTCAGAAACGGCTCGATTTCATTCCGTTTCACCAGCGCATCGCAGATGTTAATTCGGTCCATCATGTTTTTCACGCTCAACTCATGAGGAACCCATACGTCAAGCTTTTTTTTTTTAACCAGCTTTGTGTAAATGGTTCAAAACAGTTTTGTGGTCAATGCCTAGCTCCATGCCAATATCGACACTGCTGATATGCTTATCTTGTTGGACTTTTTCAAGAATTTCATCAGATTTTTCAAAAATTGGACGACCGGAGCGTGACTCATCTTTCACATTGAAATTTCCAGAACGAAAGCGAGCGAACCATTTCCGCGCAACAGATTTCGATAAAGTACCTTCACCGTACACAGCACAAATTTTATCACAAGCCTGCGCAGCGTTCTTCCCCTTATCATAATAATATTGCAGAATATAGCGAAATTTCTCATTATTCTTCTCCATTTTCAAGTGCGAATAACTTTCCAACCACTGCACCGATTACAATGTTTCTACGCTCAAACTAACGTTCGGAAGGTCATCTAAAAAACGAGCCGTCGGTGGTGTCGCTGTGACTTGTTGTTCTTTAGTTATCGGCAACCAATGCCATCTATCGGGAAAAACGCCACGAACTTTTTCCCAATATATATATATATATATATATACAGTAGTGTCCGGTTATAATGAACTACTACTGGCCACTAAAAATGGTTCATTATAGCCGAAATTCATTATATCTAACAAAAAATAAATTAGTACAAACAATTCTTGTATTGTATACTGATAATTTAAATGAACAAAAAATTATCATTTAACAGATTGTTTAAAATAGTCACTTATTTTAGACTGTTTATAAGACAAAGTTACGTAAATATCATTCAAATACATTTCTACATTAGCCAGGCTGTTCAAAATGTTATCTGGAGCTTCATTCATTTGTAAAAAATTACGTATAACATCTATATTTTGCACAACCTTTACAATGGGCACTTGCGGTAATGACGCATTAGCAGCACTACCTTCAGCTTCATTATTCTCTTCTTCATTCTCACTGTCACTCGTATTAGTTGTTGATTTTGAACGTACCCAAGCAACAATATCGTCATCCAACAAAGTTTCAGTACACATAACATTCTCATCGATACGCACATAGTCTTCAAAATTAGCATCCATTTCCACAATTAGAGGTAGACCATCACCATTATTTTCAACATTATCAAGATCAGTTCTCTTTAGCCACTCATTTAACGGGATTTCATCATCGTCATCGAATTTGTTTTGATGCTTAAGAAATCCTGCATGTTTGAAACAATTTCTTATTGTTTTTGCTGTGACGTTTTTCCATGCCATGTGAATACCGTTCACCGCATCAAGAAGACTAATACGACTGCCTTCTGCGCTGCTATCAATCATTATTTGTGAAAGAAGAATTCGTCAATAATTGCTCTTCAAACTGTGGATAACGCCTTGATCCATTGGTTGTAATTTGGAACTGGTATTAGGAGGTATAAACACCAATTTAATGAATTTCAAATTCTTTACCTCAGGGTGCGCTGGACAATTGTTTACTAGTAATACAATTTTTCTCCTTAATTCATTATCTCAATCGCGCAATTCGTTACAAAAAATACCTGACGTCATCCATGCTTTTTTATGAGAACTGTATTTTACAGGCAATCGTTTGCCGCGAAAACAACGTGGGTTTTGAGACTTGCCAACAATAAGTAACTTCCTTTTTTCTGTGCCTGTAAAATTTGCTGCATCCAAAACCGTGAGCCTTTTTTTTGATAATTTTCCACCAATGCAACTATTGCCCTTAAATTTCAGCGTTCTGTTGGACATTAGCCTGTAGAATAGACCCGTTTCATCTGCATTGAAGATGTCGTAGTCTTCATAATTTTGTCGTATGTTGGGCTATTTATTTTGCAACCAATCATCTACTCCTTCCATATTAACTGACGCTGCTTCGCCTATAACTTTTCCACTGTTGATATCGTGGCGTTTTTTAAATCTTTCGATCCAGCTTCGACTACATTTGAAATCGCTATCTTCCACTTTGCTTCCCAAGTCTTCTGCTTTTGTTTGCAGTAAAGCACCGGTAATCGTCGCATTCTTACCTCTTTGCTGAGAAAACCATAACAAAAGCCCTTTATCCTCTTTATCGTGAGCTGATTTTCTAATTTTTTTGGCATTAGAATTTTTTTGTTCATAATAATTCTTGAGTATTTTATCTCTTTCTTTCCAAATCATACAAACCGTCGACTTTTTTAAATTGAGATTCTTACACACATCAGCTTGTTTTAAACCACTTTGTAATTTTTTAATAATTTCATACTTTCTTTCTAAAGTGAAAGCTTTGCGCTTTTGTTTTTGATTATCACTTGGCGCCATGTTTATAAACCCACAAGCTACAATTGGTAAATACTGTAACACGAACAGACAACGTAACGTGACTAATTTGTGAGACAGACTGAAGGGGAAGGACTGACAGGCACCGAGTTTTTGATGTAACGGAGTTTTCGGGGGATTCCCATTCGATCGATAAAGAAAGTTCATTATAAGCGGCACATTGTTTTCGGTTGAAACGTAAAATATGGTTCATTATATGCGAAAATTCAATATATGCGAGTTCATTACAAGCGAAAAAAATACATTGATCTTAAGGGACGATTTATTTGGCCATCTAAAACGGTTTATAATAACCGAGAATTCAATATAACCGGGTTCATTATAAGAGGTCTCTACTGTATATGTCTATATTTTTTATAAAAACTTTTTCTTTTGCCTTTCTTGATATTATTTATTATATATTAAATTACCACGTTTGACTTCGTTGTTGTTTTAATTATTATTGCCAATTAGGCTAATAGTTTTTTGATTTCTTTGTTGCCTTTACTTTAAAATTTGAAAATTCACGTGGTGAGACAATGTTATATTCCACTATTAGAACTTAACAACCTAATACATAAACATTTCTTGAAAAATAATAAATTAATTAATTTACAGTATGTAAATATTATATACCCATATGTTATTTGGAAATAATAGACAATATTAAAAATACACCATTTTGTTTAGGTGAGTGCCGTGTAAGGACTAAATATAATTATGAGTATTCTTCATCCAATTACTCAGTATAAAACCTGTTTAATTGTCACTAGAATATTGTCCGAAGTTAATAGAAATGAAATTGCCAAAGCAGTTAAGGAAGTTTCTATATTTTAAAAATGATAATCAACACGAAAACAAAATGCTTTTATTTCTTACCGAGGGGGTAGCATATTTGTCGAAAGCCGGTAATTTGTTAAAGCAGACTAAAACAGGCATGCTTCACGTTATGTGTGTCGCACAAATGCTAGACAAATTTTTAAAAAAAATCTCAAAATTCCATCGCGTGTGGCACTTTACAGAGCAAATCTTCCACACTTGTTTTTTCTTGCAATTCCGATTTTGACAAGATAGGGTATGTGGTTAGAAGCCACTTACTTTTAAGTGGAACATTACCTTAGAGGGAAAGTAGCAGATGTTTGCAAAATACATTCCATCTTACACATACATACTTTACCAATTTCACATTGGGTCTATTAAATACGAAACGTTTTCGAAATACGGCACTTTAGAGAAATTTCGTACTGTTCTAATAACGAACTGCGATATATAACATACATTTTCGGAATATAGAGATTTACTATAGATTATAGCTAGAGGTAGATAGAATTTCATTGCAGTTCCCAATAGTAACACTGGATGTACAATGTCAAATATATAATCCTAAATCGAACCTATCTAAGAGACTACTATAACATAATAACATGATGAAATAGTTCTTGCCACTAGTTTCATGACCATCGCCAAAAAATGACTTCGTACAAGACCTGGTTGTTGTACACTTCACTATAACAGAATTAAATTAAAAAGTTCATTTTTAAAATAAGTTTCTGATTAAGAAACATGTATGTATATACTTGAATCTAGATTCTGACCAAGAGACATTCCCAAGAATTTATTGCCTCGTTCATTTGTTATATGTGAGCCATTTAACTCTATCTGCAAATAAAATACAATTCCATCAAATATATTCCTAAGAAACCAAGCGCTCAACTCAGCTAGTAACGCATTCAGATCCCTTCCCACAGCGCAACAATCCGGTCCCGAAACCACTGCAATCGTATCATCAGCAAACATGAACGAAGTATACTTGATGAACCCCACGATGTTATTAACAAAAAGAACGAACAACAGTGGATCCGACAGTGGAATACGATTTAAACCATTCCGTCACTACATTGCGAATATCGTAAGAATACAATTTCTCAAGTAAGAGATTATGATTTACACAATAAAAAGCTTACGACAAATCGCAAAAAATTCGTATAGATTCTTAGTGCACAAGTTTAACGCCAAAAAATCTAGACAAAAATAATAACCCATATACACTACTTATTTTAGGTAGTTTATTATCAATTTCTGTTTTGTGTAAATTAGTTTAATCAGCTAATCACGTTTCCTTATATTGTTTCTACAGTCTTACGTGCTCCTGCACTTTTAGGCAACACACCCATAAGGACTGAATCATCACTAATGTCCGAAAGATTTCTTGGTTAAGGTGATCTATAAAAACGATTAGACATTAATAACATATATACAGACTTGTTCATTCTAGAATTAGATATGCGCTGTCCACAAGTGGAAAGAGTGCAGTTAGGTTAAAGCGCGCGAGAAAGGAGGATTTCTCTCACTGGCAGTTTCGTGTATTGCAAACAACTTTCCCTACTTTCTCGCGTGAACCTTCTTATTCTAGTAAACAAATATCTGAAGTAGTTGACGTAAAACCTCTAACAGTTCGTCGTATTCTACACTAGGATTTTTAAAAGTTTCTTTTAATTTTTTCATTGTTTGAAAATCTTTTTAATTTTTAGAATTTTCTATTTCATTTATTTCATATTTTATTAGTTTCACGCCAAACGGCAAAACATTTCAAGAAAATAGCCATGTTTGAAAATCTCTTTAATTTTTAGAATTTTCTATTTCATTTATTTCAAGAATATTTTATTAGTTTCACGCCAAACGGCAAAACATTTCAAGAAAATAGCCATGTTGCATTTTATTAAAAGTTTCAAATAAAATGTATCAAATAATTTATACAATTTAGGTACGTATTGTCAATGCATAATGATTTACACCCCGACCTACACACATCATGTCGCTGGTGAAGATTGATTTCAGACATTCTCACGCGTAACACGCGAGAAAGTAGGGGAAGTTGTTTGCAATACAAAAGTGGGAGAAAACGAAACTGCCAGTGAGAGATATTCTTGCGCGCTTTAACCTAACTGCAGTCTTTCCACTTGTGGACAGCGCATATCTAATTCTAGAATGAACAAGTCTGTATATATATATATATGTTTAGTCGATAGAAAAATAAGTACATAGACTGCAGATCATTACAGCATGAAGATCGCACCTCAATGCATGGCGTAGAAAAGCCATCGATTTTTTTCTATTCAAGAATTAGTGAGACGTTGATAACTTGTAAAGCAGATATGGACAACCTTTGACAGTTGTGGGCCAAACTTTAATGTGCAAATACGTTCGCGGGCCGCGTTTAAAAGTAGTGCATTTTAAAGTAGTGTTCATAATTTTTAGCGATAGATATCAGACATGAAATAATACGACAATGTCTCGCGGGCCGGATCAAATCTTACAACGGGCCGGTTGTTGTCCACATATGTTGTAAAGCATAAACTTTCTAGTTAACTAAATAAGACTAGTAGTATACAACGAAAAATAAAATATATTTGAGATTTTCTTTTTGAAAGAACGAAAATTTTGCCAAACGAATTTTATTCATCCACTTCACTGTTAAATAACGTAAATTAGCCCGTTTTTTAAACCAGTTTTGAAACGATATAGTAGGTATAGATATATGAGAAATTAAGCTGGAACCGGTACTTAGGAAGAATTCAATTTTAAATGCAAATATGATGAATCAAATGCAATATAAAAACGTTACTCAAGCTTTATTTTTGCCTTTTCTACATTTACTAAATGACGATGACCGACAGTGCACCTGCTTACAGGATGGAACACCGGGTCATACTTCAAAATCGAACAATCAAGAACATAACATATCCCTTTTGCCCTGGCCCGGAAACTCACCCGATCTAAATTCGATGGAAAATGTATGGAGCTTGTTGAAAAAGTTTACGTACTTACTCTCGAACCAAACAATAGCAGTTCTAATAAAAGATAATATTCACAGACATATTGACAAGAGAACAAAACTACAAGAAGTGGTTAAAACTGCGGTCATTAAAGCTAAAGGAGGATTAATAAAATATTAATATAATATATTCTATAAAGCATAAATAAACATTTTGTATTAATAACACGAGGGGGTCCTCAAAAATAACCAGAATGGCAGCGGTGTGGATGGGGCTTGCCTAGCATGCATTCGTGCCGCTAGGTGAGCGTGACACAACTTGTTCTGCGGTCGGTGCAGTCGGTTATTGCGCGAATAAGGTTGTGTTGTTACAGTGCATTTTTTGTGTAAAAGCATTTTCGTTTGCTCGTCGTTTTTGTAATGTCGGACTTAAGTGAACAGTGTGCGGCTGTTCTATTTAGAGGTTCTGAGAAAAGTGCACAACAGTGTGCGACGAAAGAAGCCTGCTTTGTAGCAGAAGGAGGAACGGTTTTTCCACCATGACAATGCACCTACTCACACAGTCTTATCAGTTCGCCAGTTCTTGTCTCACGTCTCCTACTCACCTGATCTTGCTCTGTGCGACTTTTTTTTTGTTTCTACGAATGAAGAGAGATATGAAAGGTCATCGTTTAAACGACGTGAAAGAGGTAAAGAAAAAATGACACAGCAGTTGGCAGCCATACAAAAAAAAGAGTTCGAACAATGTTTCCAACAATGGAATCATCGATTAGACAAGTGTATAAAGTTAAATGGAGAGTAAATTGGAGGTATTAAGGTTGTTCTGTAATAAAACTAAAATACAGGTTTTCACAGACAAATTTTAATCTAATAAATTTGAAAAAAATACTAAAGTCAGAAGATGGCTCTAATTCAATTGCCAGGTACTGTACATTAGCTTTACATACGGTTCAACCAGTTGCTCAATAGATCTCTCGAACTGGAATAGTTGGACAATCTTTGTAAATTTCTTATTCTTTTGGTATTGTTTTTATAATTTCTTTTATTTATGGCCTGTTGCGGAGAAAACCGAACTTTTTTAAAATAGTAATTCTTAGTGGCGCCATCTATTAAAAAAATATGCGTTGGTAAGAGAAATATTCGTGCAAGGTTTGTACCACACAAGCTAACTGAATTCGACATTGTACAGACTTGATTAAAGACTCAAAAAAGGACGAAAACCTTAGGCATTCTATTTCAATCATTTACCGTATTCATTGGATTTTGCCCCCTGTGATCTCCAAATTACATATGCCGATGAAAGGACAGCGTCATGCCGACGTCATTGAAAAGGCGTCAACAGGGATCTTGAATGACATCTCTAAAGATGAGCTTAAAAATTCATTCGACATGTTAATTGACCGTGCAAAATATTGTATTGAAGCCGAAGGCAACTACTTTGAATAAAATAAATGAATTTTACCAAAATAGTAAGCTTTTGTTTGTGTTTTTAAAAAGTTCGGTTTTCTCTGGGACAGGCTGTGTATATTAAACAAACAGTTTAAACTTGTGCTTATTAATTCATATAATGCACTTCCGATTGTTCATTGTCTAATATACAATATTTTAATCGATTATTACTGATATTAACCTGATTGTTTTTGATCGAATATATTATTAATTTTGAGTAGTCAAAAACTTAATGCTTTTGCTAGCGGTAATAATTGTAATAAATGTGTATCTTTTCGTATTGATGTAATACATTTTCAGTATCAACCGTGCGTTTAAGTATAATATGCAGTCCGTCTGTCTAAATATTCATTAAATCACGTCCAAATTAGCTTAATGCGCGAGAATTCTTCCAGTCGTATTGCTTGTCTACAGAAAACTACGAATAAAAAGTTATTATTTACTAAATTATACCTAAATATAGACTGCTAATTTCAATCTTACAATTATTTCTTATTCAGACTAGTAATATTTAAAACGTAATGTAGGAATTCTTAGAATTATACCAAAACTTTGTAACTTTCGTAATTTACTACCCACATATAGTACGTATGTGTATTAATGTTAACTGCGAAAAATAAATGTTTAAGAACAAAGTAAAAATTATTACGATGTAGAAATTTCGGAAAAACATTCTTAATATGTATCTAATAAAAATTTACAAAACCTCTTTTAATAATAAATTACCATACATACTTACATATATCTTAAATACACGTAAATATTAGCTTTTTTACGTTTTTATTACATGTTCCAATATTTATAGCGACCACTTTGAATGTACATATTTACAGTTTATACAAATAAGTTCTGTTAATATGACATGCATACATAGGTATATGTATCACTTTATTTTAATACTAGGATTAGGTGGATGCTTTTGAATGACAGCCAATTCAAATGCAATTTATCTCGCTTATCACTTATAACAAACATATAAATATATATTCAACTCAATTAATTTCAAAACAAAACAAATGATAACAACTTTTATTACCGAAAATGTAAATAAATATTCCTTTCTTATAAGGTTTGGGTATTCGAGAGATTTTACTATCAGTTTAAATAAATATAACTGAGCCAATTATGTTGATTTTTTAAATGTGAGCAATAAAAGAATCACAACTATCAGGGACATATGCTAAACGTAAAAATTATTCACGATACAGAAAAGTATATAAACTTAATTTTGATTTCAGAAGTATGTAAAAACTAATTTTACTATGTAATACCGAAGAGGGCCAACAACTAAAAATATACATATATAGTACATAAACAAAAAATATCTACTTGCAAAAATAAAGAACGTTCAAGTACAAAACATAAAATTTAAGAATATGCTAATTTCGAATTGTGTGAGCGATAGATGAAAGCAATAAATTCCCAAAATAGGTGTTGTAACATTGAAATTATAATTCCAGTATTTATTGGGCACACTGAGTTAGACAAACAATTAAGAAAATGTATAACTTGTTACACCCATACTTTAATAAATTGTAAACAAGTATGTACATGAACAATGCGTATACGATTACTTTGGTGTGAAGTGTGAGGTTATGAAAGGCAAACATGACTCACCGTATAATAAGACAGGATACCTGAATTTTCGTCCAAAACAAACCACCGATATTGCCATCCTTTCATTACATTTGTCCATTTACTTAAGGAACCTTCCATTACGGCCATGTTTCAAAATTAAAACTGACGTGAACTTATCCTTTGCCAATATTAACACTGCCAACATCTGAAAATTTATATTATCGCACTAGTCACTTTTAAGATATCTTTTATTAATAACTATAATGAGCAATACAATTGTATTAATTTAAAAATTTAATGAAATATGTTTAACTCTTGAACATTTTTAAATATAAACTCAAAGCAATAATATAATAATGTTTTTTATTACATAATATAATCAAAAATCTAATATCTCTAATTAGAATTACTTTATACACTGTTAATATCAAGTAATAATATGTCAACATTGTAATCAAAATTCTCGTGAAATTTCAAGGAAATGTTACCGGCTTTTTATAAATTCTTTGTGTTATTACTTTGCTTATCAATTTTTAAAATAATTCCTGGAGGTGCTCTTTTTCATGGATTGCATTAAATGTAGACTTTTAAATTTAAATTTTAGGTCATAATTATGAACCACCTGGCACAGCTAGATATCCTTTAGGAGACGAAGCGCTTAATAATGACATTTTAACTAATCCATTTATAGGACAATCTACTTCCAAAGATTACAAAACATTTCAATCCAGTTGCACTCAAGGCGTTTCAGATATTTTAAAAGTTTGTATTTTATTGTTATAAGGATGGCATTACGTTCCCGGGGAATTTCAATATTAAAGATTTTAATTTTATTAAGGCATCTCATGTTTCCTGTCCTGTTGAGGCCGTGGGTCCAACCGATATATTGTTTAGCACTAATGTTTTAACTTCAAGTCCAGAATTGGCGTGTAAAAGATGTGATTTACAAGTTAAGCCAGATAAAGAAGGTGTAGTGGTGCACTGTTATGAATGTTATGATATACTGTCTTCAGAACAGGTATGGCGAGTTTATTTTTCTTACTGTGTGTAATGTATTTTTGTGTAGAACAGAAATAAACGGGAGATCGTCTATTTAACGCATTTTTTGGAAATCTCAGATTTTTTAAATACGAAATATTAATACGAGAGGATATAGCGAAACATCAGTTGTTAATGTATTCATTATTGCACAATATTATTATATAGTTGTTCTTGTTTAAAGAGAATATTTGTTACTTTGGACGTATTTATGATAAAATATCCGAAGACAGGTATGTTGACAGATATTACCACAAGTTTCAATTTATTTTATTTTGAAATTTCTGTAATAAGTTTTGTAGTAAGGATTGTTTGATGTTATAGGTTAAGATGTATCGAAGACTAGCAAATTTTAAAATAAATACATATTGTGTACAAAAATTTATACGAAGTTATTCACAAACAATTACTAAAACTGAAGTAACTGAAGAACATTGTAATGACATTGCAAATTTTAAAGAAGGATTGAAAATACATGGTTTTGAAGTCAAAGACATTCAAGCTGTTAAGGAATTTAATATAACAGGAATACAATTAATACATTTAAAAACTAAAGCTGAATATTTACATTTATATAGAAATGACAACAATAATGTGTTTTCAGTTAATTTTAGAACAACACCAAAAGATAGTACTGGTTTACCACATATATTAGAACATATAGTGTTATGTGGATCAAAATTATTTCCAGTTAGAGATCCTTTCTTCAAAATGTTGAACAGATCTTTGGCGACCTTCATGAATGCCATGACAGGAGCTGATTATACAATGTACCCTTTCAGTACACAGAATTTTCAAGACTTTTGTAATTTACAGAAAATATATTTAGATGCAGTTTTTAGACCAAATTTAAGACATCTAGATTTTCTTCAAGAAGGATGGAGATTAGAAAATAAAAATCCTCAAGATATTAAATCTGAATTGATTGTAAAAGGTATAGTATATAATGAGATGAAAGGAGCTTTCTCAGAAAATGATCGCATATTGGAGCAAAAAGTTTTAAACTTAATATTACCTGATCATACATATGGTGTTATATCTGGAGGTGATCCCTTAAAAATACCCGACTTGACTTGGGAAGATTTAAAAACATTTCACAAAAGTTGTTACCATCCCAGTAATGCTCGTTTTTATTCCTATGGTAATTTCCCATTAACTCCATCACTGAAATATTTAGATAAAGTGTATCTATCACATTTTGATTATCAGAAACAACATCATACATTTGTTCCACCACAGAAAAGATGGCTAGAATCAAAAACTAAGCATGTAAGCGGCCGTTTTGACAATTTAGGGGAAGCATTTGAAAAACAAAATATTTTAACAGTATCATTAGTAACAAGTGATGTTACAAATATATATGATACATTTGTATTAAGTTTTCTAACTGAATTATTAATAAAAGGACCTAATTCACCATTTTATAAAACAATGATAGAGCCAAACTTTTCAGGAGGTTTTATACCTTGTACTGGATTTGATACACAAACTAGAGATTGTATTTTTACTATTGGCCTACAAGGATTAAAGAAGGAAGACTTTCCAAAAGTGCTTGAACTCTATGAAAAAACATTAGATGAAGTTATGACAAAAGGTTTTGAAATTAAACATATAGAATCTGTGTTACACCGTTATGAAATTAGCGTTAAACATGAAACATCTAATTTTGGCTTAAATTTGCTGTTTGGTATTAATCCCATATGGAATCACAATGGAGATGTGATTAATGCTTTAAGAATTAACACATTATTAGATAGGTTACAAAATGATATTAAAGCAGATGCATTTTTCTTAAAAAAGTCTGTTGAGAAATACTTTAAAAATAATAAACATAAATTAATTTTAACGCTATCACCTGACAAAGAATATGAAAAGAAACAATTAGAATTGGAGAAGCAGTTAATTAAGTCAAAGGTAAGTGGTTTAACACAGGAGAATAAACAAGCTATACATCAAACCTCACTAGAACTGCTAAAAGAACAGAATAGCAGTCAGAATACAAACATACTACCAACATTAACAATGGAAGATATTAGCAATGATGTCGAACATGTAAGTAGAGAAAAAATAAGATTTGGTCCAGTACCAACACAAATTAATAAAGTAAATACTAATGGTATCACTTACTTTCGTGGAATAATTAATACTTCACAATTAACTCCAGAACAGCATATGTTATTACCATTGTTCTCCTATATTATTACAAAAATGGGAACAAAACAAATGGATTACAGGGAATTTGATAATTTAGTAATGACAAAAACAGCTGGTCTGGATATTAGCGTGCACTTTGCAGAAAGTCTCTATCAGTTACATGTCTATGAACCTGGCATAATTTTGTCAAGTTATTGTTTAGACAAAAATGTAGAGAGCATGTGGGGATTATGGAAAGAAATTTTTAATTTTAAAGAACTTAAAGATGTCAAAAGATTTGAAACATTAATACAATTATATATGTCAAATTTAACTCATGGTGTAGCAGATTCAGGCCATGCCTATGCTATGCAATCAGCAGCTGGTTTAGTTTCCGGGGCAGCATATCAAAAAGATCTTCTGACAGGTTTACAACATATATGTTACATGAAGACATTAGTGAAAACAAAAAGATATGAATCGATGTTGGCGGAATTGTCTAATATTTCAAAGCAGCTATTTGATAAAAATAACTTGAGGTATGTTATATTTTACTTTGCCATTCCTAATAATTAACCCTAATTCTGAATTTCAGTGAATAGATACTTTGTATGTGAATTTCCCCTAAATAATTTTCAAAAAAATATATTGTAGAAACTACCATTTTTTTTATGAATTTGTGCAAGTTCATCAAAAATGTTTAAATAATAAACTTTACTTTTAAGAAAAGTTTACCAATCAATTTTTTTGATTACTAAAAATTTACGTGTAATACTTATATAATACTGTAAATTTCAAATTGATAATTTATCCTATTGAGAAATTACAATAAAATTTGTTTTTCTTCATGAGCGTTTGATAGTAACATAAAATCGAAACGCCCAAAAATCTGAATTTTTTTTATTTTTGTTTTCAGCTGCATCTTAACTTTTCTCTGATCCAGCTTTCCAATTTTTTTTTTGTAATAATCATCTTCGATATTATCTCTTATCAATGTGTTATCGGGATTAAATTTAATTCTTATTCCTATTAATTTATTCTGTTTTCTTAGTTTAATACAAGTTCAAGATCTCGTTTTATAAATCGGTTTTGAAATATGGAAAAATTCTCTTGTAGACGTTGAAAGTGGTATTCAATCTAATGTTTATCAAGTAATGCATAGCGAAATACATGAATATTTATATGACACTGTTTATTTATTGAATAATTACTATTTTAGCAGATATCTAAGATGAATGAACAAGTCTTGACAAATAAATACATCTGTATAGATATGTATGTGTTCATTTTTCACATTTCAATTTCAAAAATGTTTGCTGTATTGAAAATATTAAATGATAAAATTTTCATAGAAAAACTGCGATCCTTTATAAAGATAATTTAATAATGAGTGCAGATCCACGTAAATGATTACATTCTTCTATTCTATGAACTCTTGTGGAAGCTCATTCCAAGCAACTTGTAGAGCGTCTTGTAGCTGTTTATTGGAGATTAAGAAGCATACTATCCTCTCAACCTATCTTTTCCCAGAAATGGTTTAAGGGTAATGGGTCTTGCGACTGTTCAGTCCAATTAAGGATGTTTATATTGGCCTCTTGCAAGAATTGTAATGTAACAATTATGTGACATTATTTAACCCTCGGATATATGATAAATTGAATGGTTCCAGAATTTCGTAAATGAACCTTTGAGAATTGGCATCGAAGTGATATTAAAGGTGTCCTACTTCCTGTGCTAATTCCACTCCAAGTAATTAATCCATTAGTAAGCTAGTTTTTGAATATCTTTCATAGAATATGACAGCAAACCGCTTTTTTTTCTCTCTCTCAATTCATCCCAATTTGCCCTTACATTACATCATTTTAATCTAAGGGCACTATTGCCGACTAGTGAGAGACAATATTAGTCTTGGCAGATAGAAAATCAGCCCAAATGAACAAATACTGCGATATATATGGAAAGGCATTTCCCACAAACATTGAGGTACTATGTCGAACCGTAAGTCTAAGCAATTTTAGTCACCTATCCTCCCGTTCGGTGGCTCTTCTAGATTATACAAACCCTCTTCTACGATGTTCACCTTCTGGAGACCAACTTCTTCAACAACAAATAATTAGAAATAGTTCTTCTGCATCCGCCTAGCAATTTCATGAAACGCAATACCCGCTTCATGAAATCCAGCGATACGACCTTTTTCAAAATTGCTTAACTGGCGATAATGTGGTTGTCTTCGAACTCTTGGCACTGTAATACACTAATTCACAATTATAGACTGTCCACCAAATAACGAAATTAAAATGATTAAAAATGAAGGAAACGCCAAGGAATATTTTTTGTTAGAGTTCAGCAAAAAGCGACACCAAGATTTATTAATATTCTCCCCACCGTAGACAGTTGCACAAATTTTAGTTTAAAAATATATATACTCTTACCGATTGATGCTTTTTTGTTACATAATATGTGCGTACGGCATAGTCTTGGTATGGCCTTATTAATCTGCCATTCTATAATGTAGTGAACTATTTTTAACTATGTTTACTTTAATGTCAAACTTACAATTACGAGATTTTGAATTTTTTTCGTTTTTAAAACGCGTTTTAATAAACACATCTCAGACATAGTCACTTCTTCAAATGACAAACAGACGTAATTTAATTTTAAACTTTGATTATATCTGTGGATTTCATATATATAGATAACTAAATCAGGATTTTCAAAGGTGTTCTAACGTAAGAACAATTGACAAATAACTGGCACACTTCACTGTATTTTCTTGATAGGTTTGCTAGTTGTTGAATCTCAAAATTTCACATAACAAGAACACACCGTTGCTTCTGTTATTCTTTATAATAATCAGGTCACATTTATCTCCATTATCTTTATATAAGATGATAGTTTCAATAATTATCCAGTTTTGGAAGAATATTCTCGTCATAGATGAATACAATACTCTCGTACTACTTTTTAAAATAACTTTCAATGCTCCTTGAAGCGAATTTAAATAATTACATTATTTCATCATATATTGTTTTCATATACAATATAATTTTCTAATCCATTTATTTTTTCCAACTTTACAGATGCGCGCTTAATTTATTGAATGAAACTAAGAGTTCCACAATAAAAACATATGAAAAGTTCATAGCCGATTTACCTGGTAATACATTTGGAGTTCCTAATGAGACGACGTACAGTACTGGAAAAGTATGGGCTCCAACAGATGCAATCAATTGTCAACATCATGTTATCAATGTTCCTGTTCATTTCTGCAGTAAAGGAATTCTAACAGCGCCATATACAGACACAGATTATGCGAGGTTACGAGTATTGGCACGACTATTATCTGCTAGATACTTGCACCCTGAAATTAGGGAAAAACGAGGCGCTTATGGTGGTGGAGCCAGAATATCTCCAGATGGCGTATTTAGTTTTTACAGTTACAGAGACCCGCAAAATTTAGAAACACTGAACATCTTTGACAAAAGTTTCACTTGGCTTCAGGCTGAATTATCTCGTATTACCGATCAAGATATTTTGGAAGCTAAATTAGGCGTCTTTCAAGCTGTAGATGCACCTATACCACCTAGCAGTAAGGGAATGAGAGAATTTTTATTGGGTATTAATCCAGACGTTTTACAAAGGCATAGAGCGGAAATTATGACTGTAAATCTGGATGGACTGAAAAAAGTTGCTGAAAAGTATTTATCAAAGGACACACCTGCTTCAACGAGTAAAGTGATATTAGGACCAAAAAGTGAAAATCTAAATATGAGTGGTAGATCAAGTGAACTTTGGACAACTGTTGAAAACGAATGAATATGTGTTTAATGTTCTGTTAATAATGTGTACTTGTTTAAAATAAAATTTTAAGCTTATTATTACTTTTATTTTGAATGCACTACAGCAAACTTACTACATATTAGTAAAATAATGAGTGCTGCAAATTTTATGATAAGTCAATATTTATAACCATAGATTACACAGCCTTATGGGTGACTTTATTACCTATCATATTCTGGGTTTTTATTCGAAAAATACATATCACATATAATAGTTTTACTAACACTAAATTATAAAAGAAAATTGTTTAAAATTATGACAAAATAAATTAAAGATTTTGCACAATTATAGTTATAGTAAAGTAGAGGTATTGTGTAATAAATAAAATAATTGAAGAACAAGCAAAAAATGTAGCTGGACAATAATTTGCTAATGTTGATACTTATGATTTCAATGTTGATTCAAAAAGTGGTAATTTTATATAAAATTGAAAACAAATTGTAAGAACTCTTTCATTTGATGTAATATAACATGGAATTTCGATAAATATGTTGCTACAAGAAACTTAATAAATAAGATTCTAGACATTTTTTAAACAAACTATATTCTTGAAAAATAATCTCTACTAAGATTGTTTTACAGTGATTTGTTTTGTTCAGACCTCTATCCGATATACATATATGTATTTAGTGACTACAATACAACTATGCCGTTATTAAACGCCATCTGCCTTAAAGTAAAGTAACAATGCGCAAAATATGTAATGGGCAGTATTTACTTAACTGTTTATTTATGTAATTATTTCAAGAATCAAAAATATAACTCAAATTAAATGAAATGATGGTAATTAAAAAAAAATACAATGATGTTTTTCTTAAGATAAATTTAAATATGTATATGAATTTGTTGACGAAAGAGATGCAATGAATCAATTTATTTTAACTAATGATTTTACAAATGTTCAAAATAATTTAAATAATCCCTAACATAACATTCTCCAAGAGTTTAGCGCGTTTATGAGCGACATTTGCAGGTCACGATTTATTAATGCGCCCACGCTTATAATGTGACCTTAGGTATCGGTTTTTTCTTTAAGGGAGAAGGAAAATTACGGAAAATCTTATAAGTTAACGACCATCGAATTCAATTCTGATACCCCAATGTAATAAATAAAACGGTCACATTTGTCAGCATACCAGGTTCATAATAAGTACGTCCTGAATATTTACGGTGGCTCATCCAGGGCCGATTGCTCTGCTCAATGTTTGTTAGTACATACGTACTTACTACAACGGATTTTATCTTATCGCGCTGGTAAAAATTGGCTGCTCTAATGATAAGACAAAATCTGCCGTTGAAGCTAAGCTGTAAATATTAAATTAATTATTTCTAATTGTTTACCTTTATCGTCAAAAACTCTTAAAATTAAAAACATTCCTCTTGAATACAATTTCTCATGAATATAATAAGGTTATTGCTAAGATACGCAACGTAAGTTTTATTGTTTCTTCAAAACCATTTATAGTATTTGGTATTACATTTGCAAACATGTTTATAATAACCATTGTATATTCATTACAATAATATTTTTTACTAAAATTTATGTTTCAGTTATTATGGCTCTTCCAATTCCATACACCTCATTTGAGACGTATTTAGAAGACTGTTTAAATTTTTTGAAAACATATAGCTGGATATATAATTCACCTAATACACATCTACTTTCTAACAAAGTTCTTCAAGAAACTTCATCAGATTGGATTGATTACTTTGACCAGATTTCAAATGAAAAATTAAATAAATTAACAGTTGGTGAAATAGAGGTAATGCTTCTTTTATAATTTTATTTAGTCAATATTACTACATTTTGTTTATAGAATGATGCACCAAATACTTTGAAAGAGTTTTTTGGAAAAATACGGTCTTTAAAGCCAACAGTTGATCGCTATGTTAATGAAATAAATGTGACCTTTCCAAATAATGCGCCAATTGGAATAAAGAAAAAGCACGAAATTGTTTCATTAATTCCTCTTGTTAGTGACATTTGTCAAAGGACTCACTGCAATGCCATATTTGATCTGGGCTGTGGAGTTGTAACTATCATCATGATACTAGAGTTTTTATATGAATATGACCTGATAATTTTAGGGATATATTTCTGAAATTTTATATCAACAATTTGACTATAAAGTTATTGGTATTGAAGGTTGTGAAAAAAAGTTTTCTTTAGCGCAACAGTATCAAAAGAAGTTTTATAATAAATCTGCTGACACAGTACAATACGTACAACATTTTATAACAGATAATTCTGTAGAATATTTGCAAAATCTATACAAAACCAAACTCAATTCCACTGATAATGTGTGCATTATAGGATTACATGTTTGTGCTGATTTATGTGTAACAGTATTAGATCTATTTAAAAAACTTAATTTTGTCAAAAGTCTAGTTGTAATGCCATGTTGTTATCACAGAATGAACATGAATGAAGGCGTAAATTCTTCAGAATCATTTGTAAAATTTCCATGTAGTAAAGTGTTTCATGATAAGTATAAATCTGTGAATGGAAGTCAATTTTTGAGAAGGACATTTCTAAGAATGGCAGCACAACGTAGTAATGAGAATTGGAAAGACTTAACGCAAGAGGAACATGAATTTCGCGGAAAGAATTGCTTATTTAGAGCAATTATTCAAGAAATTGCTGCAGAAGGTTGGTATATTTTCTTCATATAATAAATGAATTTTTAAAACGTATCATAAGTATAATAACTATTAGTTGGCTTAATTGATAAAATTAATCGTTAAATTCAGTAGTTACAGCATGCTACTTTCTAAGATTCATATGATATGATAATTTTAAATAATAATAAAAAAATGAAAATAATCTAAATATTAAACTTGTCTTCAAGTTAAATCTATTTATAGATAATGTGTATTTTTTGTTAAAGAATATACATATATGGGTATTTTAGTTCTTCAATTTTTTCATAATTTAAAATATGTAATATTTTCAGAAAACTGGAAAATCAAACGATTAAAACGAAAGTCGGGTCTTCGTATGGATGAACCTTATGACGTGACAGTTGCTATAAAAAACCTCAAAGATACTAATTTATTATGTAGTCAAGACAATAACATTGTTGACGCCACTATTATGAGTAACAAGATTCTTGAAAAATGGAAATCATATAAAGATAAGTATATTATTATTGAAGCAATCATCGTTTTGCAGAACGCTTTGCAAAGTATCTGTGAAAATATCGTACTTTTAGACAGAATTGAGTATCTAAAAGAAATGAACATAAACGGTTTTATATATAAAGTTACGGACGACGTCATATCTCCGCGATGCTATGGGATAGTTGCTTCAAAGATGTAATTATTGTTTATTTAAGAAAGTAGAAAGTGATATTGTTTGAAAGTTGCACAAATAGTTTTAGCGGTGGTCGGACGTAAAATGGAATTGAAAACATTGAAACATGGTATATTAATATGCTTGAAACAGTCTTTTTTGTTATTCCATTTATTTTTATGAATTGCATATTATATAATATCAGATTTTGTTCCTAATGAATCTACATCTTATATCCCAATAAATATGATGGTTATACTAGCGAATTGATAACAACCAATTCAATAAAGTATAATACATTTAATTTTCGATCTAAATTTGAAGAATCGAATACTATAACAGTTTCAGCACTTAATAATATTCAGTAAATAGTACTTTGGAAAACATTTAATTTATTACTCAAATTACAACTAATCTCTTTTTCTAGGAGTAACTTAATTTTAAACTCATTTATATGCAAAGAAAATATTGTCTTGTACATACCTTTTATATTATATGTAGTATGATACTGCTGATCACTGCTTACTAAATAAGTTTTTGTTTTGGATATGACAAATAATCGTGCCTGTTCTTTTTACATCATTCTAGCACAAATAAATTGTGATATTTAAGTAGAAATAAAATTAAGTGAAAGTATTTAATGTTCCTTTATATAAAAAATGATTTTTATGATCCAGTCAATTAAATACTGGATGTAATGTTTGTAATTGTAGTAAGTAGCAAAATAAAATTCATTAAAATCACCTGGCACATAGTCATAGTGTCCATAGTATAGTGTTACGATATCAAGCCTTATTATGATAACTGATCATAATTGATAAAAAAGTCCACTATAATAAAAAAATGTGTAACAATACAATTAATAGAGGATTTTGAAGAGTTCACAGAAATAAAATTCTACCTAGTTGTGCTAGAAATACTGTCATCAAAATGAATTTCTAAATAATGGGGAGTTCATAAAGGAAAGCTTTTTTATGTCTGTAATTATTTTTGTAGTTGGTAATAAAGAGAAAATAGTTGAATTTTTTTTCTTTAAATGGAAACATGAAGAGAAAAATTGTAAATGTGATTGAAAAGATTGGTGACTCGTAAGAAGCAAAGAGAAAATCGATAAGACAAAGAATATAATAAAGTTATAAGTATATCAAAGAAACGAAGTGTATCTTGGTCAATTAAAGATTACATAGGTATGGATGCTTGCCGTAGATTGGCATGATAAAGTCCAATCAAAGCAGGAAGAATTTTGAACTTTTTTTTGTACTTTGAAAATATTTAGGGAAGGGCTATCTCAGCATTTTGTTCTTTTATAACAAAATTTTCACAACCTAAAAAAATTTAATAAGGAGTTCTAAGAATGCATCAATTAGCATCTTTAATAGTATAGTGACTAAACTACATTTTTGTGAATACAAAGAAAAAACGTTAGAAAGCTACCAAATACATATTCTTGAACATGTTTATAAAAAATTCATGAAATTTTCTTAATGGAAATTGAATGGATTTTATTTAATTAAGTCATCTGGAAAGCTTTAAAAAATATTGTGTGAATAAGTTATAATTTTTTAGTTTCACTTATACCACTGTTTTATTTTCTTATCTACAGTATGCCCATTGTAATGGATTTAAACTACACTTGCACTATGGTATCTCAGAATTATACCAAGGACCAAATCTGGGTCAGTTTCTTTTATTTTTTTTATATTAATAGAAATTATTTTTGGCACAAGTAGGTATATATATAATAACTTTATATATTCCCTAATCTGTATTCAATTTATCTTTTTAAGAACAAATATTTACATATTCGATAATTAAAATATTAATGCTTGATTTCACTGCAAATGTAAACTCAGATTCCAATGTCTATTATTCTATTAATTTTTAATATTGAAAGAATCAGTCTTACATTGAACAACAACAGCTTGTAAAATTTCCATTGGTACAGAACCAATGGCAATTTTGACGCTATTGTCAATTGCTGTGTTTTTTGTTAATAATAATCATTAATGACAGGTGGTAGTTATATTTGAATTCTAGGCTTACATATGTAATATATGTTACTTAATATTATTTTATTTGTTAACAATAAATTCGAAAATTGTGTTAAATGCTTAATATCCTAATTAACTTTGTATAAAATTACTATTTTGCAATATAATAGTTCGATATAAAATATCAGGTCAATATCAGGTTCATAGCGTTTTTACTTTCTAGGATGAGAATACTTTAAAAAAGAAAATTGTTAGACATATGGTTAATTGAATTAATCAAAAAAAGCCAGAAGAAACCTTTCTACATCAATGTTCGTACTCTGTATACGTATTTCGACAACTAAGTAGTTATCAGCAGATTATTAATCACCGTGTCACACTTTGTTTCGCGGTTATGCTTACACAAAAAAAAGTTCCTCACACTCACCCCGCCAAAACCAAAACACGCACTGACGTTCACAACACATCTGTAAGTCAATATTTCTTTATCTTGAAAATTAACACTTGTACTAATGTACGCAGCCGCTATCACTTACAGACATTTTTAAAGGTCGTGTCTTCCAAGAACTGATAGAGACCAGAGTACGGTTTTTATTTTTAACAACAAAGATGTCGTATTTAAAAAATTACAGATCATTCGATACAACGTCATTGTTTTCTTCGGTGCCTATTCCAGAGACTTTAAAATATTTAGAAGATTTTCTTTATAAAAATAAAATTGAATCGGAAAAAGTAAATGAATATTTGCGGTTGACAACCCTATGTATGTATGTCTCGAAATTATTTCCAATTCGAAGGTAAATTATGTGAACAAAAACAAGTAACAGCAGTTGGCAGTTAATTGTCGCTCTCTCTTAATAGCGAATCTTTTTATGAGTTGAATGAAGTTGAATTTAAACACAACGCTAAATATTTTCGCTGTTTTCGACACACCAAAATGTAACTTAAACTATTGGGTTCGCAACTAAGTACTTTCGGTTTTTACTGATAGAGAGCGTTGCTTTATTTTTTGTATAACGTATGTTAGTGCTGTACTTTACCGTTTGTCGCGTGATACTAGTCACATTGACGTAACTTCAGAAGCAAGCAGTGCGTGATTTTTATTAAAGCTATTAGTTGTGGGTTAATTTTAAATGGAGTGCAGAAACGAACATTTTCGACATATTTTACTATTTTATTTCCGTAAAGGAAAGAAAGCTGCTGCTGCTCACAAAAAGATATGTGAAGTTTATGGTGCTAATTGCTTAACATAGCGCACGTGTCAGAATTGGTATAAAAAATTCCGTTCTGGAGATTTTTCCCTCAAAGATGAGCAACGTTCTGGTCGGACTACTGAAGTTGATGATGACCAAATTAAAGTCATAATTGAAGAGGATCGTCCTATAACTGTTCGAGAGGTTGCGGAGAGGCTACATGTATCGCACACAACAATTGAAAAACATTTAAAATGTCTTGGGCTAGTTAAGAAGCTTGATATTTGGGTACCTCACGAATTGAAAGAAATTCATTTAACACAAAGAATCAACTTTTGCGATATGCACCTTAGACGAAATGAAACCGACCCTTTCTTAAAAAGAATCATCACTGGTGAAAAATGAGTTCTGTACAGTAACATAGCTCGAAAACGATCATGGAGCAAACACGATAAACCAGCTCAAACCACATCGAAAGCTGAATTGCATCCAAAAAAGATCTTGCTGTCAGTTTGGTGGGATTACAAAGGTGTTGTGTTTTTTGAGCTGCTTCCAAGGAACCAAACGATCAATTCTGGTGTTTACTGTCAACAATTAATAAAACTTGATGAAGCAATCAAAGAAAAACGGGCCAGATTGTCAAATCGGAAAGGTGTAGTTTTCCACCAAGATAATGCAAGGCCTGACACATCTTTGGCAACTCGTGGGAAACTATTGGAGCTTGGCTGGGAAGTGATGCCACATCCGCCATGCAGCCCTGATCTAGCACCATCTGATTACCATTTATTTCGAAGTTTGCAGAATTCTTTGAATGGTAAAACTTTCACAAATGACTATGACCTTCACTCGCACCTGGTTCAGTTTTTTGCTGATAAGGACCAGAAATTTTATGAGCGCGGAATCATGCAGCTGAAAGAAAGATGGCAAAAGGTCATTGAGCAAAATTGAAAATATATAATTGATTAAAAACTATTCTTTGTTTAAAAAAAAAGTGTTTTATTTTATACTACAAAACCGAAAGTACTTAGTTTGCCAACCCAATATTTTGTTAAGCAATTGAGTTCAAAATTCCCGAAAATCAAATTCACGATAGGAGAAAACAATGACCGTTTACCTTTTTTACATACCCCAGTAATTAGAAATAACAATAAAGTAGAAATTGATATTTTTCCGAAAAGGAACCAATGCTAACAGGTTTATCACGGCGGATTAAAATGACAGCACACAACAAAAGATACCTTCTTTTAACTTTCTTATTAATCGTTTGATGAGTGTCGCATTAACAAAGGTGAGGTACCCAATAGAAATAAATTTTATTAAATACATCGCGAAATACAATGGCTTTGATTCGGAAATAATCATGAGACTAATAAGAAAAGCTAACTTAAAAAAGACAATCTGTGATACCATTTGTTTGTCACGTCAAAACAATAGCGATAAACAATTTATATGCTTACCGTTTCACCGAATTACAACAAATTTAAAGGTTTTTAAGGAATGCAGACTTCACGTTACATTTCGACCCAGAAACTATAAAATTTCTTCTAGAAAACACAAAAGATAAAGGTGAGTTCAATCAAAAATCCGGAATATATGAAATGAATTGTTGAGCTTGTGATAAAAAGTGTAGGTCAAACTAAACGGTCAATAGGAACCCGATATAAAGAACATATCTCACACATTAAATTTAATCGGCTTGGGTAATTCAATATCAACATAGTGTAACCGCGGATTGTCTACATTTAATCAAAAATATAAACAATTATCGTGAATTAGACAGTAATGAGAGCATCTTTATCATGAAAAAAAATATCATGTGGTCAATGTGGACCGGCGTTCGATACTATATTCTCTTCTTATGAGTTGCTGGACTGTTAAAAAGGCCTGTAAGTGATTGCGGGGCCGTATATTAATATAAGTATAGTTTTTAAGACTAAAAAAGTATTGACCTATAGTTAGATGCTTTGTGAACGTCAATGTGTGTTTTGGTTTTGGCGGACGAATGTGTGGAACTTTTTCTGTGTAAGCAAAACAGACGTATGCAGAGCATATGTATTATGCTCACATGTTTGTCTTTTCTACTTTTCCGATATTGTTATATTCCTTGCATTTTATCGCTGTTATTTGTTATTGTTCTAACAGCTAATGTATCATATTTATTTCATCATCCTTGCAAGTTTACACATAGGTAACCTACGGGGGCAGCTTTTACATTTGTTATTTACAGGTTTACAGTAGTAATTATTATCGCATTATCGCATCTGACAGCAATATAAATATAGTATTGAAGTTGACATTCCCACTTCCTGTCAACATCTTATTTCATACGACAGTGATCACGTGATTGGAAAACATTCCTGATTTAAACTCTACAAATCTATACTTTGAATAATTTTCAAAGGTTAATGATGATATATGAAACATATCATCTTTAACAGATATTAATGGAATGTTTTCATATTCTTCTTTGACTATTCTTTTGTACCACTATGTGCAAAAGTACTTGAACTTTTTATATTTACTTATACAAATTGCAATGTTCGTACATGACACGTAAAGATGTATAAAACATAACCTGTAGGTTGGTATGGTCTTGAGATTTAACCAGCTGTTATTCAGTTATCATCGGTGTTTTCCAAGTAACTACTTTGCGCTATGTTAGTTTATGAATTAGCAAAGTGATTTCAACATATTTAAGTACACCTTTTTTTACGTCGACGCTCCTGAACTACTGTAAATACTTCAATTCAACTCTTCAAAATTATAGATACTAATCATGAAAATATTTTACTTTATGTTCTTTTCCTACTACTTTGTTCATGGCACGATTTTATGGCATCTTTTTATTATAATTTTGTGAAGTTCTATGTACGTAATCGATAGGACTGGGACCGTTGCATTAAATGGCGAAATAGTCTAAATTTTTGCTCAAATCTGTAAAAGCGGTGGCACATAAACTTAGTGTTAAAAAACTATCGTATAATTACATGTAAACCTCCTTTTAGTTGTCAGGAACAGAACTATCACAAAAAAAAGCAGAATAACATCGTAGCAAGTAAAGTTTAGTATCAACTTTCAAATAATACTGCAATTTTCTTCAGGAGTGTATGTATGAGTGCTGGTTTACAGAATATTTGAGTTTTCATCTTTATATAGCAGTTGATATCGGAGTAGGATACACATTGACGGTGCGCTGCTCACCGTAGCAAGTTGCGTTTAGTCTTTGCGTACCGTAGTTTTGCAGTCGATTTCTGTACCGTGCCTTTTTCTGAGTGTTAAATGTACATTTTGAATGTAATTTTATATTAAAAGAAATCAATGGAGACGAAAAATAAAAGAAAGGAATTTAATTTGTAGTAAAAGGGTATTGTGTATAATTATTTTAAGACACTTCCAAATGAAAATAAAATAGAATTAAAAATTCGTGTTTTAGATACTATGAAAGTCTCTCTAGCTACTATAAAGACAATCTTCAGTGAAGGTGTCGATTTACAAGCCTAAAAGAATGGTGATGGTGAAGTAAAATTCAGTTCTGAAGAAACGCAAGAAAACGTACGCATAACCCAATATACCGTTATGGGCACAAATGGATATTACAAACATTGTCGAATTACTGACTCACAAGAACATATATGTACGGAATACGACTTTTCGGGAAAACATACAATGATAAAAAATTTGAATTCAAGTGGAAGAAAACTAAGGACAATGGAGGGGTTGATAATAGAGAAGACTCTTTGAGGTTGAACTATCTGGACAAAATTAAATTGTCTTTTTAGATAAAACTTGCATTCCCGCTACCCATACTAGTTCCAACAGTTGGACAGACAATAGCACTAATGGTTTATCAATCATATCTAAAGGGAATCGATTAGTTATTGTCCACACCAGTGGTAAAATGGCTTTCATGCTTAACTGTCTCTTAACTTTTAAACCTGGAGACTACCACGACGAAAAGAACTCGCAAAATTGTGAGAAATGGAAGCTGATTGCAAATCTTTCCCCGAATTGTGTTATCGTAAGTGATAATGTATGCTGTCATAATATAGAAATACAGAAAGCACTTACCGACAACTCAAGGAAAACAGATATGACTGTTTAAGTAAAAATATACCGTTTCCGCCGAATTTGCGTTGCCACAGCTGCATCAAATTATCAAGTATCATAAAAAACACACTGTTTAGAAATCCGATAGCTTGCTCCTAAAAATGGGCACGTGACTTTAAGCCTGCCACACTACCTTCCGGATTTAAATTCAATCAAAATGATACGGGCTCAAGTTAAAAGCAACGTACCAAAGAAAAATGATTCTTCTGTCAGGGTATTTGACCGAAGAAAAATCTTCATCAATTACTGTTTAAAACTGGATGAAGTGTTTCCATGTTCAAGCTGAAGACAATTACTTGCAAAACAAGGCTCGAGTTAATATACCAACAGAAGATTTGATTATCACAGCTTCTGATACTAAAACTTCTAGTGATACTGAAGATGACTCCGAAAATTTATCATATTAGGGGTTATAGTAGGTCACCCAAATAATTTTTTACCTATATATTATTTAATTGTATAATAACATTTACGCATTATTATTATATTTACCTTATTATAAAGGAAACGAAAACACATAACTTAGATTACTTTTTTTTAGATCATTCGCTTCATTACTCGTAATTTAATTTCTCATAAAGAAAATTTTAGACATTTGCAAGCAGTGACGTGCTTACAAATATCTAACCCCGGGAGATCTTTGCGTTGAGTGCGGTTAAATCCAAGAAATGACGAAGCGATCTTCTAGGAATTCTAGCTTAACAAATATCGTATTGGCTATTCGTGTGTATATAAGTGTTATTTTATTCATTACACTTATTGTATTTTAATTTTAGTACGTCGCTGTATAACTGCTATTTAACTCCACGATCCCTGTCTTTAATATTCAAATCTGGTTTATTTAGATCATTAACTATTTGGTCAGTGGATATAATATACATACGTACAGGTAAAAAATAATTTCGTTACAAATAAGATAAATTTACACACATTTAAAAAAATCAGAATGAATTCCAACTATGTAATCCTATAGGGTCTTACGCATAATTGTTGTTCTAATCAGTAATTCTTATAAGTATAGTAAAAGGTATTTGTATTTATTTTTAAATACAGTAATTTTAAAACATCAAAGTACCTACGTAAAAGCTTAGACAAAATTAAACATCTTAAATCTCATTATTATTGCTTAGTGGGTATTTTTACTTTGGTTGACATGAGAATTTTTAAAGTTCATATCCTGGTAGACAAAACGATAAAAATAATTAGCAAATAAAACGGGTAATGTAATTAAAAATTACTAATCTAAATAAGACATATTTATTACAGATCATTTGTTACATATTTTCATATAATTTCATATTTATTCATTTATTTATATATTTATAGATGGGAGATTCATTTCACAGGCAGTTTGTTTAGTATAATAAACATAACTTGCAATGAATCCCATAATTATGTTCACATATACAATATTGGCAAAACAATAAACAAGTAAAACAAAAGAATACTGCTTAGATCAGCTCACAACAATTAGTTTTTCACTCACTCTCGCATTCTTCCAGAGTCTGTACCTACAAAGAATTGCTTATTTCGCACTTGTGCATGAACTCCGTTATTACGGCGGTATTTTTTGTGGATAAAGTACCGAACGCAGAACGGACATTGACAGTAACTTGTGTATCATCGGCGTACCAATTCATTGACATTGTGCTCGAATTATTAAGAAAAATCGTTTCACCGCATTACGAAATGCGTGGACTATATTCTTTCATATTAATATCTTGAGAAGTTTTTAAAGTTGAACATAATTTTTTTAATTGAAGAGAACATTATTATGAAATAGTATCTTTTACTAAACACTGAAACATAATAATTCTTAGCTCTAGAAAATGATACAATGTCGACAACTATTGTATGTTTATTTAAATCTCGCTTTGTTACGATTATTATAGATGCATTAACTAATAAGTCATTATTTTCAAATTTTAGTAATCAATATTGTTTGTAGTAAAGTGTTTCTGAGCGACTGACATACATATATTAATAATTATATAGATTTTTTTGTTTTAGCAACTGTTATTTTCAATTTTTATGTTCTGTATTATATATTTTTGAACATGTAGCTTACATAGAATTACTCGTCCTTGCAATCTATACTTACATCATCAAAAGTAAAATTTTTAAAGCACGGTTTTATAAAAACTAAAGGCCTTTAAAGACAACACAAATCTACAAAGCCATAGACCTGGCTCATATTGGCAATAACCGTAACTAATCAATATCCTAAAAGAATTGTAACTCGGGTTGTAAAAGAAATAAATATGAATTGATATAGTTTTTATTGTGAAACAAAATAAATATTTTCATTGATTTAATATCATTCAATTTGTCGAGGCTTCACATGTCTTAAAGTTTAAATTTTCTAGACATTGTAGTTATATATTCATAGTAAGAATTTATTTGTGACTGAGCAAAAAATGAAATCATTATTATTGCTATTATAAATCAGGCCTGGGAATCTACACTTGATAGATATTTTGTATTGGCTGTAATCATAATTGGCTTGTGTTAATCAAATATAATTTTATGAGAAATAAAAATTCCAGATAAACTTCTAAATTGTAATGGCATTTGAATTTTAGAAGAAGCCAAGTAAATATGAATTTTTTATTTCGATTGTATTGGACGTCATCCATTTATAAAAATGTATAATTCTGGATATAGTATTTCTGTTTTGCTTAACTAAATAGTGCGCATATAAGGTATTCATTTATAACGATATTTTTTTCAAGATTTTTATAGCACCAACCTATAATATCCACCCGACCTATTCATTTGTCAAGTTATAAAAATTTTCGAATCTTTGTCTATTAATTCAGAAGAAAAATGAATACCGTTTTTAAATAGAAGAAAGCTGCAAAACATTTCTAAATAATTAACGATGAAATGGTTAGATAAAAAAAATCGTGTAGCAATAATCGCATTATGTAAGTACAAAATGTGTCGATATTCGAACCATTAAAGGGTTTAGAGAGACGAGAAATAAATAAAAAGTATGTACTGAAAAAGTTATTAATGCCGTAAGTGCAAAAATTTCAAGAAATCTTCCTAAAGGGAACTAATTAGCAAGAGATGCAAATGTCGGCATCTACTATGTCAAAGTTGCACCAAAGCCACTTGGTTCTGAGCCTACGGACTGAAACTTTTACTTTCTAATGGAGAACAACGAAAGGTACTCTCTGGGGGGAAAATTTTGGCGAAGAAAATGACAGAATATTTGCTACAAGTTTCAAGACAGTTTGTGAAATTGCTTCCATGATCGAAGGAGCTTATCATTTGACTCGAGTAGTTGTGGAGTAGAGAATATGATGGTAATAAAGATTTATTTCTGCGAAAAGGAGATAAAAATCAGCGCGAGTTTTATCAAATCAATGTCCTGCAAGTAGTAAAATCCTTCAACAATACTTCAATGATTACGGTTGAATATTTCAAGAAGATTCGATATATGTACACAAAGCTAAGACAATGCAGGATTGCTTACTGAAAAATGTGCCTGAATTTATGACATCAAGGTTGACCGTTCATTGGAGGTTTGCGCCAGTAGACTTTCTAATCTTGCCAATTTCAAACGTGTTCTACATCGTGCAATGGCTGATTTCGACATAAAGGCAATGCGTGATACCACAGATGGGCACTTTAAATGTTCTTTTCCTTTTAATTCAATGATATATATCCTTTTACATAAATAATAGGCTTTATATAAAATTTTTTTTAATAATTGTTTAATAATCAGTTACTTGAGAAAGTGTTATGATAGATTAGGTTAATGCTTGGTGGAAAATATAGTTTAATTGAACGTCTATTGCGAAGCAATAATGGATGATTGTATAATAATTGTAGATAAAATAAACTTGATACAATTACTTATTTATTTTAGCGAATTGTATTATAAATCAATTTTTCTGAATCATAAAACAATGTCATTGATTATCCATAATCAAGATTTAAAAAGAAATACACGATTCAACTTTTTAAATAAATTTGAGACGAATTTATTCCTGCCTATACAAATAAACTTCTTTAAAATATAAACATAAATTAAATGTTGGGTACTTTGTTACAAATACACTTTTAATAATAGAAAAATATTTTGTTTTAATTCTTCTTCATTAAAAACTTAACAAGATTTCAAATTTGGACGTTATAGTTATTTTCTGGTCGAACAGACTACGCATAAAAATTGGTTACCATGATCTGAATAATTTTGCTAAAGATCTTTTTCTTCTAGAAAAATCTATCTTTGTGCACAAATCGCATCTACACTATTCACTAAAAAGTTTCGATAATTTTTTTATGATTGACATATAAAAAAAGCACATTTCATGTAATTGGTGACGATACAAAGAAGAAATTAGAGATGGTAACGATTTAACGCTATTCAGTCGGGGGAAATACGAAACAGTATACAAAATAATATTCCGACAACACACAACCTGCCAAACTTACAGATATAAATATGTATAATTTATTAACAAATATAACATTCAGTAAAATCTGACTAACAAAATGGTGTACTTCACAACCATTTCATTTTATTTATTTTCTTTTTTCTTTGTATGTATATGTGTGTGTATATTGTGTGTGTGTGTGTGCAAATCCACCATTTCATAGTTTAGACTAGCGGCACATATATATTTTATTATTAATAATTAGTTACTACTGAACTAATAAAAGCATGAATTTATTCAGAGTGATGATTTTTGCATGAAAAGTATCGATGTGTATTCTCCTTTTATTTCTCCACAAATAAATACAGAAAATTTCAATTTTTCATCATTGGTGGATTCACCAGATGGACACTGATGCACTCATTTTCTTTTTGAATAAATTAGTCATGATATTTGAATTTACGGCTATACATTTTCTATTTAATAAGCGTTAAAATTCTTTACGTATGTTGAACTTTCTTTTTTCTTTATTTTTAATTTTTTATTATTTATTTAATAATTAAGTCAAACATTGTTAAATATACAAAACAAATGAAAACATATTATGTACAATATTTAAACGCTCATTTCAAATTATAATTTTCAGCAAAAAGAATATTGTTATGAAATCACAAATTGTATGATTATCCTTCTACTACTGAAGATGGCAATTTAATTGTTGACACATATATAACATTTATAAACACTTCCGAAGATAACATTCTTGATCGATGAGATACTTGTATTACACAAAAAGTGCCTTGTTGATCAAACATTGTTACATATACTATTGCTATGAGCAACATTAAACAAAACATAAATTCATATAAGGAAACATACGAATTTAAACGAAACTACAAAACTATATTGGTATTCTTAGCGTTTATTTATGCAACTTTTGAGCATACTGACATCAAAATTAATATATATATATATATATATATATATATATATATATATATATATATATATATATATATATTATTTTTTAATTCAAATGTTAAGAGTTAGAATTAAATATGGTTTAATTACGCAATACAGTTTTATTATTTTATTTTCAAAATTAGAAATAAAACAAATTCTTTAAAATTATATTTTTATATTACTATTATCCTTCGAACTTTATGGATTCCTCGAATTCTATATATCAATAATTTATTAAATTTTCCATTATGCGTCTGTATTTTTATTTGCTACAATAATATTAGTTTATATATTGCGATTTTGCAACTTTTTTTGTAATATGGTGGATACGTAAAAATGTGTTTCATTTCAGTGTTCAGTAATGACTGGAAAAATTGAGTGATCTAGTGAAATTATTTTGGTTTTACAGACAACTTGTTATAATTTCTTACATCTTTACTACAATTTTCTGTTATGAATTATATATAATTATAATTCTATAGTTTATCAAGCTAACAACCCTTTGGCTCACTTCCACTTACATATCTGTAACATTTATGTTATGTACTGGAAAAAGATGGAAATGGTTACTTTAATGAACATGCATTGATAATTTTCTTTGGATATATACATGTGTATAGTGACAGCATACACTTGTTACTTAGCTCGTATATGTTTTTTTTGATATGTAAATTGTGTGTACATTTCTGTTTCTTAATTTTAAGCGGTGACAAAAAAGCGGTTAAAAAAAGAAATAACGACTGTTGTACTTTACGTTCATTTAGTTTCATATTTTTTAATGAACCGCTAGACTAATGTGTTCGAGTGTAATCACTGAAGCTAAAGCAAAAAACTAGTAATTTTATACATATATAGTACAGTCGTTTTTTGAAGACAGGCATAGGGTTCTTGATCTGTTCTAGTTATATTTATAGAATTTGGAAGATTTATATTTATTTTTATTAAAAAATTGTTTTTTGAAAACCAAACTTTTAATGTAACTTAACGTTAATATTAACAAAAAACAATTATAATTTGTAATAGTAAATAAATGAAATATTAACAATTATTAAATCAAATATCTGAGTCAGTAGTCAAAATGGATGAATTCCACCATCTGCTTTTAATCCGGAATAAAAATTAAAATACAATAATAAAATATAATTGCTAAATTTATGTATTCATTAAAGGAGAAACTGTCGATAATTTCCGAATGCTTAAGATTGAAATAATCATCATGCGCATTTTATTCATACAGCCGCACTCTTGTGCTACTACGATTGTAAAATAAGAGTCTCCATCGCTTAGCACTACTTATACTTCATCTATAGACAGACTAATAGTAATAGAAAAAAGTAATGCTTTTTTAACACCTATAATTGATGAATCGAATTTTGTTCACAGCTAACAGTAAAAAATTTAGAAAGGTAACGTAAAGAAATGAAATGAGGTTTTTAATTTCTTTACAACAATAAACAATGTAAAAAAATTAATATTAAAAAATATCCTAATATTTATTATTCATTAATTCGAATATTTTTTTTTTAATTTTAGGAAAGGTTTATTTTACTTTATTATAGCATATACCTCATTACATTTCCTTATATTCAACAAGTGAACATAAAGCATATTGAATAAGTATTTTTGTTATATTAATGTGTAATATATATATATATATATATATATATATATATATATATATATATATATATATATATATGTTATTTCAGTCCAATAAGTATTGTACAAGAATACAAGGACATATTAGAGAAAGATATTTCACATTGATTTTTATTTGGAAATAAATAAGAGTAAATAAAAATTGTTTTAACTAATTTTTTTTGAACCATGTACATCTGGTTTGCTTGTTTAAATAGAATATTAGTGTATGCTAACGACCTTCGCGCGTATAGTTGACAATTTGTTGTTTGATTTATATTACTTACAAACCCGAAAATAAAGGAAATGTTAACGTGCTATACTATAGTGTATGGAACGTTATTAAAGTAAAGCAATAACTAAAATAGCAGTGTAAACAATAAATAATATATTTTTTTCTCAACAATTAAAAGAAAGAAGATAATTATATTTTACTAAAACTAAAACATAAAATAAATATACATAAGCCTATAAATATACAAAAATAATAAATAAAAACAATATGCACAATAAATGAATAAGAGAATGAATGAAGAAAGGAATTGATTAAAGCAAAATGTTTTTAACTTCATTAATTAATTCTATGAACATGGTTCTAAAAATATGCAAAAATATATATGTATAATATACATGTTTTAAATATTCACACAATGCATATAACTTATCAGTTTTACTATTTTTTTTTGTTTGTTATAAATAAATCTCATTTTAAACAGTTAATCACATCATTTCTACGAGAAAATTGCACTAAGAAGTTCACAAATATAAAACAAATATCTTACACGTTATGTTACAACATAAAAACAATAAAATATGCATAATTAATAACTTAATAAAGAATTTAATTTGGTGAAATTTATTTAAATAAAATAATTAATAAAATTCTGCTCTGTTAACAGTACTACCCTTGAATATAAACATCCCTTCACATAAGACAACTAAAATATGTAACATTTTAAAATAATATATATGTATCCACATGATATACAAAATGGAATAATTTTATCTGTTGCATTTCTGCACTAAAGTTTATTCATATTTGATGAATGATTTTCCATTTGTTTAATTTGTTCCTAATTATTTGTTCATCTACTCTTCAAATTTAATAACTGATGTATCACATGCACATTTATGCATTTTCAATAATGTAACTTTTTATAAAGTGTTTAATTTAACTGAAAAAATAAATTTGTTTGATACAAAATCGGAACATAAGAAACCAGTTAGTCATTACCAAAGGTTAAATTATAGTAAATCTATACTGTGTCGTAAAAGTAAATCCAATAGGTTATTCTTTAACTAAAAGCACCTAGTGGTGATATTCCAAAGATAACGGAATAGGGTATAACTTTTGCGCATCCAAAATAAATGAAGTAGGTTGTTCCCTGGTGGGAATTGTTTCTCGTTTGTTATTCACCAAAGAAGTTGATTTCCATACAGTTAAGAAGGTAACTCATTGAGAAGATAGTGAGTAAGTATGTGATATAACAGATAGATTTACCGATGCTATTAGTGCAGTACTTAAACAAATTACAAACAAAATGTTAGGTGGCCTGACAAAAAAATCTACAACACAAATTATAAACATATGACGTACAGGAAACAAGTGTGCAAAACTGAGGCTATACAGTTCACATAAATTGAAAAACAAAGGGCATTCTAGGTATGGTCAAATTTTTATTAAAATAAAATCAATATTTGACTGACTGTCTGTTCTTTTTAAATATTTTTCTTCTAATGATGAAGTCATTATAATACCTAAAACAGTAACGAAATGAACTTCAATTTCGATCTGTTTTTCAATGTTGGGATTATTGAACATTATTGCAAACATAGAATGGATATTTTATTAATTGTTAGTTAATATATTTAAGTACATTTGACAAAAAGGCTGCACAAACAACTTATAACTTAGGTGGAGTGCAACATATATACATATATGTTTCTTCGTCATTTTTAAATTAAAAGTATACATACATAAATAATGTTTAATGTAATAATAATTCGCAAGTAGCGGTTATTGCATTCTAAATTGTAAATGTCAACGCAATCATTTACTTCATACAAAAATAAAATTCTAAAGTTTAATAATTCAAATTTAGTAAGGTAAAAAAAAGGTGCAAAATATAAAAAGTAATATAAAATACTCGTTTCGTAAGATATTCAGCTCATTTTTTCATCTAAATTTGAACAAAAATGAAATCTTGAATTACATTAAATTTTTTGAAAACATTTTTATTTTACTTTTTCTCCAAATTATTGCAATTTTCTCTGCTAGTATTAGTAAGGGGCAGAGTAATTTTGAGTCAATATCAATTTCTTAAAAAAACACTAAAATTGACGCGTAAATATAACGTATACTTTTATTGTGCTTTATCCTAATAGTCTTAAGCTAATTGCTTTTGTCTTATGTTATAATCGGCAGCTACACGAAAATGAATAAAACCAATAATTATGTGTAGTAATAAACACAAACATGACGTAAACATTAACAGCGCATGTTTAGAAATATGAAGTTGAATAAACTCAACAAAACGGCCCTCTCTTTGCACGTGTTTCATGGGTGCAAAGGCAGCATACAACATAAATTTATTGGTGAATGCATAAAAAGAATCTTTAAAAGTGAACGTTACTGAGTTTCGCAGCCCCTTAGATTAGCTCAGTAAAAAGAACACGCCTATTATTAACACATACAACTGGTAAAGGAATTGGAAAATCGTACAATTCCGACTCCGACTAATTGTTAACTGTTCCAAATACAATAATAACAACAATAACTAATTGGCTAATTCATTATATAAAGAGAAATACTCTTAAAAAAAAAATGAATAATTAAATTTTGTTTATACAGTTGCTGCATATTTATTTGAATTTAATGCTAAAAATAACTTTCCAAATGTTGGCACTTATTGTCTGGTTTTTCAATTTATTGCATGTCTGAATGTTTGCCTATTTAATGAATGGAGTTTGTCATGCTTTACTACATATATAGCTTTCATTTCCAAACAAATTTGGTATTAATTATCTTTTACGAAATATGTATTTTATCTTAAAATATTAAAATTTTATGGTGCATATGATAAAACTTTTTTGTAAAACGATTGCACATTTATATATACAGATACAGAAGATATATTGTCTAATAATAATCACTGGAAATTTGCAAAATTTACTGGTGGAGCTGAAATGATAGGTAGTTAAGATGCAAGAATTATTCTCGTAGCGATTTTTTTTAGTAGCACTTAAATGTTCAATCAAATAATAAAGAAGGCAATGTTCAACCATCGTTAAGTTTGTAAAATTAAATACTCCCAAAAAAGTTTTGGACATTTACCTTTTCGTCAAACCAGTAGAGAAAAAAGTTTGTTAGGAAGAAATTTAGGTATATCGATAAAAAAATCTTTTGACAGCTTTCCCATGCACTGTTGTAATAGTGTGGAGACATTTGATGTAGATATTGATTCATGCAAGAGAGAAAATGGCAGATATGGTCCAGATAAATAATACATTGCATTATTTTGCAAAATACAAAAAACTTATAACTTACATACATAGCTTAATACAAATTTCCAAATTAATTTAATAAATAGAAATAGTTTTTCTTTTTTAATATTGTAGACAAATTTAATTTACAAAAAAACACGAAATAAGAACTTGCTATTTAGATAACAAAAACAAAAATTTAGATCTATAAAGTTACCTTGATTCCGCTTGATATAATTACAATAGCAGAGAAATTTAGAATTGCTGTATTTTTAAATTTGAATTTTGCTGTACTTTGACAAGTAAAATATAAAAATCGCTATTTAGCTGTGTAATTTTGATTGGTTTGATAGGTTTCAACCACTTAATAAGCTAACCCATTCAAGAATTAATATTTGGAAGAAAATGTTTATCTTAAAATGGTTACCTTTCTAATATAAAAATTAATTTTAAAAGTTTTATCTAACATTTAAAAAAAGACCAACGTTATTAAGGTTTAGTATTTACCTGGTCTTATTTCTTTGCATGTATTAAAGAAATATTGAAGAATGTGTGAAAGAGGATATATTTGACTCAATAAATAAGAAATGCTTGTTGAGTTTTTTATTCGGATTAGAATTTTGCTTAACGTAAACTAATATATTTAAGACAGCATGGGTCTAATGCCCGAATCAATTCAGTATGCTCCGCACGAGAGATATCGAAATATTTTTCAAGAGACGTTAGTTAGGTAGTGCAATTTGTAATTGTATGTAACACAATATAAATTGAAGAGAGGAATTTTGTTTCGACGAGTAATATGAAGGCTTGAAGCGTTTGTATACGTAACATAAACGTCTTTATATTCTGTATCTAAATGCACACACTAATGTTATAAAACAAATCGTCTGCTATATAAATATCACAGTCATTTTGACAGCTTACCTACTGAATCATAACAAATTATGAGAAGATAAAAGTATTTGTAAATTTTGAAATTAATGGTAATTCAACTAATGAGTTCTCTGACATGTTTTTTAAAATTAAAAATAAATCGAAACTATGGAAATGCGTTTGTATTTCTTTTTATCAATTTGTTGTTTCAATTACACTACTAAAATTCTAGAAGGTAACTCCTGCACGAGCATTGGAATACTTTCAATTCGAACATAGTGTACTACTTTTACCCAAACTATAATATGTAAATAATGTTTAAATCTTTCATGGTCTCCAAGTTAGGTTTTCCTTTTCTGCAAATAAAGGTTCATCTAACATATGTCGAGAAATGATCTTGACTTATAAAACGTATATCTTTGCTTGTTTCTTTATAGTATGAGTTATTTATAGTATTGAGTAATCTACTACTGTAAATCTTATTTTGGAATTGATTCTATCAATGAAAGAGTTAGCAAAGGAATTTAGTAAGCTCTAGGAGGTGGGGTCATAACAGAAGTGTGCTAACAAAAACCTCTTGTGTTTTGTGTTTTCAAAACTTGCTAGCTTTGCCATTACCAATTATGGAAACTATAGTTGGACCAAATTAATAGAGAAACAATAGTATGTTGAACGATTCTAATTCTAGTTAATTTTGATAATCCAAAGAAGCTACTTATATTTTGTTTTTAACATCTTTTGAATAGACAATCAAAAAATAAATATATAGTTAGTTAAATCATCAAATAAGAACATTTTTCATGTTATCTCGTGTTTTATTGGCGGTTACAAAATCCAATAAAAAAAAGTATTTGCTTCTATTTACACTGCCTTAAAATACTCCATTATATATTAAATTGAAGGTAATGCTAATAATTGTTAAGTACAACTATTTCAAATATGTTTATTGGTATTTTAATTATAGTGCTATTGGCATAGATATATAGCATCTTTATCAAAGATAATCGATTATCAATTATGGATAGTAACTAAAGCTTTTATGACAAAAATTGATTTTTATTAACGTAGAAATAATTTATTTGTTTAAATGCAAAGAGATTAATAATTCCTAAATTTTCTCTACTCAAGGGTATTAAAAATTTCATTATGTACAAGTTCAGAAATATTTAGTACCTTCTAAATCAAAAATATAAACGTGAAGAAAGAATTATATTATTTTGTATAAGTATACTACTACATATAGAATTTATATAGGATTTAAAGGAGAAAACTAAACAAATTTTGTTAGACAAGTAAGCTTTTCTTTCTGAATTTATTAATTTAGGAAAAAATATTACAGTAGTCATCCTGTCAAAATAAAAAAAAAATAATGCCAGAGATAGTAAAACCAGTATAGGTATAATATGGTTAAGAGGTTTGGGATAAATAGTGGGATTAGATATAACTAGAAGTTTTCATTTCAAAATAGATATAACTCAATTGTTTATAATAAAAGAAAATCAAATAAAAGCTTAAATAAAATAAAAATTAGTCAGGGGATGTTTGCATTCAAGATATAGAAATTGTGTAAAAACGCACGTGAATAAGGACGAGATTTATCACAAAACCCACAAAAACTAATCATATTTTCTTGTTAACAGCATGACATAAGAATACATGTCTAAAAAAAAAAAATCTGGAATAACTATGAAATTGAAAATACGTAAAGTGCATCAATTGGTGCTTCTGCAAAAGGTAGATTTCATTTTTCTACATTACTGGATGTCATTTCAGTCGAGAAAAATTTAGACATCATAGAACGCTTTTATTCACAATGTACAATTCTAAAGCAGAATTTAAGAAATATAAATTTGCTCAATATCTCAATAAATGTTGTTATCTATCTAAATTTATGTAGCCCGACTTCTGAAAAAGGTAAATTACAAAATGATTACATACTATGTTTGAATACCTATTATTGTACTTAATGATTGTATTAAATCTTTGTTAATTTTAAAAATATATAATTGCAAAATGTGCAATATAATAGCTAATGCAATTGTTATTTATTTCTTTAAAATCTTTATTTAAAATTCGAAAAGCATTAAATATTTTTAGTTGTGTTAGTTTATATTTGCTAAAGTTTCTATAACACCGGCTATTGCTACGACTACAAACTTACCTATGTAAGAAAAATTGTGTTTTGATAGTTGATTTTTTGTCAATTTTAATTAGATCTAAAAATTAGGATGTGGAAAAATCATCAAAAACAAACTTTGAATCTGAGGGGCACTTTGTGTTATAAGTGTATTAATATAAGTTAAATAATAGAGTCATATCTACACATATGTTTCGTGCTGTAGAACCAAAAATTACAGAAAAAACAGACGAGACATTAAGAACATACTTACCAAAAAATGAAAGATATTAACTAAGGATACTCCTATAGAGAGTCCTGAATATCATTGGAGATCAAAAGGAAAGTAATAGCTTAGTTGGAACAATACCTCGGGGAGTAAGACAGAGGGAGAAGAGAAAGTAGCTGGCTAGCGATGTATGAACGGATGAAATTAAGAAAGATTTGAAAACTAAGTGTAATGAGGTGGAAAAAAAGCGAAAGACTTCATGTACCTGCTTTGATATATTTTAAAATGGTAGGCGCGAGAGATAAAACTATAAAATTGGTTCAAAAAAGCCAAGGAAAGATCAGGATCCTTTATGAACTGTAGTAATTAAGCATAAGTAACAAATAATATAATAAAATGTATAAACTATAAAGGTACTTTATGTAAGTATAATTATTCTTAGAGACGTAAGGAGACAAACGAGCAAATAATTCAAGAAATGAGAGTAGACAATGAGGGTGATACATCAAATTATCAACTTTATTTATTCTTTTACTCGTCTTAGACTACCTAAAGCGCAGCCTATTCCAATTTCATCCTGTATATGTAACACTGGCAATTTGAAGTTTAATGCCAAATTATATTACTTTAAAATGATATAAAATTTAATATTTTATAATACAATTAGCTGTATTTTTAGATTGTTACACTAAGTAAAATGCTTAGATAATTGAAACCTAATATAAAATCAATTCATTTCTTATATTTGCAAACATGTACATACAATAAAAGTATGTAAAAATTATTCAAAGCAATCTATTTTTACACAAGTAAATTTGGACTTGTAAGTAGATACATATAATATTTCAAATTTTGAATTAATAAAAGGAAAGAACTTACCCAAAAAATGCTACACATTTTAGTTATTTGCATTGTTAGAATTTAAAAAAATAAAACATAACCATGACAAACAAAAAATTCAGGATCATCAAGTATGTTCGTGCTAAGAATGTACGTAATGATAAAAAATAACCTAAAAGCGTCTTAATAATCATTAGATTCTTCAGTTAGTAAAAATCGCTTGCGTTGTTCTGTTTGGTCCTATAGTTCTTCATTATTACTTATGTTGCAGTAGAAAGAAAATAAAAGTTACAAAAAAGAATACGATAATAAAATAGTCTCGCTTCATTAAAAAGAGAACACAAATGATGAACCGTGTTGTTGTATTGCAGATGTTGTGATTGACATATTCTTGCACAGCAATTTAGTAGTATCACTATAACGTGCACGTTAAACGAATCAATAACAAAAAAACTAAATATTAAAAATTTCGGAACATATTTGTTTAGTATGAAAGCGCTGGAGACGTAAGCTGCTAAAAATAAGAGGTGGGCGGTTATAAGAGTTCGAACTGACGGAGATGCATGCGCTGTATGATGTCGCGGCAGTCGTTGAACACTCTTTTTATGTTCTCTGTGTCGACGGCACACGTGAAATGTGGGTAGCAATAATGTTTCCCGTCCCCCGAGGCCGTACTGATGCGCTGCAAAAAAAGAAATAATTAAGTTCAATACGAATTTTATATTCAGTGAAGATGGTAACAACTTATTTTTACAAAATAGTGGTATACTAAAGTATTTTGGTAAATAATATTATGCAAGTTGTTAGATGGCAAACTCTATTATAAACTTTTTCAGGATAGATACGAAGGCTATTTATTCTCTCTCTGTTGAACCTGATTACTGGTTATATATTTTTAAAAATTCAAACAAATTGGTGTGGAAGCGATTAATACAATCTTACACAAATATTGAGATGGTGCATATTTATATTATCTCCATAGCCGACCATTCTTTACAAAGCTGAATAAAAGCAAATCATGATCAAACTAGGCCTTGAACTCTTCATTATTATATACGCTGACAATACAGCCACTACTACTACACTAGAAAATTGTGTTCGCTCCTTGATGACATCACGGTAGGAGAGATCCGGGTTCTCTCATAACCCGAAGTTAAGTATTTGGGCATCTATTTAGACAGCAAGTTGATGTTTAAGTAAACATATTCAGATAAGGAAATGTCTGTTCTTGTTAACGAAAAACATCATCATTCGATCACACGCCGTTTTATACAGCAAAACTGATCAAGAAAGCGTTGAAAGCACTTGGATGGGACATAATATCGCACTCGCCGTACTCTCCGACTATCACCTTTCCGCATCAATGGGATACGCGTTTGCTAAGCACTTCGTCAATTTCGAAGAAGTTATAAAATGGCTCGATGAATGGTTTTGCTCAAAGGAGAAACAGCTATTTTGGGATGGCATCCATAAATTGCCTGAAAGATGGGCAGGATATATAGAAACAAATGGCCAATACTTTGAATAAATAAATTTATCCATTTTCTTGAAAATTATGTAGTTGTTTTACGTAAAAACGGTAATGACTTTCCGGTACACCTGGTATATGCGGCTCTGGCCTGATGCACTGTGGTTAAAATGCATATTAGACCCTGGAAATTCTGCAAAATAGAATTCTTCGGCTTACTGCTAGGGCTCCATGGTTTGTTTGTATTAAGCAATTGAATAGGGATTTGAGTATATCGCCTTTGCAGGAATACTCCAATATCCAGGTCGCAGGCGCTTCGAGAGGAGTAGGGAATCCGGATATCTAGTGGTCGGATAGCTGGTAGATCCCCAAGACTGATCACCATCTTGGAGAATACTGATTTGATCACGACACAGCAACTGACAGATTAATAGAGGAGTGGCAAGTATGATGCACAGGAGAAATCTAGCAGACAGAGTGTATAACATATTTTAGAAGTAACCATAATCAGCAAAAGGGCTTACGGACAGCTCTGTCCAACCCTACAATTGAAGCTGGCTTATAAATATCTATATTAGATCACTTTGTAAATGGATCATTTCATCTATTGTACATCTGTATAGATAATGAAATTTGGGTATTTCGCTGAAATGTTGAATAAAAGCAACAATTGGCAGTTTGGAACTTTGAAAGTCGGTTCTCACGATAGTTAAAAAAAGTTTAAATAGTTTATTTGTCTCAAGTTCTCCAATTCCGCGAAAATCGCCCAAGAGAAACGATCATCTCTCATCATGATAACGATCGGGCCCACATTGCTTCTCCAACAAGTGAATAGTTGAATACCGAAAACATTAAAAAACCCATTATTTCAATGTTTTCGGTTGCAATATAATCTAGACCTGAAATCTAATGTTTCTTCTTTTATTTTTACTTGTAAAGGAGAAGTTATGGAGTTTTACGTTTGACATCGATAGAAGATGCAGACTGACGTATTTAAAAATAGCGCAACAATACTGATACGAATTTACTATAAAGATAGAGTTTTTACGAATGCCATAGTACGTTGACTGCAAAGGAGCATACTATGAAATATTATAAATAAATGTTTCGTCAAAAATTTGTGTATTGCTTTACTAGATTCAACAGAACGAGGACAGTCCTCGTATTATTGTACTCCCTCGACAAGGAAATTAACTTGATTTTAATTATGATACCGCGATGTTGGGAAAAAATATCTTAAAATTAAGAAAAACGTAATCAAAATTGAAACCAAGTCGGAAGAGAAGTAATGATTAAAATATAAATATTAAAATTTGTGTGTTCTTATATAGTGTAACTCTAACAATTGAGAATAGGTTCATAGTTTTTTTATATTTTTTTAGTAATCTTATATTTTTATAAAATGATATTAAAATTACTTCCGGTTTAACCGTATGTGTACATAACTTTCTTTTTTCGAATTTTTTTCAAAGGTTTTCCTGAGGGTCCTATACCAAGTGGTTTTCCATCTCTAGCTATTTTGTTCAATCTGTTATCAGTCATTCTAGTTGAATGTACGTCACGCCTGCGTCCTTTAATACATCGTACCACGGCTCCTACCTGATATTTATCTCTAATGTGTTCCTTTGTCTTTCCCACATTCTGTAATCAACAATCACTCTAAACGTCTTAATTTCGTTTGTAACCATTTTTCTTTTCGTAAATGTATTATCGGATCTAGCTTTCGCTCCATTAAGTCATTATAGGTCTTATACATGTTTTATATATTCTCGTTCTGGTTCATATGTTTAGATGTTATTCTTCCATATAACTTGTTCTAATTGCCTTATGGTAGTGGCTGCCTTGTTGATTTGGTGCTTGGCTATGTCGTTTAGGTTCCCATAAATCTTGTACCCGAACAGTCGAAATACACAATCTGTTCAATTGGCACGTCCTCTGCAAACGACTCACATTGAAAGAGTTCCCTTGATATTGTCATAGCTTTGGTTTTGAATGAATGTCATATGATATTGTGGTGCAGTGACTTTAAAAGCATGAAATAATCTTTGCAAATCGTCTTCTAGATTCTGCTATTAAAATAGTGTCACATCTGTGTTATGTTTGAAATGTGGTTACAAAGTGTTCCGAATTTTTAAAAATTGAATTTCAAAATTTGTTCAAAATGGCCACTTCTTTCTTATAGATAAGAAACAAGTAAGTTTCATAAAAAGAAAAATAAATGAGAGTTATTAATTAACTTTAATATTAGAACATTGTTTAAAGATATTATGCCACGAAATAAGTTTGATATTGTCAATTTTGATAAATAATAAAAAAAATAATTTGCCAAACCACTACAGCTGGTAAGTTGTAATGTTTTATCTTGTATTGTAGTAATATATGTGTCAATAATGTATTTTAGTAAAAAGTCTGAAATGGTATTAATATACGAATGATTATGTCATTCAAGAGCAGTCACAGTCCTGTACATTGAACGTTATTCCCAACGAGATCACCTTAGTTATGGCCTGCAAAAAGTTATGAATTGCGGGAACTATGTTCGAAATTTACCGGGTGCGTCTGCAGAAATCTGTTTGTAATAATGAAAATCTATAAATAATGAAGCGCATCCACATGGCCAAGTTTTTTTGGACAAAAAACATTTCATTTTTCAATATAGTCTCCTGCTCATTCAACACACTTATACAAATTAGCAGTGCCTTTATTGTAGATTGATAATTCCGAACCGTCAAAATAGCAACGATTGTCTCGGAAGTGAACGAAAATCTCTTTCCGCCTAACCATTTTTTCAATTTTGCAAGTAAATGATAATTACTGCGAGTCAAATTCGGGGAAAGGGCGAATGAAGCATTAATTCAAATCTCAATGTATAAATTGCGGCCTTAGCGATCGCGACGAATATTTTTTTATATCTAATGCGATACGGTGAACTTTTTCAATTATATCCGGGACAGTAGTCGATTTTGGACGTCCACAAAGAATGAATTCCGCATTCTTTGTGCTCACATTACCACGTTTAAATTCAGAAACCTACTTTTTAACCATTGAAACTAAGGAGCAAACGAACTCTTTAATAGTGTCGAATTCAATTCTGCTTTGATTTCGGCTGGTGCTAACCTTTCAAATGTATCAATGCTCGCAATTCAAGCTTTTTCCGTTATTAACAAAGTCACAGAAGACGTTCACTTTGGCGACTGTCAAATACAGACCAATTGACAGATCGCTCTATACCGCCATTTTTAACCTAATAAAGGTGGTTCTACAGAATGCTAAAAAGATTCCGCTGAATTCGCACCATCTCTGCGTTAGGCCACGTACTTATCTAGCCATCCTCATGTCTGCATACGAACAGTTGCAGCAGATACGGGTTTTTCATTTACATCAGTTCAACGTATCCTTAAAAGAAATAAATATCATAACTACAAAAAAAGCTTAGTTCAAACTTGAAGACAAAAATCGATATCTGGTATTTATTGTTGCATTCACGTTTCATACGAAGATGAACCAATATATTTAATACAATTCGAAGGGCGGATAAGTCGCCCTTTTCAAATAATCGAAATTTATATAATTCTCATGATACTCGCATCATTAAATAAAATAGACTAAAATGTATGACGTCCTATTTAGACCTCATTTAATTGAATCGTATTCTTGTGATAAAACTTTATATTCGCGGGAGAATGATTTTTCAACATGATAAATCACAAGTTAGTAATGCAAGAATAATAAGAGAATACTTAAATAACAATTTTGCCGATGGATGAATGGATATCTATTCGATGGCTTTCTAGAGCCTCGGATTTAACACCGTTGGACTATTTCTTGTGGGGATTCTAAAGGATATTGATTATAAAGAGCAGTTAGAAAATCTAGAAGAACTAAAATTTAAAATAAGAACATCATGTAGATACATACTATAAGGTCAAATACCTGCAGCCACGAGAACTATACTATTATGGACAAGTGCGTATTTACAAAAAAGAGATGGTTATTTTGAAAGAACTTTATAATTTCATTAAAAAAAATAATGTTTTAATATTCTTTTTCTTATGGACTTCACATACGACGATCTAATTCGTAAAAATGATTTTTATATGCTGTTTTTGCTATGAGACCTACACGTGTAATACATTGCTGATTTTCTGAAAAAATCATTTTCTCAATTGAAATTTAAAAAATATATTGATCATTTTAAAAAGAGAGTTGTGTACACTTCACAACTTCCGCACACAAAATACAAATTATTGTAGAAACAAGAAAGAATTATGTAGTTATTCTCAATTGTTACTGAGATTACTGTTTGTTACGCGTTACAGAATGAATCTGTACGTATGTACATAACATCCAAATGAAATATTAAATGTGGAAGTTTCATTTTGCCATAGACTTGGTATAAATATAAATATTCTACGAATTTTTTGCTTCTAATTCATTGAACACCTATTGTACATAAGAAAGCTTACCAGGAACTCGTCACGGATAAAGTACTTGGCTCTAACAACTTCTGCGGGTTCGTTGGTATCATTCGGAGCATCTGCAGGCGTTTGATACTTTGCAAATTCAGCAAAGTAGTCTTCTAATTTACTTTTTCCTAAACATGACAAATATTATTAATACAAGTTGTAATTTACATCGATTATAAACATTACTAAAGCTGGTTAGGATGAAAGCGATGTTATTTTATTCACCTGTGTGTGAACAAAGTTTAGTGCCAGCCAAGAGTTCGCCAAATTTACGTTCATTCAATTTGTCTCAAATGCAATATAAAACGGCTGCTGGCAAAATTTAAAAGCGAATACATCGTTTTCATTCTGCAATAGGTACTTTATGATCTCACTTATTTTTTGGATATGTATAATGTATGTAGGTGCATTAAATTTTGAATCGTTAATCTATACGATAGAAAGTGCTTTAGAGAAATTTCACTTAAAAGCAAAAAAGTTTGTTTTTAATAACTGTAAAAATTTTTTTCCAAAAACAATATTCACACGATGCAAGAATATTTAATTTGGTTAGTGTTTAATAAAATCACAAATTCAAATTATGTCTGATAAAATTATAATTTTCAAAAAGGAACGATTGTAGGTTAAATTTGTTCGGTTTTAATCCGTTATTAAAAAGTAAGCTATATTTGCTCATGTTGCTAATAAAGGTCCTAACTGTAAGTTAGTTATAATTAATAATAAAATTTCTATTCTATTTATATGAGGGTAGCCGTTTATATTTCGTGTTACTGTTAGTGTTGCCTCCGATCTGATGTCAGTGGAAAAAATGGAATTAATTCGTGAACATTTTCATGCAATTATTTTTCATAATTTTCGGCGTGGATTATCTCAACAAGAATGCATCGACGAGCTGAATATTTATATGGTGACGAAACACCATCGAAAACTACAATATATCGTTGGTATAGTGAATTCAAACTTGGACGGCGTTCTTTGGACGATGAATTTCGTGAAGGAATTGTTAATGCAATGTGACATACCGTGAGATCGAGGCATCTCTAGGTATTAGTAACACCAGCGTGCATAAGATCCTGCATGAACATTTAGCCGTTAAGAAGCTATGTTCACGTTGGGTACCACATATGTAATTTGACAACCGCTCAAAAAAGGACTCGCGTCGATTGGTGCCAAGAAATGCACAAAAAATACAAAGAACATTTTTAAAGTCATCACAGGTAATGAATCTTGGATCTATACTTATGAGCCCGATAGTAAACAGCAGTCAACTGTGTGGATATTCCAAGATGAGCCAAAACCAACAGAAGTTATTCGCGCTCGAAGCACATCAAAACAAATGGTCGTCTATTTTTTCGGAAAAACTGGTCACGTTGCAACCGTGCCTTTAGAGAGTTGTAGAATCGTCAATTCTGAATGGTACACAACTATTTGTTTGCCAAAAGTTTTTGAAGAAATAAGGAAAACAAACCGTAAATGGCACATCATTCTCCACCATGACAATACGAGCTCTCAGAGGTCGGTTCAAACAATTGAATATTTGACCGAGCAAAACATTGAATTGATGAGCCATCCGCCGTACAGGCCTGATCTAGTACCCTGTGATTTCTTTTTGTTCTCACACGTGAAGAATCAACGGTTTTCTACGCCGGAAGAGGTAATTGAGGCATTCAAAACTCATATTTTGGAGATACCGCTTTCACAGTGGCAGCTATGCTTTTCGGATTGGTTTAAACGAATGCAAAAGTGCATTAATTTTCAAGGAGAATTTTTTGAAAAGCAATAAAACTATTTTTGATAATAAAAATTTTGTTTGCTATTCCAGAAATATAAACGGCTACCCTCGTATGGGAATTTTAGCTTTAATAACGGCAGGTACTCCATGCAACGAAGCTACATAAATAATGTCGCTTATATCATAAATCCGTTAAATGTTTATTTTACCGAAGAATATCTCATATCATGTGAATGTGCAGTAAGAAGAACAACGCCTTGAGGGGTTTCATGTAATGCTGCAATGCTTTTGAAAGGCAAAAATTAAACAAAGACTGAATGTGTTACAGACCGATAGAATAACAGGTCTTGCAGATAATCTGCATAGCTTTACGAGAGTGAGCAAAATGGGTACAGTTCCTCCACGGAGGCAGGCCAAAATATGACGAATGTGCTTCACAGACATCTTAGTATCAGTAATAAAGAAGCTCTAATAAAGAAGAAAGGCTGAGTATGAGAAAAATTATATCACGATGGTTTGCTTATGAGATGATGGAAATATAAAAATGATTTCGACACAACATTGTTCACACTCACTGGAAGTATTATAAGTGAGAAAAATAATCTTATATCGCCTCATATGGTGCACTATTAAAGCCATAGATGATTCTCGTAAAGTGTCAAAATATTAAGCACAACTATGGCCCATTTTGGGATAGTAGAGGTAACGCTTTCTTGAGAACCCACATATTATTTTTGACAATGTTCGAGCGTATGAAGTGCAAGCTTTTTACAAGTGACTTGTTGCTTTAATAGTACCGATCTCAACCATTGACTCTATTTCCCAAACTTGTCCTGTGGATTTGACTTTATTCTTAAGAAACTGTTTTTGATATTAATATCAATTGCAATGCCGGCTTCTTAACACGTGAAAGCGTTAATATTATCAACTTGAAATATATTTTATATGAACCGACTTCAAATAATCATCTGGGGAAGACATTGCTTTTAGTGTTTTTTTCAAGCCCCTGAAAATTTTAAACCCGACTAAATGATAAACTTCTACTTAGATAAACTAGAAGAATTATCTTTAAATAAAATGATTAAACTGATCGAGTATATTAGTTCTGTAGTGCAGATTGTAAAAAAAATAATATAATTAGGCTAGGTGCTCGAGTCAATTCTGTCACAAGGAGTTGCCCACAACTGCGAACTATACTTTCGAATTAGCCATAATACATTGGAAAGAGGAAGGAAAAATATTTGTGTAGTGTCCGAGGGTTTGGGTGTAAGAATTTGAGTAACAGATATAATCCTATGGAAATCAAGCTGTATGGTAAGTACAATGAATAGTTAAAAGTTGGTATTAAGTGTTGCGTCTTGATGATTTCTTTTTCTGTTTATGTAATGGCTTATTCTTCGATTTTATTTTATTTTGCAATTATTTCTGTGGATTTAAAAACAATAGTTTTTGTCTATTGATTATTCATTCATACATCTTTTATCTATTTTTTCATTTTTATGAAATTGTGCAATGTTGCAGAAACATTGAACATAGAAACATTGAAAACAAATTTATGTTATGAATGGATGCCGCATATTGCATTTACTATGTTATTAACAATGGATACAAATATACTTTTTTGGTCGACATCTGGAGTCTCCCAGGGCTCGACTCTTGACCCATTTTTATTTAATTGATTTTTTAATGACCTAATAACATCTCTGGAATGTAATGTGTGCTTATGCGGTTGACATTAAAATGTATCATATCATTACTTTAAAAATACAGATAACGTAGAGTTTTTACCAAACAACTTAAATACTATTTACAGTAGGTGCCTCATTAACAAATTTAATTTAAAAATATCGAAATGCTGCGTTGCAACATTTGCAAGAAAGATCAACTGCTTGAACTCTCATTATTACATCGGCAATGATATTGAAAAAACGAAATATCTAGGGGCAACATTCGAAAGTATTACTAGTAGTATTACTGGATCAGCTATTAGGTCCTTGGGTTACATCACTAGAATGTCTCAAAATTTTATAAACATTAGCGCAACTAAATCCCTTTATTTCGCATACATTGTCAGTAAATTAGAGTATGCGCTGATTGTATGGTATCCGATCTATGAGCTGTATATAAATAAAATTAAACGCATTCAAATTTTATTCTGAGGCACAATGTGGAAATGCAGAAATGCAGTGCATTACTAATTGCGAAGCTACGGAAATATAAGATTGATTCACCAACGTCATTATCTCGAATAAATTTATTAGTGCTTCGGATTGCTGCCGGGTACCATTCAAGTTTTGTCCTCTCAACAATGAGAACTAACATCTTGTGTAGAGCTCCGTTGTTTCACGCATCAAGGAATGCTAATTTATTATTTAATGATGGTTTTCTATACCTTTTTCAGTAGTGTATTGTCACACGTGGGTTGTTTTTTAAATTTTGCATATAAAACTGGAATAATACAGTAGATAGCTTTTAAAGACTTCTTTGCTTTTTCGAAGTGTTCTCCGCGAAGATGAATGCATTTTTGTATGCACTCCAACCAACTCTGGAAGCAGTTGTTCCACTAGTTTGTTGGTACAGTCAAAATTGCAGAACCTTTCACCACGCAGTTCGTTCTTGATTTTCGGAAAGGTAAAGAAATCGTTGGAATTTAGGTCCGGACTGTACGTAGGATGCTACAACAATTCGACGTTTTGTTGCGTTCAAAATTCAATTATCTTGGGTACAGTGTACGAACTTGCATTGTCTTAGTGGAGGATGATTCGGTGTTCGGAGTTGACATTTCGAAGCTCAGCGATGACTTGTGGCAAGCAAATAGTTGTATATCAATCGGCAGTAGCAGTTCTTTGATCTTGTAAAGGAATTATTGCTATGTGACCTGCTATCGAGATAAATGTCGCGACCATCTTTTTGAGAACGGATGACTTTTGCCGGCTTCTCTTCACCTTGGAACACCCAAACAGACGTCTGGTGTTTATTTTCTGGCGCGTATGAGTAAATTTAAGATTCATCACCATTGACAATGTTGTACAGGTTTTTAGAGCTTACGTCGTTGAAGCGATCTAGATTTTTTTTTTGACACCAATTCACCCTAGTTGCTTTCTGTTCTTCGGCCAAGATATGCGGTATCCAACGGGAAATTAATTTTTTTACACAATTCTTTATGCGAAATTTTTTGAAATGAGGTCTTTGAAATCCCCAATAATGCTTTAATCTGGCGATATGTCACATGCCGATCTTCGTTGATGATCTTGCGCACAGCATCGACGTTTTCCTGAGTGACTGCCGTTTTTGGTGAACCTGTTCTTGGATTATCGCTGAGACTAATCTGTCCACGTTTGAATTTTCCATACCAATGAGAAATTATTGACTGATGTAATGCTTCATTGCTGAAAACAGAAAACTACTCGGCGAAGCATTCTTGTTCAGATAATTGTCTTCGAAAATTATAAAAAAATATTCCGCGAAAATGTTCTCGGTTTAATTCCATTTTTCAACTAACTTGTTAACTTTGACAGTTCGTTGTAGCTACAACACTACACGTATCGCACTGAAACTTTAGATTTCTATTAATTAAAGATGGGTCTTAATTTTTAGAGCTGACATTTGATTAGTGCCGCCCTCTATGTCCCACTATGCAAAACTTAAAGATATCCCACGTATAGTAATGTAGATTTCTTTTCTATTGGGTAGAAATAAATTATTATTATTACTGTTGCGTATATTGTGAGGAAAACTGATTAACGTTATAAAATATGTGGCGTTCATTTGTTAATTTTGATGCTTACCAAGCAAATACGATTATTTTTTGAAATCTCGGTGTACATAATAGATGAGTCAGTGACTGAATTCGTATAGCGTCACATCGCATGTTCAAAACTCTTCTTTTTTTGCTAACTATAATATCCGCAGAGTTATGAATGCATTTGATAATTTTTACTTGTTTATAATTAATTATAGACAATATATTGGGTTAGCAACTAAGTACTTTCGGTTTTTACTGATAGAGAGCGTTGCTTTATTTTTTGTATAACGTGTTTTAGTGCTGTACTTTACCGTTTGTCGCGTGATACTAGTCACATTGACGTAACTTCAGAAGCAAGTAGTGCGTGATTTTTATTAAAGCTATTAGTTGTCGGTTAATTTTAAATGGAGTGCAGAAACGAACATTTTCGACATATTTTACTATTTTATTTCCGTAAAGGAAAGAAAACTGCTGCGATCATGGAGCAAACACGATAAACCAGCTCAAACCACATCGAAAGCTGAATTGCATCCAAAAAAGATCATGCTGTCCGTTTGGTGGGATTACAAAGGTGTTGTGTTTTTTGAGCTGCTTCCAAAGAACCAAACGATCAATTCTGATGTTTACTGTCAACAATTAATAAAACTGGATGAAGCAATCAAAAAAAAACGGCCAGAATTGTTAAATCGGAAAGGCGTAATTTTCCACCAAGATAATGCAAGGCCTCACACATCTTTGACAACTCGTGGGAAACTATTGGAGCTTGGCTGGGAAGTGATGCCACATCCCCCATACAGCCCTGATCTAGCACCATCTATTACCATTTATTTCGAAGTTTGCAGAATTCTTTGAATGGTAAAACTTTCACAAATGACGATGACTTTCACTCGCACCTGGTTCACTTTTTTGCTGATAAGGACCAGAAATTTTATGAGCGCGGAATCATACAGCTGAAAGAAAGATGGCAAAAGGTCATTGAGCAAAATGGAAAATATATAAATGATTAAAAACTATTCTTTGTTTAAAAAAAAAGTGTTTTATTTTATACTATAAAACCGAAAGTACTTAGTTGCCAACCCAATATTAAGTATAGACAAATTAGAGTGCATTTCGGCAGTATTATTTGAAAACAGATAAAGGAAAAAGTTGTTACAACATGGTCTCGAACCAAGATTGTGCCGGCAAAATATTCACATTTTCATGCGAATTTCTCAATTACTCAAATCCACACACCCAAATTCTCTGACACGGCAAATATTTTTTCTATCGTTTCCAGTGCACTCTCGCTATTCGAAAGTACATTTCATAATTGTGAGCAACTTCTTGTTTGCATAGCTCACTTTGATGTGATGTTTCTGGTCAATTGGAACAATTTTTTTTACAGTATTTGAACTTTCTGGCCCAAGGTCTCGTAAAATTTTTTATTACACATACATAATTGGTATTATAAATGAAGACACTAATATCATTCAATAAACAGATCGTTAAAATTTTGTATCTTACCTGCTAAAATTTTTTCAGCGAGTAAGTCTTGTTTATTAAGAAAAAGGATGACGGACACTGTACGTAACCATCTATTGTTCCAAATGGACTTGAATAGATCCAGACTTTCACGCAATCGATTCTGAGTCGGATCCTCGCGTAACACCATGTTGTATGAACTACACGCTGTCACAAATATAATGGCCGTCACGTCATTGAAGCACTGGATCCATTTGCGTCTTTCATCTCTCTGGCCACCCACATCGAACATGCTGTAGCATAAATAAATAGTATATAACTCTTTGAAAGTCTAGGAAAAGTAAATACTTATATATATATAATATCTTTGATTTAGTACTATTCAATTAAAAAACGACAACAAATTTGGATTATGTACATTATATCACAATTTGAACGAAAACTACATTGTGACTAACTTTTAATGATTTACTATAATATAACTTTAATGTTATTTTGTATCTAATTTTAGTTAATAAAACATATGTAAATGTCCATATTGAATCTTTTCTCTAGTGATTTCACTATCTTTACTTAAAATTTCACATTCATTTTGACAATATCCCTGTCATTGTTTCCGACCAATTCTGGAAATATAATTTTAAAAACGCCCTGACCTCATACACGGTAACTTGAACAACTCTACTCTTCGCTACTGCATACTGGTAGAATTTATTCTGTGGTAACTTATTTATTTTGTTTTTATAATGTAGCGCAATTGCAATAGATTCTTACTAAAATATGGAGACCACAAAAAACTCTAAAACAAGTTTTAAAATACTCAAAATACAACCATGTCGTCAGCTTATAATGAACTAAGGAATACGAAATGACTTGTCGTTTATTCAAAACTTGTCTGCTACTAATATTCCAGCTTTTCGGAAGTTCGTAAAAACTAAGCGAAATGGATCATTCCATCTGTTATGTCGTATAATGGTGCCACATCTGGGGATACGGGACAGACTTGCGAATTGTTTGGCCTTTTTTGAATCCGTATACGTCAAATAGAGTACAAATTCTTCATTTAACTATAACTGGCGGCTTTTACAAATAATTTAAATTTCAAGTACCATATCCACCGTTTTTAAAATACTCGTAATCGGCTTATTCATAAACTCTGTTTATATAGGATCAGTGGTGTATTTTTTGAGGATAGACTGCAAAAAATAAGTTCAATACACAACCTCGTTGAATTTGAGATCGTTGGTATTCTAGAGGGTAGTCATCTTGAGCCAATTCTATTGTTTGTAAATGATTTGTATTATTCATTGGTGGGCAGTAATTTTTCCCTATGCGAATGATTTGAATTATATCAGAGTATCAGGATGTGACTTACTGTAAGACAACTTAAATAAACTCGTTCTCTGGTGTAACGATAACAATATGAGCTTAAAAACTAATGCCAGTTTCTCATACATAGTGGATATCTGTTAGATATCAACAAGATAAATGCACATCACTATTGTGGTTTCTGAAAAGCAAACCGACAATGTTAGATACATTGATTTTCAGTAGTTGAATGAAGCTTGTTTTCAATTTCTTGTGAATCTAAATTCAGATGCTACTTAGTATATATATATATATATATATGTATGTATACTTATATGTGTGTGTGTAAATATTATTTTTATGTGCTGTATATCATTATCACTGTTAAAATAATGATAATGTAAATATGCTATTTTGAAATTTTAAATATACAACACACACAAACTATAATTTAAATTTAAAATACAACCTAAATGTACATATGTAAATATAGCAACATTTCGTGTACATAAGAAAATAAGCTAACAGAAAAGATACCAAAATGTTAGATATTCTACCGATAACTATTCGATCAGGAGGAGAAAACTTTTACAAATAGATATCTGATTTATCTATGTAGGTCTGTACCAATCGTGTGAGAAACGCTCTCTAGCTCTTTAGATAATTATGCGGTAACTGTGATTGGCAATGTATTTGATGTACCAGCAGCCGGATATAAGTGTAGCATAATTACTTATCGCTTTTCTTTTATCGCCTTTAATTACTGCCTGGGCAATACATCATTACATAGAGTTAACCAAACCACTGATATTGGAGTTGCGTTTTGCAATCTTTTTATTTTCTGTCGCTACATTGATCACATTATAAGTCGCTCGATGGGCGTATGTGGTTTTATCAGACGTACATGCTCTGACTTCACCAACGTTTTTGCAATTGCTACCTTCACTGTTTAGAACAATACTTGAGTACTGCCGTTTTATTTGATCACCTTATCAGATAAGGCGTATTAATAGAATTAAACATGTACAAAACAAGTTTGTAAATTTCTTACTGTCAAAACTCCATATTAACAAGGATTGGATCAAATAAATTATGACGAGAGGCTGAATATGCTCAACATGGAATTTCTATGTCATCGTTACTTATTTGCTTTAAAAGCTGAATATATATTAATTTACAATTATTTTGATTAACACTTAGTTTTTAGCATCTGTGAACTTTCACGTTCTACCATTTAATTCTTGTGCGTCTAGAGAATTTTATATATCATTTTATGGGAGTGAATATGTACGACCTAGATAGGTTATGTGTGCTACTAAACTCGATTTCACATATTGATTTGTTTAATGTTTCATATCGCCTATTTGTATCTTTTGTACACAATATACCAGTCTATAGTTATAATTAAAGCGGTCACATTTGTCAACACACCAAGTTCGTAATAAGTACGTACCAAATAATTACGGTGACTCATCCAAGCTATCTATGCGATTACAAGTTAAGCAAACTATTTATTTACGTTATTCTTGTATTTACATTAAAATACTTTGTTTATATTCATATTCAAGTAGAAATTCATCAACTATTGTCGATAAAACTAAATAAAATCTGTATTTTTTTTATCTGGAAGAAAGAAAAGAATCCTCAACGACTTCTATGGTGCTACACCAACTCAGAAACTCGGAGAGTTAGGGTGGGGATCTATATCAAGGAATCTTAGAGGGCGCCACAGCACTGAAACTCCTAGAAGTTACTTGTCAATACTGAAGCAAGTGGATTGTCGAAATACATTCGGTCACACAATTATCATTAAAAGGATTTTCTTTTTATATTATAAACTTAAGGACCTAAGTTGCTATTACTCAGTAATAAAGAAAAAACAATATGAGGCTATGACAATTTACACTACCGTTCATAAGTATTTGGACACCCATAAATTTAGAAGAAATGATTAAAAGCACTAGTGAAAAAATGAAAATATATTTATTACATGTACATACATAACTAATTACAGTATCTGGCAGTAGAATTACATATTATATTTAAATTTTCGATTCATCTATGTGACCTCCTTTGTTTTTTATAATGGTAGCACATAATCGCGGCATTCTTGCAATTAGTTTTGCTAATGTATCCGGTGTTATGCGGACCCAAGCTTCCTGCAGTTTCCTCCACAAATCAGCCTCCGATGTTGGTACTGCTTTCCGGACCTCCCGATCAAGTTCCTCCCACAATAACTCTATTGGATTTAGATCGGGGCTTTGGAGAGGCCATTTCATAACTTCGATGGATCCTTCCGCTTCCAAGAGTTGCAAATAGTCTTTGCATATTTTGGATGTGTGCTTTGGGTCATTATTCTGCTGGAATACAAAATTCCTACCCAAAAGTCTTAATCCTGAAGCAACAGCGTTGGTCTCCAAAATGTTTCGATACTGCTCTTTCCTTAGTATTCCCTCAATTTTCACAATATCACCCACGACCGTACCACCAAAACAACCCCAGATCATCACGGAACCACCGCCATGTTTAACCATAGGCACAATACATTGCTCTGCCGCACGCTCACCTGTAGATCTCCGAACGAAAACACGTCTTCTGGACCCGAAAATTTCGAACTTTGACTCATCGGTCCACAAGACTTTACTCCACTGTTCAATTGTCCAATGTTGGTGTTCACGAGCCCAGTTTAAGCGTTTTCGCTTATTCTGTTTGCGCAATAACGGTTTTTTCATTGCAATTCGTCCGTACAAACCTGCTTTGTACAAGCGACGTTTGACCGTTGTTACGCTTATTGACTTTGGACGGTCTGCATTGATTTCTGCAGCGATTTCTGGGGCTGTTTTCCGTCGATTTTTTTGCTTGTGATCACTATTGCACGATCCTCAGCAGAAGTTGTCGCTCTGGGTCTCCCACTCCGTGATTTATTGAGAACACTGCCACTTTCTCGGTATTTTTTGACGACATAGTCTACGGAAGTATTATTTAATTTTAATTGTTTCGCAATTTGCCGGTTGCTTTTGCCATCTTGATGGTGCGCAATTATAAGAGAACGCGTTTCAATGTCCATCTCTTTTCTTTTTGGCATATTTAACGATCTTAACAACACTACTAGCACAGGAATATCTCACAACGAATACAGAAACGTAACTGAGGGCAATTTCAAAAATATAACATGAAACTCGCCCGAGGTCATTAAAACTTCATTACTAAACTTATCCTTCAGTATCCTTCACAGAAAGACAATCACAAGAACTTGGAGAAACATTTATTGCGCTAATCCCCAGGTAGTCCCAATAACAAATTTTGGTTTATTGCAGGTAATAATGTAATACATAATGTTACTTACGCAGCGTTTCTGTAGATTTAATACTTTCCTTATACCTATCCAATATTACAAGAATGAATTTCCTAGAAGCTATGCTGTTCAAATAATTTTATAAAATATGGGTGCCCAAATACTTATGAACGGTAGTGTATGTGTATATATATATATATATATATATATATATATATATATATATATATATATATGTCTATATATATATATATAGATATATATATATATATATATATATATATATATATACATATATGTACTAAATTGACAAGGATTTTAGCTTAAGACCCCATGTTATAATACAAAAACTTGCTACCTAGAAATACAAGTTAATTCTGAAAACGTTAATAACTATCCTTCCTGTATTACTGATTTATTTATTCTGTAACTAAAATGATATATGTTAAATATACCTATGCTAACGAGACTATATTAAGACAAAAATAACGGTCCACACACTTCCTATAAATATCTTGTAAGATCGGCACAGAAGGATAGAAAACCCAGAACTAGGAATTTAGGTTCGAATAAAACACACAAATTAATTCGATGATTTCTAAATATATGTAAACAATACCTTCAAATTAGAGAGTCCCACCAAAATTCCTTTTATGATTCAGGAATGGGATTGGTTATATTCAATATCAAAATGGTGATTAAATCCCTGTTTATGTGAAAAAAATATGACTGTTTTCAAATGCACTACATCCAGACCGATAATTTTGATAGAATTATTAATCCGATCCAAAGTCGAAAGAAAAATCAATTTCTTTATAAAAATGCTAATTTATATAACTCATTAATAGTTACAATTTTAACGATGTTAATACCCCAACGATCAAATTACAAGCAAGGACGAACACAGTATATAAGCCAATGGTATTTGTTAGACGAAGAAAAAAAAATAGGGAAAGGGAAGATAATCATACTAAATTACAGGGTCATTATTAAAAGATAAGTAGTTTTAGAACTACTTAAAATATTTGGAAAACAGATATGTAGTTCAAAATTAGTATTTTCTGCTATACCATCGTTAATTTTTGTGGCTGTAATCAACGATGACATAGCAGAAAACAAACTTTCATTAATTTTCCATCATAGAGAGCTTAATTATATATTTAATTTTAATTATTAGCAGACATATAGGTATTTTGCTTTCTTGAGACAGAATAATTATTTACTAGAAACAATAATAAGGGCAACAAATAAAATTAGAGAATTATATAAAAAATAATTTCCTAAAATAAGAAAATATAACGACACAGCGCCGTAATGAAATAAATTGAATGAAGTGCAATTTATAAATTACGCAATGAAAGTGAGAGCTATTAAGAAGATGAAAACTATATAATTTTAGTATTCAGAACAATGTTAACACTGGAATATACAGTAAAGTACACAAAATGTGGATGAAATAATAGCTTTACGGAAAATCATATTATTAAGCGCGAAAATGAACCCGTAACAATTTATTTATTTGTAGTTTGTACATACAGAAAATAATTCTAATTATAATTCAACAAAAAATTATGAATGCGAGGATAACAAAATAAAAGAAAAAATTCTAGAAGCAACAAAAACAAATATATTCCTAGTAAGTTTATATTCGAATAAAGAGATAAGTATTACTATATGTACATATGTACATATACAATCATTAAGACATCATTACAATTATAACAAGAGCGGTCAATTTTTATCAGCCCGACAGGATAGGATCCGTTGTAGTAAGTACGTATACAGCAACAAACATATAATTGAGCAGAGCGATCGGCCTTGGATGAGTCACTGTAATTATTTGGTATGTACTTATATAAGTAGTATGTGGAATATGGACAGTAATTGCATTTATATAACAAACATAAATGGTTTTACATAAACTCAATAAAAAGCAATTCATCACTTGAGAAAACTTAAAAATAGTCATTAATTAAAGAAAAACACAACAAGGATGTACACAATCTTATATTTTTTTGCAAGATTAAGATGAATAATTAAGAAACAATAAAACAAAGGGAGTATTTTAAAGCTTTTAATATATTATAACATAGAGCATTCTTGCTTATAAATATATAACCAAATCATTTATATAGGTGATCATATGATTTCCTATATAAACTCTATTATGATGGGAAATGATTAAAAAGTCTAACTTTGGATACTTTTTAATTTGGCGAATTTGTCAAGTTTACGACACACATGAAAGTAATAAGAGTATATGAATCTAGTTTAGATTTTTAAGTTTATCTTGTATTTGAATAATTCAGATTTATATTATTCTTTTATTTTTAACTGAAGTACACTTTATTCGAAAGTCATTAAACAAATTAGCTTAAGGATTTTAATATTATAAAATATTTAAACATAAACTGCTATAAACATCTATAATAAAAAATATTTTTCATTTTATTTTATATTAAATGTTAATTTCATTACGCTAACTAAATTTGTAAACTTGCATAAGTAGATAAATTAGAGAAATGTATTTGTCATGGCCAAAACTCAAATTTAATACATTGTAAGAAGAAATATGGAGTGCGACAAGCTAAATAAAATGTTATAAATATTAGAGAATTATGAAAATGTGATGCATGAAATCGGACGTTTCAAATTTATTATACCTGTGGAAACAGTGTTATAAATATTCTAGGATCTTAAATAATGAATATTCATTTGTACATAAGTTAGGATTAATTGCTAAAATAATAATTCATTATTTATTATCAGTATTAATATGTAAAATACACTATTGAAATGAATTAGGAAAAATAATTGCTTTCTATCTATTTAGATTATATAACGCACGCTAAAATGTAATCGCTTTTTTTGTGATGCATTATTAAAAGGTGAACATCATAAGTTGACAGAACTTAAAATGGACTCCCCTATGAAGAAGCTAAGTAATGTCATGATTCGGCCTTTCAATTTTATTAAAAACTATAGAAAAACTACATCAGATAGGAAGTAATAGAAGTAAGATCCACCTGCACAAGCGGAATCTTGTACACGAACGAGTCTAAAATAGAGTAGGGAGTCAGATGTGATTCTAGAGGCTCGAGACAAAAGATGATCTAAATGAGTCTAAGCAACGATACCACGGTGTTTCAAAAGGAAACAACCGCGTTACATCACAGCGGTGAAAAAATTAAGAAATCTGGCTGCATGAAACAGGTCACACGATGGCCATTTTCTCTGATAGCCAAGCAACGTTAAAGACACTATATTTGGTACAAGTACAATTTAAACCTGTATGGAATTATATAGGTGCCCTCTAAGAGTTCAGTAGTCGTAAAGTCATAACAGTAGTTAAGGCCTGCGTGTATGAGAGCAATAGATTACATAGGAGAAAAGCCTTCCTACAGCATTGCGAAAAGATGTCATTCTAGGTCGAAAACAGGTCTGCGAATAAATGGAAGAACTTCTAGATCTAAAAAAGCAAAACAGTTCCTTGGGAAATGTTCGCCCAAATTTATAAGGGATTTACTGAATAAGGACGGAAAGTCCGTTCGGTTAGTGACTGTACTGTAAGCTCAACAAACATATAACAATATCAACTTGACAGAACCAACCACGTATAAACTCCGTCAAATAAAAGAGGAAACCGCGATCCATATACTGTCCCAAAGACTTAGTAATAACACAGTTTTTACAAATCAGAGATGAATACCCTGCAATAGAAATATATATTAAGTCTAGTTAAAAAACGAACAAATTACACACACATAGGATATTTATAAAATTTATACTTTTTCGTATTCTTATGTAATGTAAATGTATATATAGTTGCAAAAAATGAGAAAAATGAATAGAAATAATTCTATTAAAGTGAACTCCGAAATACATTATAATACATTTCCTTTTTTTCAATCAATATTATCAAATATTAAGAATAAAAATTTTTAATCTCCAAAATCTCGAATATTTATATACACATATGATCATTATAATAGGTACACTTTACATTTTTATTTTTTAAATAAAACAAGAGCACTTTAATGAGATGAAGAAACTAAAAAAAATTCATATTTATTCTTTATAATCCCAAAAGTTTAAAATTTAACAAATAACGCAAATAATGTAAACAACAACCAAAAACAGGTTATCTTTGAACATAAGGTAACTCAATTGCTTCTCATAATAATAGGTACATTTCAGTAATACTAAAAAATTAATAACTGTATTCTTTTATTTTTAATAAATTATTTTTGAAGATCAAAAACGGACTAGTATCCAGAATAACCACCTCTATTTTGTGATACTTTCTTCATTCTGTTTGGCAAACTGGATATTAGTTTTTGGCAAGTTTCAGGTGTAATTTCGTACCATGCTTTCTTGGTTTTCTCCCACAGATCATCTTTATTTTTGAAAGTTTCCTTCGCTAATTTTTGTTTAAGATCACCCCAAAGATTTTTTATGGGGTTCAGGTCGAGGAATTGACTAGGCCAACTTAAAAGGTGGACGCTGTTTTCTCTGAACCAATTCTTGACTAAGGAAGAAGTATGCTTTGGGTCATTATCCTGTTGAAAAACCCAAAGCAATGGCATTTCTTCACAAGCATAAGGAAGCATAATATCTTGCAAAATGCTTCTGTACCCCACTGCGTTCATTGTATTATCTATGCAATATAATGGACCTACGCCAATCCATGAGAAACACCCCCAGACCATAATATTTCCACCGCCATGCTTAACTGTTTTCTTTGTAAATCGAACATGGAATTCTTTTCCTTTTGGGCGCCGAACGTTCCTCTGGTAATAATTTCCAAACAAACTTATTTTTGTTTCGTCACTCCAAAGAATATTGTGCCATTTTTTCTCACCTTCAATTCCACACCAATTCAAATGTTCATTAGCAAAATTTAACCTAGCAGTAGAGTTTTTTTACGCATGAGGGGAACCTTTCGTGCTATTCGGCCGGGTAAGTTAGCTTCTTGAAGACGTCGTCGAACAGTTGGAGCGCTGACAACGTTACCAATTTCCGCCGCAATTGCTTTCGAGGACTTAAACGGGTCTTTCTTTGATATTAAGACAATGTGGCGATCAATAGCTGGACATGTTTTGTGTATTCTACCACGATTTTCTGTTATTTTCTTCCATTTTAATGCATTTTGGACAAAATTCACGGAACGCCCTAGGCTTTTGAAATTTCTGTTAACGATTTTCCTCCTCTTCTTAAGTTTTTAGCTATTCTTCTTTCACCAATGCTGCAATGCTTATTTCTACCCATTTTCTATCAAAAAGCACACTTAATACTGAGTAATTTATTTAAACTGTAAAATATTCTTACCACTTTTTATGAAGCAATAATTATAATCAGCAAATGCCACCTTTTAAATTTCACAAAATTATATATACTTTTCTTGTACCTATTAATATGATCAGCTTATTTCAGCACTTTGCTTAAACCGTTAACTGTCAATGAATACATAAAGCGCCATTTGCATTATTGTTGTAATCGGTAACGTTGCCACATACAAAATATTTATAAAATACACATTTTTTTTTCATTTTAAAATGGTATTTGTTATTTATTAGTATTTTAATGTTTACAAACTAAGCTTACCTATTATAATGATCATATGTGTATTTAGATGTATAACACCCATACTTTTTTAAATTACCAAATCATTGATTCAATTTAATAATTCCAAAGATATTACAAATCTAAGTCTTTATTTAATATAAGGTAAGCTTTGAATATAATTTTGAATCTAAACAAGTTGCGTTTCTCACCAATTTCGCATTTCCTGAACGATTTAATTAATATAGCGCGTTCTACATGTATGTAGAATTTTTCCCCCTGTTCTTCACTACAATCACCTAAGTTTTCTGGAAAACGATCTAGGTGGCTGTGGAGGTAGTGAACTTTTATACTCATGTTACAGCCGAGAATATTAAAATTTGAAAGCATAATTTCCACTAATTCTACGTAATTCTCTGCTTTATGATTGCCAAGAAAATTTTGTACTACTTGAACAAATGAACACCAAGCGTTAGATTCAGTCTCGTTCATTGATGTGGTGAATTGTGGATCTTTAACAAGTTGCCTTATTTGAGGACCATCAAATATACCAGCTTTTAGTTTTTCCGTGCTAATGCCAGGAAATTTACGTGATAAATACCCAAAACAATTTCCATCTCGATTTAAAGCCTTCACAAATTGCTTCATTAAGCCTAGCTTGATATGCAAGGGCGGAAGTAAGATTTTTTCTCTTGCAACCAAAGGTTCGTTGATCACGTTTTGTTTTCCTTGAATCATGACATCTCTTGAAGGCCATTTTTTTTAACCCAGTGCTCATTTTTATCTCTGCTGTCCCAAAGGCACAAAAAACAAGGATATTTTGTATAACCACTCTGCTGTCCAAGGAGGAAGTTAACCATTTTTAAATCGACACAAATTGCCCACTGATGTTCTTCGTATTTGATTTTTTTTAAAACTAATGCAATTGTTACATATTCTTCCTTCATGGTAGTAGAATGACCAATAGGAATTGAGCCATATTTGTTACCGTTATGTAAAAGAACACATTTTAAACTACGTTTTGAACTGTCAATAAAAAGGCGCCAATCATTTGGAGTGTATTCAGGCAAACCCATTTTTTCTAAGAGCCCTTTTATATTGTTACAGAATACCAAGTCACTATCCAGAGCGAAAAAAGGCAGCAGATCTTTATCTCTTTTACGATAAAATGTAATATTAGTACCTGGACAAAGTAGATTTTTTTCTTTTAATCTGGATGCAAGTAATTCAGCGGATTCCTTTGAGCGATTCAGGTCTCTTATAAGATCGTTTTGTTCTTCTTGATTGAAACACTGCGGAGTTGCTAAATCTGCTTCAAAATCGCTGTTGTTTTCTGATTGAATTCTTTGAACTTCGTCAGACGTTGATGTTTCTGTATCATCTTCTGTCAGTTCGGGTAGACTGCTAAATGATGGAACGGGTATTTCTTCTGAATGCGCTACAGGCCTTCTTGCAGAATCTAGATCAGGATATGTCCATTTGTGTCTATTGTTTCTATTTATGCCTTTAATATTAACAAGACAAAAATAGCAGTCGTCATGATGGTTTCGCGGTTCTCTCCAAACCATTGGTACACCAAACTTTAGGCACTTCCAGTTGTCCACTGTCGCAAATGTTCAACACATGTTTTACATATGAAATGTGGGGCCCAAGATTTATCTTGATCTCCTAAATGAACGCCAAAATAGGCAAGATAAGCTCTTTTCACAAAGTCAGAAATCGTTTTTCTGCTCTCTTTCAAAGTGTATTCACACACATAACAAAAAACATCGGGATGACTTACACAGGTACGTCTGCTTGTGGATGCCATTGTTTCAGTTTAGTGTCTTGATACTACAAAACTACCAAAATTTACACAAAATGATAGCACAACTTTACCTGGGAAAACTCAGTAATATACTAAATCGAGTACAGCCAAGCAGGTATAGAAGGATCGGGTCATAGGCAATTACAGGTATAAAAGTAATTAAGAGCAGTGTATTGAGTAGTTCCTAGTATAGGAACATTGGGTCAGGGACAATTCCAGGTCTCCATTTGGCTAATTACATTCTGGGAAATTTCTATTTTGACGATTAAGTACATATTTATCTCTGTATTTGTTGTCCTTTATCAGAAAAAAATATGAATTAACCTGTAACCTGTATCTCAAAAACTAGAGCTGATAGAAAAAATCTGGTGGCATTTTTGGAATCAGCACATTAAGAACAGCTAAAATCAGATGTTAGATTTCCGGCACCAAATTTTTTTTTTCATTTTGTTACCCTGTGTAATTTAATATTCAACTTAATGCACCACAATAACAGAGCCTAGAAAAAATTATTAGTGAAGCCTTTAAAGAATTGTTTGAAAATTCACAATAAAATATAAATGATGTCCGTAAAACCAATCCAAAACAATTACGAAAAATAGCTTAATACGTCTATGAAATAGAATATATACAGAACAAATTTGATAGTGGGAAATAATAAATAGTATAGAGTACCAAATTGAAGAGGCGAAAATTGCCAAAAACGTAACTATCTCACAACTGTGGGTAAGTTGTTATGAGTAAATTGTAAAATTACAAAAAATTCTGTTTTGAATATCATTGTACGCACACTGGAACCTCTTCGAAAGTCATCTTCATTTTTATTAGCTAGTAAAAGGTTGTCAAAGTGTACCGGCGAAGCTATTCAGAGTGTGATATTAAAACTACAAAATTATGAATTGACAACAAGCCAAATAGCGATGTTTGTGCTGAAACCGGATCATGAATGAGTGTTCCACTTCACTATATGTAACGGGTCTGTTACGTACATTACATAACATATAATCGCAGAAATTAAAAAAAAATACCCAGTTGTAGATGGTTCCATAAACAGCACCAAAAAAGTTTTACTTAAATCTTCGAAATAGATACGCGAATTTCACAAACACTCTCATGGTATACAAGAACCAATTGCAGCTGGGGCACGTGGCCAGAAGCACTTTTCTATTATTCAAAATATTTTCACACAATAAAATCCTTAGTATTATAGTTCAACTCAAAAGAATCAATAAGACATCAAAGAAAGACAGATAAAATTGAATAGTGCTAGTGTTTACATGGATTTACAAGTCATTCATACGAATTGCATTGTACTAACAAATGCCATAAAATCTTTGAAAAATAGTTCATCAGCATTAGTGGCTCAAGTGAAGGTAGTGGGTGAGGTAGAAACCGTGCTATGTACTTTAAACGACCAGGAAGTGTTCGTGTAATAGAATAGTTTCGTGGTGTATTCGGAAAACATTCAAATTTTGCCAGACTAAGAAAAATTTACAGTAATACTTTTTCTACAGATACGTTAACGCAGTACAAAAAACATTTCAACTACGTAAATATTACATCAGTAGTTTCCGAACCACCACTCTCTATACAAGGACATCATTTAAAGAGAAGATTCTGGAGGCTTACGTTATGTTGTAGATGTTTAGTCGGGCAAATTCAGATTGTTAATACTTCTCCCGTAGGTAAATGTTAAACAACAATAATAACATAAAATATATTGCTTATTATTATTTATTTATATTGTATTGCGGTACTTAATTGTACGCCTTCCGTATGCCTCACGATGTAAGCGCTCTTGACATCATAACGTACGATACACAGAGTCTGTCGTAAAGAAAATCGAACTTTTTTCGAATATAAGCAAAAGCTTACTATTTTGGTAAAATTAATGTATTTTATTCAAAGTAGTCGTCTTCGCCTTCCATACAACGTTTTGCACGGTCAATTAACATGTCGAATGAATTTTTAAGTTCATCTTTAGAGATATCCTATAAGATCGCTGTCGATGTTTTTTAATGGCTTCGACGTCAGCAAATGTAGTTTAGAGTATAGACAGAAATCACGGGGGGCCAGATTCGGTGAATGGTTGATGGTTAAAATGCCAATTGTGCTTGTGAAAAGCGTCGAGCGATGAGATGGTGCATTATTGTGTAACAAACACCGGCTACCATTTTCAGGGGGCACACGACGAATACGCACCAAATGACGTATAACACCAAGATAATATACATCATTGACTGTTTGACTAGTTGGTACAAACTCTTTGTGCACTATGCCTTTCAAATCATAAAAACAAATCAACATTGTCTTTACTTTTGAATTCTCCAAGCGGCTTCTTTTCGGTCTTTCTTCACTTGAATGCTTCCATTCAGAGTTTTGAGGCTTGGTCTCTGGGATCATATTAAATACACCACATCTCTTCACCAGTTACAATAAAATACCTGAAGTTTTCGTTCTTTTTTGAGTCTTTACAGTCTATACAATGTTGAATTCGGAACAATTTTTGATTATCAGTTAGCTTGTGTGGTACAAATCTTGCACAAATCTTTCTCGGTCCCAAATGCTGTGTCAAAATGCGATGAATTGAATTTTTGGAAATATATAATTCCATTCCCACGTATCATAATGACGATTTCAGCTCATTTCTGATAAATTCAAGCAAGAGTTCGATGCTACTTTCTGTAACCACAGATTTTTTTGCATCAGGGTGTTCGTCGTCATTTATGTCCGTACGACCGTCTCTAAATTGTTTATACCACTCATACAAACCCGTACGTGATAAACACGCATCACCATACTCTTGTTTCGTCAAATTAAACGTTGCAGTAAACGATTTACAGAGTTTAAAACAAAACTTAATAATACCAAATACACACTTACTTTATGCGCAATTTCCCTGCTTCTTATGATGCAAATGTCATGATACTTTGACATAACACTGGTGAAAGACCTACCTTACCGATGCATATTCTTTTTAATAGATGGCGCCATTAAGAATTTTTATTTTAAAAAGTTCGGTTTTCTCTGCGACAGATTGTGTATGTCGGTGACGGCCTAGATTGCCAGAGATATCCGCATCAGGTTCGCTCACCGCTCATGAATGGCGTCTAAATATCCTAGCTTTATTTATCAATACTTACCACAGTACCTACTAAATATGTGCAATATATGTGTTTGAATTTTAGAGAAAATGGAAATATATTAGCTGTCTCATCCATATTAATTCACATAATGATAAAGTGCGATCGGATCTATTCCTAAATAGACAATTTTTTTCGGTATAATATCACGTAGAAAAGCACATTTTATACAGTGGTTAAAATAGACAAGTTTCGTCAAAAATATATTGTTAAAGTTTGGAAGCATTGACACAGAACTGCCAGTACAGAGTTATATTGCTTTATCGTTCTTGTATGTACAAAGAAATAAAACTTGTACGCTATAAATTAGGAAACATAATGAATTAAATACTTAAAAAATTTTAAACTGAAAGAGCACTTATGATAAATATTCCGACACATGTATTTGTACAAGCAGAATAAGAGCTATATTATTAATACTATTGATCCAACAAGACATCATATAAAAAATAAATTATGCTTCCTGAAAAGTCGAGTAGTTTCTTCAAGAATTCTGCTATCATTCTCCTTTTAATATAACCTAATAATAAAATAACTTTTCTTTTATTACTAATTCTTAAATTTTAAATTATTTTATAAGATTTACAATCTTAGTTATTCCTTTTAATTTTTACTATACACTGAACTTATTATTATTAAATATTAATTTATTAAACCTTAATTACTAAGTGGAAAGAATTAAAATGTCCCTCTTACTTACTGGAAGTTTACTTTGTCGACCTGGAAGCGCGTTTCAAAGATACCGCTAGTAAGTACACGGCAGCGTAGGATATCTTGCTCAGTGGGTGTGTAATCGGGCCTCTTGATTATATGCACCTGATCGAGGAAGTATTTAGCGCAATCTATTAATTGGTATTCATTGCTTCGTTCATAGGTGGCCTGCAACATGAAAGTTAATTAAAAATTGTGTTCTTAAAGTATGTTTGTGTAGTTATTGTAAATAAAATGTTATCAATTACATTCAAAAATTGTCTAGCGATATATATATATATATATTGTGTTTATATATAATATATATATACATATATATATATATATATATATATATATATAAGGGATGGATTACTAATGTATTGTGTGGAATATTAAAGTGTTCCAACATAGTAACTTAGTTATAAGAATTACTAATTCAATGAAATACAAAAATATTTCGCTAAAATAAAACCTTGGCAAAGATCGACCACGATTCATTACAAATTATTGCAAAATCAAGAAATGTAGCAATACATTTATGTTTAAGCGACGTCTAGTAATAAAAATGTCTATTACTTATTTTAGATTATTTCTGCTCGACATTTTGACAGCATTTTAATTCCATTATAATAAAAATTTAGACATTTTGATTGACAAAAGCTGAAAAGAGTATTTTTCAGTCATTCATTATTACCATTTATTGTTCGCAGTAAGACAGTATTTTTAAGGAACCAAACAAGTGACAAAAGGAAGGGGCGATGTCGGAAGAGTACGTAATGTAGAAAAGAACTTCCTGTTACAACTGGTCGAAATTTTTCTGCAATTATCATGCTGCATATAAGCGGGTGCTACCATGGTAACGAATGATACCTTTCCGATTGCTGCTGCGATTTCCGTTTACATTAAATTCAACGATATGCCTCCAATTGTTAACAATAAACCTCATTTATAGTGGTTGACTAGTAACAGTTAAATGAATTATTTGTCTAAAGTTCCATGATGGTGGGTAACAGTTTGCTTTGGTGATGGTTGAGAAACCTCACTGTTGGAGTCCCTTTTCAGATTTATATCGAGTACTCCTTTTGCGCTACTGGACACAATATGCTCTCTAAAATGGTAAAGACAACACCTTGACTTCTGTTATCTTTGATTAATTCACGTGTGATTCACCCTACAAACAATGTACACTCTTAAATTTTGGTGAACGATAAAAAAATGGTTGCACATGATTTTTTTCCTGAAAAATGTAAAGATGTTGTCGACATCTTTGCACCAAAATAGCTTACAGCACTTCTTGATTAAAATTAGACATACGGACAAACAGTAGTCCACTTTAGATGCAAAAAAACCGCACATAACATTCTTTCACTATAAATTTCATATAACCACTTGAAACACTAGTCGTTTTATCCAGTGCTCATGCTCTCCATACTTATTATTCGAATAGTATCCATTATGGATTGGACATTAGTCGTCACTAACAGAACAGTTACTGTTATTATCGGTGAAAACAAAGTTTAGAGTCTTCAGAGTCTGACTATTATGAAAAAAGATCTCGTCGTCTTTTCCTTGAAATTTTCTTGACTTTATTTTCCTTTGATTTTGTTTACTATTGTTTGCTTAAAGTTTCCAGACTAAAGACATTTAGTTGCTTTTTGTTTAATGATGCCATAAGAGCATTTTTAAACGGAGATTCACTAACCAGTGAGTGCGATTTAAATCTTCTATTGGGTGATTCAAGTCGTAGTTATGGTACTGATAAGAAATTTTTTGTGACACGGGAGTAGAGAAACCAATGAACTTGTGGATGTAAATGGATGCTTAACTATTGTTGACTTATCGATAATAACTATGGTGATTGGCTCGAGGACGACGAAGATTGTTGAGGCAATACTTTCTTTTCGTTTGGGAGTTAATGCGGCAAAAAATCAGTATTGGTAAATATTTGTGAGTTGTAGGACAAAAAGCCTGTTGCTTTAAAACCATATATATTATACATATTTGCAACTATATTTCTTCTTTTGGAATTGTCACCAACCCATTTAAAAAACTGACAACTGGATAGAGAGACGGTCAATTTCACAAGTTAGATTGTTAAAATCTAAATTTAATGTTTACGCTACATTTTCATTCGAAATCGAAGTAGCGGGACAATCTTTGGTTACTATACCAAACTCAATGAAATGAGCCAACAACTGAGAAAAACTAGAACACCATTTAAGAGGTCTTGCCTTCCTTCTTTTCCGTGGCAAAACTTGCATTGGAGACACAAAGATGCTTGAAGTGAACGTGCATATTACCACGGTCACAAGCCGGTCTCTCTAGATTGATGAACAGCAATTGATGAAAAAGCTTATAAAACTACACTCCAATAAAAATATAAACAAACAATATTGAGGTTTAAAAGAAGGATATAACGTGGAACTATATATAAAATCTTCTACACAGAAAATGAGTAACTGACATTGTTTGTACGAGAAATCTAAAATTGCAATGTCATTTCTAAATTAACAGATACAGTTTGGTTTTGTTTTTATTCGATGAATTTTTGATATTTACGAACGAGAGTGCGCTGAAAAGTCGGTAGAATGAAAATCAAAAGAAGAATTTGGCGGTTTGAAATTGCGTTTATTTCTTAATATAGTCTCTTAATATCTCGATACATTTAAAAGTTCATTAGAATAAGCATCCACAGTAGCTTTAACATCGTTATCTGTTAAGAATTTCTAACTTGCAAGTATTATTTTAAGCGTGGAAAAGATAGTAATCCAATGGTATTAAATCCGATGAGTTAGATGGGTTCGGCAACAAATGGAAGCCTAGTTTAATTTTTGCTACAGCTACAGCAATTATGTGTCGCCGTGCATTATTTTTATGAAACAAAACGCTTTTAACTAATCTTGTTGTTATCTTTGGAAGGTAATCGATAAGAAGAATACCTTTTGCATTCCAAAAAAATGGAAACCATTACCTTTCGTGAAGATAGCGCTCGCCTTTTATTTCAGACAAATAATGATGAACAAAAGTCTCATTTGTGGTATTAAATCGGTGTAAAAATCTACATTATATTTTCGAAAACTGATTCCAAATACTCATCTTTGCACTAATTTCTGATCAACAATTAGCAATCGTGGCACCCATTCTACAGATAGCTTCTTCATATTCAGGTATAGTGAGATTTAGGACTTCCACTGGTGCATTTTTAACAGTTAACATATATGATCATGTTTGAATACACGAACCCATTTATCAACAGTTGAAAATGAAGGGGTCTAGTTTTCAGACCGTCTTTCATCTCACTATGAATATTTGTTACTGACAAACTTTTCAAGAAAAACTACTTAATTACAGCAGTGATTTCATACCATTATCTACTTCGTTAAAAACTCCGAAACACTCTTAATTATACAGGCGTCACAAAGAAACTAATAAATGTCCGTGCGGCAGTGAACATATTGGCCAAAAAAAAATCGGTCTGTCAGGACTCGTGTTTCAGAGCATGAACCAAGTTGCTGCGCGTAGCTGATTCTGCACTTGTTGAGCATAATCTTGAAACCGAACACCACATCCAATTCAATTCTACTAAAATGCTGTCCAGACCTAATCATTACTATGATGAAAAAATCTGTAAATCTATAGACATTTCAAAACACCTTAATAAAAAAAACCCTAATGACAGTTACTCGCTACACAACGCCTAGCAATCCTGTATCTGCAAACAACTCAACTGTAACCGTAACGCTCCAGTGATTTGTGACCATCTTTATATAAACCCATCCGAAACCAAATTACACCACTTTCAGTGCGATAATGAAAGCAGTAACAATAGTTAAGTCCTGAAGTTGTACCATACAAGTGAAGACAAAACGTCGGCAGCAGAAATATCGAGGACGCAGTTTCAGCCGGAAGACAAGATGAAGAAACTAAGAGACGTTCGAATTAGAAATTTGACAGTGTCATGGACTTTCCAGTTCACCTTCGTGTATAGACTTATAAAAGCAATTTTCAAATAGAAGCAAGATAAACATATTACATTACTAAATCTTACAAGGCAGCGGTTCCAAAAATTTTTCAATTTTCGGCGCAGAATAGTGGTTTTCCATAAGCGCTCTGTGAAACTCTAAATATTTACGAAATAGCGAAATATTTTTTAATTAACTGGTTAAACAAAAAGAAATAAAACATATATTTAAGACCACAAAAAATATAATTGCAAAGTGAGCGCCGCGGGACTTTTGAGAGCACTTCTATAAGAAATCGTTGAGAAATTTTAGTACAGCAAACAAGCAGCACAATAAACTTACATAAGTCACCACTGAGACGACATTTCAATTTTAACTCTGGAAGACTAAACTATATAATTGTGAATAAAGGATGGACAACTAAATTTAAATACAATAGCGAGTTTTCTATTAATTTCCATAATCCATGATAAAAAAAACGTTATATCCAGACTGTTTATTATGTGAAACTATAGGCACACGAAGTTTTATATACAGTCATGTGCACGACAATAGCAGTGGTCTTAAATTTGCTGAAATATCAATGCATACGTTAAGTAAAGAAATTAAAGTTTATTGAGCTCTTTATTCGAACATGCTACATAACTATAGCAATAAATAAATAGGTTTCTTAATACCAAAGAGAAAATAGGACAAACAACAGAATCGTGCATTAAAATAGCAGTTATGCGAAAATACTAAACAAATATCATTTTTACTTAGTTAATTGGATTGAAACACTTAATATTTTGTTTATCACCTCTTGACACCTGAGGAGCAACGAGTTCTCCAGTTGCCTACATGTCTCTGGTGAAATTAATTGCCATTCGCCTTGGCATATTCTCCACAGATCGTCAATATTTTGCGGCTTAGCAGCAGATACAGCTTTTTTCAACTCCACTCATAAGTTTTCAATGGGGTTTAAGTCTGGCGAATGTGCCCGCCAAACCAAAACGCGAACGTTATTATCTCGAAACCACGTTTTCGCTTTACGACATACATGTTTCGGATCGTTATTCTGTATATACAACCATCCTAGTAGCATTTCTTCCTCTGCATATGGTAGAATCGCAGTTTGTAATATATTCACATAGACAGCAGCATTCATTATGCCTTCTATCTTATGTAAAGGGCCTACACCATACCACGAAAAACACCCCCACAGCATGATGCTTGAGCCTTACAGTATTTTTGGTGTACTGGGGAAGTTGAAATGTTGTCAATGGTGGTTTTCGTACGTGTTGTTGGTATGCAATAGAATTAAATAAAACTATTTTCGATTCATCGGACCACAATACATTACGCCAATTTTTTTTCATCACATTGTACGTATTCATGAGCAAACGACAATCTACTTTGTATTTGCATTTTATTTAATAATGGTACCTTCCTAGGCCTTCTTACACGCAACTTTCCTTGTATCAATCTTCGTGCTTATACAAAGGTTTAACTAACTCACTTTTAATTGTAGTTAAACCTTATGAACGGTGTATTCTTTGCACAAGTTGTAATGTTTTTATCATCTATTAGTTCTTTCCACCACGATTTTCTTTCACTTTCCTCCAGTTCTTAGCGTTTGCAATTATTTTCGCAGAAGATGAGAGCGTATTTTGTATAAACTTGTAGCTTTTGCCTCTATTAAGTAGATCGAGTATAATTGCTTATTTTTCCGACGAACAATGTTTTGCTCGGCCCATATTACAACAGAAATGGGTGATTTAGGACTGCTATTTTCGTGCACATGACTATACAAAAATTAAAAAGTTAACAAAGAAAATTAACGAAAATTCTAATAATGGGGTAATGTAGTAAATATTTAATTACATTTACAGTTCAAAGTTCGGTTTGTTTATGTAGTAATAATGAAACGTTTTCCCTCCTTACGCCAATTTTAGGTGTATTTTTATAGTGTAATTGACATTTTTTTTAACAGAGTAAAAATTTCCGTACTTCATATTGGAATAAACACAGCCGATGATGGTAAATTTATTTATCTTTACGAAAGCGTAAAAAGATATTTGAAATAGAAATGCAATGATTACATATCTGTCCGTTTTCCAGTTCTACAAGATAAATGAGACAAAATACACGTCTATACATTCCTAAGAAGCCCTTAAATTAGTTACATTAAATATAAATTTGTTCAAAATGATGTTTAAAAAATGAATATGATATACATAAATTGCAGAAAAAGAATAACAATATTGTGTAATATTAGTACTTATTGCTATTACTGTACTTCGAAAAAGAAGAAAATATGCTATGAAAAAAATTTGTTATACCGATAACAATGCAAATATGGTAATTCTCTAGAGTAAAGTAAAACTGGAAAGAAAGATAAAAAACTCAATGTATTTGGAAATACTTGAAAGCTATTCTACAAGTGAATGTAATCGCAAGCAAATATCGGGTGTACCAAAATGATTGACTGTGACGTAACTAGATTTTGGGGAATTTGGTTTCTTCAGTTTGCTGCCCTATATTTTTATTACTTTACACCATAAGTGGGTAACAACCGGTCCGCTGTAAGATTTGATCCGGCCCGCGAGACATCGTATTATTTCATGTCTGATATGTATCGCTAAAAATTATGAATACTACTTTAAAATGCACTACTTTTAAACGCGGCCCGCGAACGTATTTGCACATTAAAGTTTGGCCCACAACATGTCAAAGGTTGCTCATACCTGCTTTACACTGTCAAATTTGTTCTACTTTACATAGACGTATCAAGCGATTTTTCGTTGTACAGGCTTTATTGTTAACTTTATAATTTGTTAAGATATCATTAATTATTTTTTCCAACTTGTGTGTAAGTAATAATTGTTTCTTTGTATGTCTTAATTATTGCACAGATGATTTTTTTGAAACATTTAGCATTTACTTTAGAAACAATTACATTTTTGGAAAACGCTCTGATCGTCTTCGAAAATTTTTTAACTAACTTTCATAATCTGCATCAAAAAGTTTCTAACTTTAATAGTACGGTGTATACAGTTTATGTAATTAAAAATATCACAAGTATATACTACACAAATAGATGAACGAATGAAAAAATATTCTACATATTTTCCTGTTTGTATAACTGTTGCCGAAAAATTCCAGATCACTAGACGATAACAAGCTTTAATAAAAAAGAGTCTTAAATATAAATAAATCACATAAATGGATGTTACTATTTATTTATACAAATCGTTAATGAAGTAGACGAAACTTGAAACAAGTTGGCCACAATTCAAATATGAAAAATTACGTATGGACAAAAATAGTGTGAAATTAAAAAGAATTACACTGTTACTTTAGATGTTTTATTTTTACAATACGCGATGCTAAAATTACCGGAATATTTTTCTGTAATATTATTTTATCTGTTTGTCGTTAATGCTCCAAGCGTTTGTTGATACAATTTAATTGTTTTGTTTTCCATCGAATTTTACATTGACAGTCGAAGATATAAAGGAACTAAAACGTCTACTGTATTAATTACGATTACATATTAATCTGTTTTAGTTGATTTAAGCACATAATTTTGTATAACCATTTTAAATCACTCTACTTAACACGTTCATTGTTGTTGATGTGAAATTGGATGTATAGAGCTAACCAATTATTTTATTGAAATGTATGTATGTATCACTTACACTGTAATAGGTATATTTATATTAGACAAATCAAATAAAAGAGACTGTTCCTTAAACATACTTGACGCCTTTGGGATTATTTAAGTTTTAGTTTAAAATACACTTATTTGCAATTTGTGTTGATTCGTAAAGGATTTCTTGTAATCATGAACTTGTAAAACTAGGTCGCAAAATGGAGAGGAAACACAGAAAACCTCCCGATATTAGGGGGAAAGATCCGTCTGCTCTTTGGAGATGTTTGATAAAGTTGCTATTGTATAGTATTTCAAGTCGTTTATTTAAATTTATTTTTTTTGTATTATCACAGTTACTGTTTTCCCGTATTAAAATGTAATTTGGGCGGACAATCAAAAACATCTTGGATTACTTCAGACATTTTGCAAGTGAAAAACAACATGATATTTTTAAAAGAATTTAGCGCGCAGTATCCCATATTCAAAGAAGAATTTAAACATTATGAACAATATTATAAAGACTTTCTACATAAAAGACAATATGATATGAACGAAGTGCTTATAAGATCATTTTCTGATAAAACTAAAGCTGCTTGATCAGTTATTCAAAATAATCTTTCCCAAGTTAGAACCAATACTTTTCCAGACACCAATAGGCAACAACTATGTGAGAAATTCAACGATTTCTTCACTTCTCTCCCTTCAAAGTTTGCCTGTGATATTCTAGACGATGAAGTCAATTGGACGGAAATTAGTGCTAATCTGCAAATGACACAGTTTCATCATTTTATATATCGCCTGTTTCAGAGGGTGATATTATCGCTGTAACTGATGCCTTGGGTACTCAGTCATCCGCTGGGTGTGATAATATTCTGCCGTTTATTGTAAAATGGGTTTCTTCAGTAATTGCACCGGTAGTGACATATCTAATAAATTTTTCTTTTGAAAAAAGAGTTTTTCCTTCAAATCTTAAACTATCATACAATTCATCCAATATATAAAAAAGGCGATAAAAACCATCTAGAGAATTAATTTACTAACAATCTTCTCCAAGATATATGAACGTATTGTGAATAGGAGCGAAATGAATTATTTAATCCATTTCAATTTACTTTCGTCTAACCAGCATGGTTTTCGCAGGGAAAGGGGACGGGGGCGTTGTCGTAGCAGAACACCTTTTGTCAATTTTCCCCGTCTTTTCTCTTTAATGGCTTCTTTTAGTCGCTCTAATATTGAAGCGTAATATTCTCCGGTTATAGAAACACCTTTATCTTTATAATCAATCAACAATATTCCTTCGAGTCCCAAAATACCGTTGCCATGAGTTTCCCAGCTGATTGTGACACTTTAAATTTCTTGGGAGGTGCTGTGCCCTTTTTATGCCACTGCATGGAGTCTTGTTTGGACTCAGATTCATAATGATGAACCCAAGTTTCGTCTCCAGTAACAATTCCACTCAATACACCATCCTCGTCTTCATTACAGAGGTCCAAAAATGCACGCGAACACTCTACGCGCTGTTGTTTTCGCGGCGGCGTGAGCATTCTCGGCACCCATCTTGCGCTGACCTTAGACATGCCGAGATGATCGTGTAGGATTTTAAAAATTGTTGTATCGGATACTCCAACCATTTCTGCGAGTTGTTTCTTCTTTAGTCGACCATCTTCGAGTACAATTTGTTCAACTTTTTGGATAAGTGCTGGCGTGGTCACCTCAATGCTCCTGCCCGGCCTCGGGTCGTCTTCAAGGGATTCCCTTCCTTGTTTAAATAAACTATGCCACTTGTACACCATGGTTTTTCCTGGACAAGAGTCGCCGTAAACCAATGACATCTCATTCATTATGGTCGCGACTGATTTTCCTTGCCTGGTAAGGAACTTTATAACGGCACGATATTCGATTTTTTCCATATTTCACTTTTCACTCCTGATTATGTTACTTGGTTGACGATAGCTCAAAGACTAACTGTCTAATAACAATGAAACTTCGTATTTATACTAATTATGAGTCGCTGCACAGGCCACGCCCCCAATGCGCCTACTCACCCCTCTACAACCCGCTCATTCCGCGAATATAAAAACGCTCCCTCGTACTAGTATGTACTGTATGCACATTGCTTTAGAAATAAAATTTATTATTATTATTATTATTATTTTGCCGGTAAAAAACAAAAATTGAAGAAATGAAATTATTAAAGAAATTGATTTTATATTAAACAAATCATTTTTAACAATTATATGTACATATATGTCGTAATTAAGTACATATTAGAGTTTTAATTAACAATAAGATTTCATACTGACAAAAATCTTTTCATTTTGAACTATACATTCAGATAAAATAAAAAATGCTATTTCTAAAAACAACTAATTTTATGTTTCTGAAATTAATAGGTACCAACGGCAAAAATACATAATTAAGTAGAATAAGTGAAAGAAATGTTTCAGTCAAAAGTAAATTTACGGTTTCTGATTTCGATGGAAGGGAATATGTTCAGAAAGTAGAGAGAACGATTAAAACGTAATACTGTATAAGAAAAAAGCGGCCTTACCTGTGTAATATTGGAGTATTTTTGAAGTAAATGCTTTATTAAAAATGTAAAATGTAAATAGATGTAGATTTTAAAAAACCCTGCAAAGAAAATTGAAGCAAGGACCAAAAAAATTTGTTTTATTAGATGACAGATAGTTAAATATCCTCTAATTTCAAAACATAAACTCTTTTGATTATAATTTTAGGTGTGTTTGTGAAGAAGTCATTTTCCATTATTATTTATCAGAATGACGGAGAAGTAAATGTGATGGTATGGGGATGGATATTGTGGAGAGGCCTTGGTCCGACTTATCGATGAGAAGGCATAATGGATCAATATCAGAACTTCAGTATATTGGAAAATGTTCTTGTGCCCTACGCAGATGCATTTGCGACGATCGTTAAAGACTTCATAATGACTAATTGTATATCGGTTATTGGCTAACCATCGTGTAGTCCCGATCTCAATCCAATTGAGAATTTGTGACACGAAGTGTAGAAGATCGGTAAGCTTTAGGAAACAATTTCTTCTATTTCACCAGAGTTCTGTAGAACACTTGTAGAATCCATGAACAAGCGAGCGATGTCAGGGGGTAAGTGATAGTAAAGGTATTCCAACTAAATATTAGATACTTTACATTGGCATTTATTTAAATTTAGAATAAAGACCGTTTTAGTTACGAAACTAGAAATGTTAATTATTTGTCCCTTTAAATAAAATCGAAAGTAGGTTGGATGACGGACAAGGTGTAGATGTAAAGGAATTATAAGTACAATTAATGCTGTTAAACACAAAATGTACGAAAGGGGTACTCAAAAATAACCGGAATGCCAGCGGTGTGGATGGAGCCTGCCGCAAGGCACGCGTGACGCAAGTTGTTCTCCTTTCGGTGCCAGTCGGCTCTTTCGCCAAATAAGGTTGGGCCTTGTTCCAGTGCATTTTTTTTTTGTAAAAGCATTTTCGTTTGCTCGTAGTTTTTTGTAATGTCGGACTTAAGTGAACTGCTTGCGTCTGTGAAATTTGCATTCTAGTTAGAGAAGAGGCCTGATTTGTGGCAGACGAGGAATGTTTTTTCCACCATGACAATGCACTTGCTCACACAGCCTCATTTGCTCGCCAGTTTTTGCCTAAATACGGCATGATTCCTTAGCTCCACGCCCCCCTACTTATCTGATCTTGTTCCGTGCGACTTTTTCTTTGTTTTGGCGATGTGGAATAAGTGAAGAAAAAATGACACAGCAACTCGCTGACATAAAGAAGTTCGAACAATGGAATCATTGGTAGGATAAGTGTACAAAGTTAAATGGAGAGTATATTCAAGGTGTTAAAGTTATTTTGTAAAAAAAATAAGATACAGGTTTTTATAGAGAAATTCCGGTTAGTTTTGCATTTAAAGTTAAACGTATTTTGCATTAATGGAACGGAATAAATTTAAAACAATATAAACTTTGTAGTCATTGCTAATGATGTGCTATATATACCAGTACGATTTAACGGGAGTGATTTTTCAATAAAATACTAATTTTAGGGTAAAAATATATTTTATTTTTCAACATATTTCTCATCCAATGCTGTACATATAATCTCCTTCCATCAGCATAATAACGAACAGTTATTGTAATTTACTTTTGTAAATAGCCGATAAAGATTACACCTATGGAGACTCAAAAAATCGCACCATAATTGGGAAGGAGCAGATTCATTATAATATTTATGGAACTTTTCTTCAGTTTCAGTAATTCTTTTTTCTACATATTAAAAAAAACAGTTTATTCTAAAGATTGTAGCACTTCTACCAAATTTATGCGAAATTTTAACAATAGGTTTTAAATCATAGCTGAAGACACTAATATACTTGTGATAGTGAAAGTATTGCCAACTTTTGAAGTCACTCTCCCGTAAAATCATCTTCGTATATACACGTATATGAATCTGTGAATCTTTCCAGTAGATTCCTACACTCTTTGACCGATCTTAATAAAATGTTAACTACATTAACAAATATTTGTTCATATTCTTATCAAATGAAAAAACTAGAAATATTGTACACACCATGAATTTTTACAAACTAAAAAGACGGTCACAAAGGCCGGGCAAGCGAAAACACACGACGGAGAGAAAAAGAAGAGGATAGGGAAGAAATAGTCAAAATGGCAAAAGGCATCAGCGTGATGAAATATTAAGCCCATTATCCTTAAACCTTGAACAATTTCGAGCAAGCAATGTTAGGCGTATCAAAATATTATGGGCCTTATACTTCTAGTTTTTACTAATCCTGTACTTTTTACTAGACATTGTCCTTTTTTGATGTATAAGTCATCATTGCAAAATTTATTCTCTTCGTGAAGACTTCTATGTGTTGTTGCGTATTTAATTCTAACAGCAGCTTCTACCATTTGCTAGGTAAATAGGTTGCTGCATTTACACAAAGTAAAACTTTCTTGAAATAATTATTGAGCAGATATCCGTCTGCGTCCGTAATTATATCGCGAACTATAATGTCTACATAATTCCCTAGGTCATACATAGATAACTGATCAAGACAATGATTTTTCTTGAAATATAACCATTGCATACATTATTCTGTTTATCAAGATAAACAGTAAATAAGGGTTAGAATTATGCGATGTGCAGATATTTTAATTGGCTTCTATGTGTAGATGTATTATTTTAGACTCTTATTATTACTTTATTTTAGAAAGCATTTGCAAAAAGAAGAATCGGAAAGTAGCACATTTTTACGCTTGACGGAAATATTACATTTTCTTCAATGTGATGAAGAGACATATTAGGCTCGCAAATAAGTTCTCGCTGTTTTTCAAGAGATGGCTCCAGTAGTAAGTGCTGGTCGATTGTGACATAACCAAAACGTCATGAACCAAGCTTAGACATATGGTAAACAAACCGCTTTGACAAACTAGTGATTTTGTTTTTGCGTCATATACTTTTGGTTGTGTGAAAATGTCTGATTTTGTGCCAAATAATCGTCATTTTCGGGAAGTGTAGCTTTTCCGAAGAAAACGGTGGCTGAAGCGCATCGAAAACTCCAAAAAGTTTACGGAGATGCTGCTCTAAGTGAAACAACGCGCCGTGATTGGTTCCGTCGCTTCAAAGACGGTGATTTCGATGTTGACGACCGTTCGCGTGAAGGAAGACCAACAACCTTCGAAGACGCTGAATTGGAGGCATTGCTCGATGAAGATCCGTGCCAAACGCAAAAAGAGCTTGCTTCAGCATTAGGAGTTACCCGCCAAGCCATTTCCCAGCGATTACATGCATTGGGAATGATTCAAAAACAAGAAACTTGGGTTCCTTATGATTTGAAGCCAAGAGATGTTGAGCGTCGTTTTTTCGCCTGTGAACAACTGCTCCAGTGGCAAAAAAGGAAGGGTTTTCATCAACGCATCGTTACGGGTGATGAAAAATGGATTCATTACAGCAACCCAAAGAGAACAAAATAATGGGGACTACCCGGTCATGCGTCTACGTCGTCGGTTCGGTCGAATATTCACGCTGCGAAGGTTTTGCTGTGTATTTGGTAGGACCAGGGCGGTGTTATTTATTATGAGCTGTTGAAACCGAACGAAACCATCACTGATGCGATTGATGCGATTAAACCGAGCACTGCGCGAAAAGCGGCCACAATACGAGCAGAGGCACAAAAAAGTGATTCTACAGCATGGCAACGCTCGGCCTCACGCTGTCAAGCCTGTTAAAAACTACTTAGAAATGCTCAAATGGGAGGCCTACCCCACCCGCCATATTCCCCAGATATTGCGCCGTCCGATTATTACTTGTTCCGTTCGATGCCACATGGTCTGGCTAATCAGCAGTTCCGCTCATATAAAGACATCTCAAAATGGCTTGATTCGTGGATAGCCTCAAAAGACGAACACTTCTACCGTGACGGTATTCGAGTTCTGCCAGAAAGATGGGAAAAAGTTGTCGCTAGCGATGGGCAATATTTTGAATGATTCTTTGTAAACATTTTTTCACAATAAAGTTGCATTTTCATCAAAAAACCACCGAGAACTTAGTTGCGTACCTAATATTTTTATATTAATATTAAATTCGAAATGTATTATTTATTTGTCTGTATATTGACATGTTTTACAAAACGAAATTTTATATTTGCTAAGCTCAAGGCTTTTAGAGAAGTATTTTGATCTAAATTTAGCGTTTTGTATGCACACTTCATTTCCAGAAATTATAAAAATAGCTTAAATTAGCATGCGAGACCTGCACGTGCACACTTTTTCATTAATTACGCATGTATGCCATACTTTTTATTTATTTAGAGAGAATATATTTTCAGTACATATTACTACGAGATACGTTAACATTCTTCTTATGCGTAATCAACATTTCTCAGTCAGTTCCAATTAGCCTATATGTTATTATTTCCTGTTGTTTGTTTAAACGTAGAGGCGTAGCATTAAATATAAGACACAATGGATACCAATCTCATTAGCGAAGCACTACACACCTCGACGGTACTCCGGCGATGCCTCTGTTCACACATTCATATGTTTAATCATGCATGGCGGGATCATTTGTTATAACGTACGTACATCAAACGACAATTTAGAACATTTATTAGCGAAGAGACGCTAAACGTTCCATATTAATATTTATTGCTCGATAGCGGTTAAATGCATTTCCTTTTGCGAACTCATTGAATGATACGGCTACATTCAGTAAAGGAATTTATAGGAATACATTAATATTGTACGTTATTCTAAACTTAAGTGCTTGCGTTCGTCTTGCGTTATTAATTATACATAGAAGCTACTTATTAAATATTCTGTTAAAAAAGCGTAGGAGTCGTTAATGAACCCAATCAATAAAAAATTCTTGAAATTACGGAGCGCCAGTCAGATAAGTACTTATATGCCGTTTAAATTTTGAAAAGAATCTAGGGAAAACAATCAATATTAACATTAACGAAGAAATAAACACAAGAATATGTAAAGCAGGTAATAAAAAGGATGTAATTGTATATGCTGTAAAAGTAAGCTAGAGAGAAAATAATTAACAAAAAATATAGAATAGAGTAGAAGAAAATCCACGGATGATGGCTAACATAGTTTTGGTAAAATAATCAATAACCTGTCTAAATATGTTGTTCATAATAACAAACGAGATTTTATTTGTGACTTTGCTTTTCTGTTATTTAATTCCTCGAAAGGCGCCGTAATGATGATGTTATCAAAACGGTGTTACAGTTGAAAAAGTTGAAAAAAAAAGGAATTTCTGCATTATTGTAAGGAAAACTGCATTCATTGGCAAAGAGAAACGGAAGATATATATATATATATATAAGAGAATATTTCCCTTACCAGCAGTGGAAGATCATTTATCGGTAGAGAAAAATTTCCTTCCCGTATGAAGATCTCGTTATCTCGTGTTTTATAAAATACATTAACTATTTTTTGTGAAATAGATAGTACATGTGCTATGTCATTGTAAACAGAAGAAAACACGTTCACATATTTAAAAGCCTACTTGATGCTCCATAAGAAAAATTTATTTAGGAGTTGAAACTAGACAATACAAAGTGTAAAAAAAATGTAAGTCTATGTTTAAATGATGTATTGGGTTGGCAACTAGGTACTTTCGGTTTTGTAGTATAAAATAAAACACTTTTTTTTTAAACAAAGAATAGTTTTTAATCAATTATATATTTTCCATTTTGCTCAATGACCTTTTGCCATCTTTCATTGAGCTGCATGATTCCGCGCTCATAAAATTTCTGGTCCTTATCAGCAAAAAACTGAACCAGGTGCGAGTGAAGGTCATCGTCATTTGTGAAAGTTTTACCATTCAAAGAATTCTGCAAACTTCGAAATAAATGATAATCAAATGGTGCTAGATCAGGGCTGTATGGGGGATGTGGCATCACTTCGCAGCCAAGCTCCAATAGTTTCCCACGAGTTGCCAAAGATGTGTGAGGCCTTGCATTATCTTGGTGGAAAACTACACCTTTCCGATTTGACAATTCTGGCCGTTTTTCTTTGATTGCTTCATCCAGTTTTATTAATTGTTGACAGTAAACATCAGAATTGATCGTTTGGTTCCTTGGAAGCAGCTCAAAAAACACAACACCTTTGTAATCCCACCAAACTGACAGCATGATCTTTTTGGATGCAATTCAGCTTTCGATGTGGTTTGAGCTGGTTTATCGTGTTTGCTCCATGATCGTTTTCGAACTATGTTACTGTACAGGACCCATTTTTCATCACCAGTGATGATTCTTTTTAAGAAAGGGTCGGTTTCATTTCGTCTAAGGTGCATATCGCAAAAGTTGATTCTTTGTGTTAAATGAATTTCTTTCAATTCGTGAAGTACCCAAATATCAAACTTCTTAACTAGCCCAAGACATTTTAAATGTTTTTCAATTGTTGTGTGCGATACATGTAGCCTCTCCGAAACCTCTCGAACAGTTATATGACGATCCTCTTCAATTATGACTTTGATTTGGTCATCACCAACTTCAGTAGGCCGATCAGAACGTTGCTCATCTTTGAGGGAAAAATCTCCAGAACGGATTTTTTTATACCAATTCTGACACGTGCGCTCTGTTAAGCAGTTAGCACCATAAACTTCACATATCTTTTTGTGAGCCGCAGCAGCTTTCTTTCCTTTACGGAAATAAAATAGTAAAATATGTCGAAAATGTTCGTTTCTGCACTCCATTTAAAATTAACCCACAACTAATAGCACTATTTGCTTCTGAAATTACGTCAATGTGACTAGTATCACGCGACAAACGGTAAAGTACAGCACTAACATACGATATACAAAAAATAAAGCAACGCTCTCTATCAGTAAAAACCGAAAGTACTTAGTTGCCAACCCAATATAAATAAGGCAAATAGAAATTCCGTGTTTACTACGACGTTACATACTACAAGAAGAAGATATTTAAAATTTTTATTTTTATGCTGCAACCCCAGAACTACATGGAAATTTGGAAATAGAAAAATATCTTAATAATTTCACTGGTCGTTAGGAATAACTTATCTTATTTGACTAAAACTGTATGTTTTATAATGAACGAGATCCCCATAATAGAAATGTTATTTGGGACACATTGTTTATTACAAAAACGTTATTTTCAGCATTATTAAGTTCCTTAGTTTCCCGTTGTTTTTTAGTTGTTCCTATTCGGGATATTTTCTTCTCAGTTATACTTCTAGAGGTAGATATACCTAAACATTTTATCCGGATTCACATCGGAATCGATCTTGTTGGTTGGTTTTAGATTATTTTATTTAATCAACAAAAATTGAAATATTAATTGATTAAATGATTTCAATTTTTATCTTTAATTGAATCAACTGTTTATAAGTTAAAATTTTGAGGAAATCTACCAATCAAAAAAGTCATAACAAGGAAGCATAATAAAACTGGGGGAAAAGAATATTGAATTGAAGTAAGTTATCAGATTGAATAGAAAACTTGGCGGGCATCGAACGTATGTTGCAAATCCTGATAAAGCAGATCTCAAGATTGCCAAGGGAAACATATTGATTTCGGAAAAAAGAGTACATTTAGTACAGAGTATTTGAAGAAAATGTAATTTGCGTTCGGTAGCAAAGGATGAGTTTAATGCAAGTTAGTAAGTAAATGAAGAAAATCATTATGGCTTATTCTATAGTAATTGCCAATTTTCTATATTAGGAAAATTTTTGTTACGATTATGTACATATTAAAATATTCTGAATACTACTGTCAAAATACCAGCTCTTTAATGAAATTTTCATAAATCGTACAATCTATATAGCAAATAACGTGGGTGATTTCTTGGAAGTACATCTGTTTTACTTTTATGGTCTGGTGGTATTATAAAAGGTAATGGGACTATAGCAGTAATATGCACTTTAAATTAGAATCTAATATTGTATCAGTTATCAGTTGTGTGAGAAACTTCATGTGATTAGTGTGTTCATTAAATATTTTGAAGCTATATTTTGATGTTGTTATCCAAAGGGACAAAATATGTTTATGGTTGTGATTCTTCGTTGTTACACTAGCCGCAGAAGTACGAACTTGGACAGAATGTTATAAATAGATCAAAACTTTTGGATGATATCCCAAACCGAGAAGTATTACGCCAAACAACATCTAAATAGGACGGAGAAATTATCTCTTTAAAAGCAAAACTTGAGTTGGCAATGCATGAAGAGTTACCTAAGAAAATGAAAGCATAACAAGTTATTAGTTATAGAGAAATTATGTGAAGGTGTCACATACTAGAGTGGGAAGGCAAACTATTGCGTAATTCTGTGATCAAGTGCAGTATTGGATATTCCAGGAAGATAATCCAGAAGGCTGCAGTCGATTTTCTACTACGTGAAAGCAATTAAAAAAAAAGCATTATGAAAATGAATTAGCAGAGATTACGTAATAAATGCAGTTACATCAAAAACAATTATCACACAACATACTGCATGGCGATTATTGCCGACAAATTTCTCTGAAAATTTAGTAAATGGTATGAACAAAAGAATTTTAACAAACACAAAACAAATACTACGCAAAAACATTTTGATTACATCGAGCTTTTTTCTTTTAGTTTAGAGTAAATGAAATAACTCTTTCTTCTAATTTCTATGTAGACTGTACAAGTGCCTGTTTTTTATGTACATAACTACGTACAATATTTACATAGACCTTCAGTATCAAGAAGTTTGTAATATAACCGGTTTACTTGTTCAAAAAAGATCTGTTCCTAAAAAAACAACCATTATATTATTAGGAAAATCCCATTATTATCGGTTTTGATTTAGGTACCTGCTATTAGTATCTAATCACAGAAAATGATATATGTGAAAGCACTTCGAATAATATCCAATTTTAGTTGAAATTTGTAGGTGCTCGTGTTAAGAAGTATATCAAAGTGTTTACTAACATATTCTGAATTTTATTATTAGTTTAATTTTTTTTGTAAATTTTTAAGTTTTGTAACTTATTCGGAATGGGCCAAGTGAAAGACATTGGTAGTGCAGATAAAATTAAAATAGGACCCCTATTTAAAGCAGGCATGTATTCGAAGCGCCAAGTTGCAATAATACAAAAAGTTTCTCAGCTAATTATAAAAACAGCACTCGAAAATAGGCAATCTTTTGCTAAAGAGCTACTATGCGATCACGGTACTGCCGCAATCAAATGTAGCAGCAGACCAGCCAAGAAGCCTAGGTTAACACGAAAAACGAAAAAAGCACGCCTACGATGGGAAAAAATGCACAGAAATTTTACGGTTGAAGACTAGAAGTTAAATAAATACAAATTTTATAATTAATAACTCATTTTTTAAAATTGTCAATTTTTATAATAAATTTCATTTTTATACGCTACATTCTCTTTGCAACAGGTAATTTTCAGAGATGAATCTCGGCTTAAACCAATAACAGAGAGTGTTAATTTCTCGAAGACCCAGAACATGTTAGTTATAAAGCTGTAAAAAAGAAAATTAAACACCCATTATCAGTCATGATCTGGTCATGTATAAGCGCGAATGGCATCGACCCTCTGTATTTTGTGAAGAGCGCCATAAATCAAGTGCAATATAAAAAGGTTTTGCCTGGAAACTCACCCGATATACATGTGATCGAAAATGTATGGAGTATGTTGAAAAACAGTTCTAAAAGATAATATTCATTCAAGCAGCAAGAGAATACAAAGGGTATTAGGAAAGTTTTGCAATATAATGCAAGAATGAACCGTAGGAAGCTGCTTGTTGCTGCATTTTAAGATATGTTCATACGTGCATAGTAGCCGCCGCGCCATGTTGATGGGCTCAGTTATTCGATAGCAGTGAGAGTGTGAAGTGCTTGCGATCGCATCGTGGTCACGAAATGAGATAGGGGCAGTTTTGCGTTATAATTTCGTGCATAGTTTAAACATAGACCAGTGGTTCGAAGAAATGACTCTTGCACTAGGTGATGTTTGTCCACGTCGCACAACGATATTCAGGTGGTATAGAGAATTCCAAAGGGGAAATTTAACTGTGGAGGATGCTGAGAGAGAGAAAACGTTACTACTGTGAGGAAAATGCTCGGCGAGGACAGGCGAGTGACCTACCAACAGATAGAGGGTACTTCAGGCCTAAATGCTCCGGCAATTCGTTCGACTCTGCATGATCATTTGCACGTGAAGAAACTTTGTTCTTGGGTGCCGCATCGACAGACTGAAAAACAGATGACACGATGTGTGACTTGGTGCCGGGAGATGCTAAAAAAGTTTAATAAGGGACAATCTCGGTATATGAACAACATCGTGACAGGTGACGAGACTTGGCTCTACTATTACGATGTGCCGACCACAGCTCAAAACAAAGTTTGGGTCTTTGATGATATGGACACACCCGTAGTTGTCGGAAAATCTCGATCTGTAAAGAAGAAAATGATAGCTGTATTTTTCAAATAGAGTGAAATTGTGGAACGCGTCGTTTTGGACACACAGAAGATAGTCACAGCTAAGTGGAATACTGAACAGTATCTGCCTAAAGTCATTGGATCTATGAAGAACCTGCGGCCAAAGTCAACAATGGACACCTGGTTCCTCCATCACGATAATGCTCCAGCTCACTGCGCCAAAGTCTGCACCGAATATTTGACCACGACGGGATTAAAACTTCTCGAACACCCACCCTACAGTCCAGATCTTGCTCCCTATGACTTTGCACTGTTCCCGCATGTGAAAATGAAGAGAGGCGGTTTTCCAGTGATGAGGACCTTCTGCGGGCTTGGGACAACGATTGTGCTTTACTCCCTAGTGAAACTTGGTAGAACTGGTTTAAAGATTGATTTCGGAAGATGGAGAGGTGTATTGAGTGTAGAGGAAATTACTTTGAAAAAAATTAAATAAACAAAGCTGTATTGCAAAACTTTCCTAGTACCCTTTGTACAAAACTGCAAGATGTGGTAAAAACTTGTGTTTCCATATGCCAGATATAAATTGTGCGGTCACTAAAGCCCTCCTATAGCTTTAATGACAACATTAACAAAATATTAATCTCTTTTATAAAGCGTAAAAACATTTTGTTTCTGATACATTTGAAAAAATATTAAAATCAAAACGGGGCTCTAATTCAATTACCAGGTGCTGTATTCTGCTTCATTGTATACATATGTACCTAAAAAGAAAACGTTCGTAAATTTGATTGACACACTGTATATGAAAAACTTCGACATAAGGACATCGAGATATTATTACGTATCAACTCTGCAAAACAAGTCGACATATGTACATATATCGTTGTTAATAATTTTGTGCATACTGTAGCATGACTATGTTGACGCGTTTAAAAATAACATTAGCGCATGACGCTTGTTCATTTAATTAGAATTTAATTTCAAAAATAAAAGCGGTGAGTTATAAACAAAATATATGTGTAGAAGAATATGATCCTCGAATGCGCTTGTATTCTGAGAATATGAATCAACCATACTCGAAAACATCACCATTAACAATTTTTTTGTGTTGAATTCGTTAAGTAGACAAAATACTATAATAAAGATTTGGCCTAAGCTATTTGTCTATTTCGCTGACTTGGTTAGAAAAAAAACATCAATCATATATGAATGGACACATGTGATTAATAGTCAATTTTAAGAACTGTATCATTTATCTTCTGATCCTAAAATGGTTCGTGTATTTTTTTATCAAACTAAAACTATTTATAGAGTTACTTGTTAAATTAGGAAACAGAACAAGAAATTATACGTATTCGTTTTTTAAGCAAGCAGTAGTCCTAGCAGTTATTCATATGTACAACATTCACACATACATATATTATCCGCCATGAATAAAGAAAATGTAAAAGTACACTGCTGACAATAATAAAGAAATCCTTCAGAAAAAAATAAAACTTATAGGAATACAGAAGCTGGTGTACTGTTACTATGTATAGTTGTGTTCTTTTTAATTGTCAAGTATCAATACAGAAGTGGGTAATTGAGTCGATTTCAGTTTTCCGAAAGAGCACCAAAATTTAACACGTATGTAAATATAACTTGTAAAGCAATATACCATGTGTACCAAAAAGTCATTACCGGTTTTTCTAAGAGATGTCGCTAGGTTTAAGTATGTAATGTTATAATTGCATGTTTTGACACATATGTCATTTTATTCTACTGACATCAAGTTTCAAAGCCATACATGTTATATTTTGCGAAGATAACACTGTAGTAGATTTATACCTCTTTGAAAATATTGAGTTTCATGCCTAAAAAACTGCATTTGAGGCACGCATTACTTTTCTTATTTAATCAAAAGAAAAAGCTGCTAAAAAGTCATTGTTTGATGGTCGAAACTTGCGGTGAGCATGCTCCAACCATAAAAGCATGTGAGGCGTGATTTTGACAATTCAAAAGTTGTGATTTCGATGTACGAGACAAAGAACGTTCTGTTAGAGTGAAAAAGTTTGAAGATGCAAAATTGCAGGAATTAAAACGTCCAACCCAAACTCGAAAACAATTGGCAGAAGTGTTAAATGTGGCCCAACAAACGATTAGCGATCAATTACGAGCAATGGGAAAAATGCAAATGATGGAAAAATGTTTGCCACATCAATTGAATGACAAATAGAAAATCGAAAAATCGTTTGTGAAATGCTGCTTCTAGGGTATGATCGGAAGTAATTTCTGCATCAAATAGTGACGGGTGATGAAAAATGGATTTATTTAGAAAACTTGGCGAAGCAAGCCCATCGAATCTAATGCCAAATCGTTTTGGTCGCAAGGCAATGCTCTATGTTTGGTGGGACCAGAGTGGCGTGGTATATTACGAACTGTTGAAATCTAGTGAAGTAGCTAATAATGATCGCTACCGGCAACAAATTATAAATTTGAACCATGGATTGATAGAAAAACATCCAGAACGGATCGGAAGACACGGTAAAATGATTTTTACAGCACGATAACGTGGTGTCTCATACAGCAAAACCGGTCAAGGAAGCGATAAAAGCACTTGGATGGGACATAATATCGCACCTGCAGTACTTTTCAGACCTTGTCTCGTCCAACTGTCACCCTTTCGAATCAATGGGAAGCGCGCTTGCAGAGCAGCGCTTTGCCAATTTCAAAAAAGTTAGAAAATGGCTCGATGAATGGTTTTGCTCAAAGGACAAACAGTTTTTTTGGGATGGCATCCATAAATTGCCTGAAAGATGGGCAAGATGTGTAGAATCAAATGCTTAATACTTTGAATAAATAATTTTTCCATTTTCTTGAAAATTATGTAGTTTTTTTTACGAAAAAACCGATAATGACTTTCCGATAAACCTAGTATACTCTCTACAATCGTGAATGAAAAAAACTAACCTACAATCATGTGTAGTTATTAACACAAATATACCATATATATTAACAGCGCATGCCCAGTGTTGCCAAATTTAGCGCAAGTTTTAGATAAAAGTTGCTCATACTTTTTATTAGAAAGCGCAATCCGCATTTTATATCTTGCCCTAGGGGTATAGAATAGAAAGTATAGATCAATAATAAATTCATTTGTACATTAAATTTGTTACAAAATAATGTCATTAATTACTGTTAACATGAAGAAATATTTTCTTTACTTATTATTATATTTTGTGAATAAGTAAGTATAGTTACCTGAACTCCTTTATCCTTCCAAAGAGCTTCAGTATGCTCATAGAATTCCGCCGGATAATCGAAGTCGGGTCCTGAAGCACAATCTTGAATCCAGTCGACCCTCGCTTGATTTTCGGGATGTTCTAACTGAACAGGAGGTGATAGGGTTGACATAGCGCCCGAAATGGTCTGAAAAATTTTTAAGCTTTATAATATGTCTACATATTGTTATAAGTATAGGAAAAGTATGTAATGAATTATTTTAAGAAATTCTCAGACAATATGTGGAAGATTATTATATAGGAATGTTAGTTGCACCATAAAAATGCATTATGAAACAAGACGAGTTTTAATGTAGAACTTACAGCGAAAACAGTTTTTAAAAGAAAAAACGAAAAGTTTATTTAATTTGAATTTTGGATCAAACATTATAGTAGCTATATGTTTGCACCACTTTCAACATAATGATATGGATTTATAGAATTTACAATACTAATTGCGTTTTACACATACAAGGACGGAATAAAGTATTGACACATTGCGTATGCAAGAAAAAACTTTCCCTGTACTGAACCGCGAGTAAACAAATATTGTTCTAATGAAAATTAACATTTCCTGTTATTCTACTATTATTAACTACAGAAAATTAATTAAAAATTTTCTGCTTTGGACTAGGACCCCAACCTGTATCTCCCAATTAAACCACCAATGAGTACAGTCGCAAGTCTCATAATATGCCATAAATTATATTATGAAATAGATCAAATTGTTTTTACGCGCAGTCAGTGTTTATCATTATATACATAAATATATAATACAATTAATTAAATTTATACATAATTGTAAATATTAAACTTATCTAAATTAAAAAGAAATATATTCAAAGATCCTTATAAAAAAACAATGTATATACTGTGACAAAAAATGAATCACCAAAGAAGTATATGTTTTGATAATTAAATTTTCATTAAAAAATTCGTACTCTTTTTAAAGAAAATTTAATAAGTTACCGCCCCAAGTAAACGAATACATTCTGCTATTTGCCCCTGCATGTTTCTAATAAGATGTGTTATGGACTCCTGTGGAAGCTCATTCCAACTTGTAGGGCATCATGTAGCTGTTGTAAATTCATATTATATCTTCCGAACATATTCTATGGTCCCAAGGTCTTCCGACCGCATAGATCAATTAACAACATTAATGTTGGTTATTTAGAGGAATCATAATGTAACAGCTGCAAAATGAGAACAGGCATTGTCTTGCTGGAATGTGGCATTATTTACCCCTTGAATTTATGGTAAAGCGAATAGTTCCAGAACTTTCTAAAGGTACCTTTGAGCATGTATAAATGGCCTTGAAGGAACACTGAAGGAGAACTACTTCCCATGCTAATTCCACCCCAAAACATTAATCCTCTAGTAAGCGTAGTCTCATGTTCTGCGAAAAATTGTAATAACTGCCTGTTTCCTCTTTAATGGCGGACTCGCCGATTACAATCATGGGTTCACAAACAAAAAATGAGATAAGTCCGGAAAAAAGATATTGTTCCACTCTTCTGGCTCTACAATACATCATTCTAATCTAATCCCAATGCCGACTAGGAAGATGTAATATTTGTCTTGGAAGATAGAAAGTCAACTCACAAAAACACAAATTATCAACTAAAAGAGAAATTAAAGGCACAATTGTTTCTGGAAGAGATTAAGCAATATCGACATTGTTTGGATATTTGAGAAGAATGGAAACAACACATTTGGCGAAGACGATATAAAACAAAAAGAAAAAGAGACGACCGTCAGGAATACATCTACATACTTAAAAATAAAAGAGCGTAATAAAATACTTTACAAGAATAATTGACAATAACACTTTACTGTATCACTATGCTTCTTGTAAATGACTTATTTCACAATTTCAGATTAACGGTTGTAGGCACGTTGAAGAAAAATAAGAGTGAAATAACTTTATGAATGTTAAATGTAAGTTGTTCGCCATGTAATAGTACATTTGCATACAAATACCTAAATCGATAAAAGCAGTGGAGCAGCTTGTAAACCGCAAGGCATTAAACAAGCTTTAGCAGTGCGTATACCCTATTAAAGACAAACAGAAATTGTGCGTTTCTAATTAACTACATAGTTCCAGACTTAATTCATTGATTCATGCAAGAAATTTATTTTTGTAATTTATAAGAATGGTATATTAAAGTACTTTCAATATCTTTCTGTAATAGACAAATTATTTAAGTATGTAGTAGACATTCTATTAGATTCTAACTAATATTCAGTGACGACTCCTGATCCGTTTTACGGGCAGGTTATTTGGAATTTGAGGTAAAATTGTAATGTTTAAATGAATATATTGCAATTATTGATTAAATATTTAAACATATTTAGAAAGATTTAGAGATTAATTATTCGCTGCTAAATTGTGTCTTTTATTTACGTACAAACCACTTTTCTGTACTTAACATTTTTAATATAGAACTGACCCATGATATTTTGTAAATCTGTTTTTTTTACTTTTTAATATTAAGACATTCGCTACCTCTAGTTGGCATCGGCAATATTCATAACATAGTTTAACAATTTTACAATTTTAAAAGACTTCTAATACGAGGGTAGTTTGACAAGTAGTGAGAATGGAAAAGAAAAACGAATTTTTTAAATACAAAATAATTTTTATTTTTCAATATATTCTCCTAAAAGAGCAATACATTTATTCCAACGGTGCTCCAATGCCCTTATGCCATCTCTAAAATGCGATTCCGGAAGGCTTGCAAAATACTCATTTACGAAGATGATAAGCTCGTCGTTAGACGAAAATTTCTTTCCACCTAGTGCCGTTATCAATTTTGGAAAAAGGTGGAAGTCGGAAGGGGCTAGATCCGGCGAATAAGGCGCATGCGGTGCTAATTGGAAATACAACTCGTGGATTTTGGACATCGCAACTGTGCTGGTATGCGAGGGAGCGTTATCTTTGTGAAACGGAATCTTTTTCTTTGCCATTCCTTGCCGTTTAGCACGAATCTCAACATTTAATTTTTGTAGAAGTTCTGCATAATATTGTTCGTTTATTGTGGCACCTTTCTGAAGGTAATCAATGAGCAAAATGTCCTTTGAATCCCAAAAAATTGATGCCATCACCTTGTTTGCCGATAAAGTGGTTTTCGCTTTCTTTGGAGGTGCAGAACCACGTTCTAACCATTGTTTCGACTGTTGCTTAGTTTCGGATGTACTGTAGTGTATCCAAGTTTCATCGCAAGTAACAAATCGCCTACAAAAATCAATCGGATTCCGCTTATAAAGGTCCAAACACTCATTGGAAATGCGCAAACGAGTGAACTTTTGATCAGTCGTAAGCAATCGCGGTACCCAAAAGCTTGGAAAGGCCCAATTCTTTCGTTAAAATGTGGTGTACGCGTTTTGTTGAAATGTTTACCATGTCTGCTATCTCTCTCACTTTGAGTTGTCGATCTTGCGTAATAATATTATGGATTTTTATAATAATTTCCTTAGAAGTCACGATTTTGGGTGCTTCAGAGAGCGCTTCATCAACACAGCTTGTTCGACGACGTTTAAATTCATTTACCCATCTACTTATTGTGGCGGATGATGGAGCAGATTCACCTAATGTTTTCCATAACTCATCTTTTATTTCGGTAGCTTTCATACCATTAATTACGAAGTATTTAGTCACCGCACGATACTCTGCTTTTTCCATTTTAACAAAACGACGTGTTGCTTCTTTTTCAATCAGCTGTCAAAAATAAACTAATCAACCGATTTATCTATATATCGGAATGTAAACATATGAATAGCAAACTTATATTACAGTTCATTTGTTTTACCAATTAGAGCGCCACCTATGTGTCATTCTCACTACTTGTCAAACTATTCTCGTAAGAAACAATTGAAACATTGCTATAGCCCCAGAACATTCAGAAGAATGATAGTGTTGGTAAATAACTTTTAATTAACTTGGAAACTATTTTTAAAATATTGTCCAGAAAATAATTTTTTTATTTTTAAAACTGATCACTATAAAATTAAAGAAATTATTAAATGATCAATGAAGCTAAACAAAACGATAACTGACTGGGTTATTGATTTAGAACCATGTTGTCAGATTCTGAAAAACTATATCACTAACTTGATTATAATTTATAACAAAAATCATGAATTTTCGTGAACATAAAATTTGATCTGTATTCTCGCATCTGATACGTCTGTTACGTATATTTTAAACATTGTTATTATAAATTATAAAAAATCCACACACAGTAGTGTGCATAAGTGATAGCTTGTAAAAAAATCAATTTCTTAACAATATTGTTTCCATATTTAATATTATTCTAATGAAGTTCTAGGAATTGAAAATATTTTGTTAAGTGAAAGAAGAAAACAGTTTCTGCGAAAATATTCTTAGTCAATCCTATTCGGATTTTCTGTCCCTTATCGATGTTTATTTCGTTACTAACTTAAGGATAGTTTGTACGCAATTTTGGTTAGTATATCGCCGAATATAGAAGCGTTTAGTTGAATAATTGTGTTTGTGAATATTCTTCTGATACTGCAAAGCGATACTAAAAGTAATAATTCATTTTATTCTATTATCCGTATTCTGAGTAGGTTAATTTCTTGAAAGTGTAGCTAAATGCCTAGAATATCTGAGGAAGATCGCTACCATATAGTTTTTTTTCATGAACGGGGCTTAAGCCAGCAATAAATTGCAGAAAGAATACAATGTTCAGTCTTCGATTTTTAAAATTGTCAAGAAGCACAAAGCAACCGGTTTGGTGGCCAATAAAAGCTTCTGTTAGCTATTTTTTTTTTTGAAAATGATGCAGAGCGTTAAATTTTATATAGTCGTCACTTACTTATGTCTTTGTCTTTATAGGAAGTACAGATTATTATAAATATTCCTCACATACATATGTATATCTAAAACTGCATTTAATAATTTAAGCAAAGCATAATGTGCAAGCGTCCACTGTGTTGTTATGTATGACCATTGTTAAAATTATCACAATTGTTATTGTGATAACTGTAAGTTATTCAAAGTCGAAAATTAATTTTGGCAAGATTGAAAAAAACAATTTCAAAGCGATAGGATCTTCTACAAATCTCGAATGACCTCAAAACTAAAATCACTATTCTATGACAGTAAATCTAGCAATTATCAGTTATTATCAGTGTTTCTTGTCAAGCTGAACTGTTTAGCATTTAAAATATCTATAAAATCATGCAGAATACTGAATTTATCGCACTCACAATGACGACAAATGTTTAAATTTCAACGGCTACTATGTAGAAAACTAGCTAAGGTATCAAATGTGTTGTAAAATAAGTTTTGCCATTATCTTTAAAAAAATGTCTAGAAAAACAAACGTTCTTCACTTTTAGAATCACCCTCGTAGTTTATTACTTAATGAAAATGATTAAAATTATAATCGTGAATAGTTGCTATTTTATGTTGCAAATAATTAACTGTAATAAATAATTTTGGTTTTTATATTTCATATTATTTCAGAAGTGTGTAGAAAGGTCATTGATCAAATTAAGTGAGAAGGCGCCACTGCTAACATCATCAACTAATGCCAATGCAACTCTATAATTATAAAACTACACTTAAGACACCATTGAAATTCTATTTTAAATAAAACAGCTGATAAACATGAAATAAGTATTCGAGAAACTCTGTCTATCGTTACATTTGATAATCATTTAGTAAAAATATGATCGCCGTTTCGTAGTTTTTCTTCAAATATGTTGAAGAACATATATGTTAATTGATTTACTTTTGTTTTCGTATAAATATTTTCAATTTCAAAGCTCTGAATAAACCAATTTAAAAGGCAAAAAGGCAGAGTGACGGTGAGTATGTGATCAATACGATATTCGTGTATACACAAAGGTGTATAATATGTACTCGTTTTATTAACGACTGAAATTAAAAAATTCAATTTTAAAAATAAAAAAAGATAAAAAGCAAAAAAATATTTGTAGCGTCCTATTGATAATACGGTATATTTACTGCATACATACATATGTGTATTTGTACGAAAACGCCTCGTTGGCGACGCATACTCTCATACGAATGTACAAAATATACAAACATACACATGCACACAAACAGAGGTACGTACAGCTATTTATAGAAATTCATTCACGGGTGGGCACAATGCACTATAAATTATATTTAGTGTCCTGTCGAAGTAAACCACATATGAAATGAATAATTTTTATTGTCCTGAATGTCGCTGATCCACGGGGCAACATAATGAACAAGTGCCAGTTTTCATGTCACGTATTTTAACAGGATGTTAGGTCATGGTGTCGTACTTATTAATGGGAAAATTTATCGATCGACAAAAACTATCCGACATGTTTACGTTATTACGTATCGTTAATGGTGATGGTGAGAGCAAAATGTTGCCTTTTGCCAATATTAATTAAAACAATTGGTTATACCTAATCTTTTCACGCGATAAAACTGAAAAAGTTTCTGTTATATATGATTTTGATTGAACTGCCTAATTATTCTTTAACGCTTTATATAGGTATAATTTATATTAACCAATATATACTGAAATATGTATTCGGTTGCCGGGAAAGTACTAATTGAACATTTTTGTTATCATTGTGGGCGACTGATTAATTGCACCGGTATCTCAACCTGGAAGACTTATCGTTAAGGAAATTTTTTTGGAAGAATCACTATCTGGGTTTTTAGAAGTAGGTTGCTTTAAAAGTTTTACGGTTCAGTTACTTCCAGTAAGGTGGCGCTGTCGGAAATATTTTTGCCATATTCTCTGAGGTTTTTAGACCGAATAGCATTTACAGATTGTTATCATATGCTGTCGTCTCTTTTTAGAATTTTTTTAAATAAAGTGAGTTTTGTTAAAAATGGAACTCACTTATAACCTGAAGATCCCGAGACTTAGATCCCCATGAAATAGTCAGTAACGAAGTAATGTTTCTTTTCGATCTATGATTTTCTACGATTTTAAAGACGGTCGCACTTGATAAGAGTGTTTGCAAAAAATCAAGCGATTGTTTGGCGATGAAGCAGCATCCTGGGCGACTATTGAACGGTGATACAACGAGTTCCATCGTGGACGTGTTTCGCTCAAAGACGAGCATCGTGAAGGACAGTTTGCCACTGCCGCCAGTCCAGAAAACATCGACGCCGTGTACAACATGGTAAAGATAGACAACCACTGCGCATACACTGACATTCGGGCATCATTGGGCAATATGGATTGATGCAAAAAAAATAATTCAGCTTCTAGCAAAATCATTACAGGTGACAAAAAGAAAGTGACAATATAGTATAACCCAAATCAGAACTATCTTGTATGATTACCTTGCCGTCAGAAAGCTTAGTGCTCGATGCATACCATGCACGAATGAAATTGATGCCTCATTCGCCTTACAGTCCCAACCTAGCACCTTGTGACTTCCTTTTATTCTCATACATAAAAGACAAAATGTGTGGATTGAAATTTAATACCCCGGAAGCGATTATGGAAGTCTACGAAAACTTCGTATCTGAGGTGACTGAAGAACAATGGGCCCAATGTTTTGAGCACTGGTTCCACTTCGAACGCAGAAGTGCATAAGTGCATAAATCATAAACGCGAATATATTGAAAAACAATAAAAAAAATAATTGATTTTTTCTGTATCATCCGAAAAACCTATGCAGTTTATGTACGATCGTGCACCAGCACCTTTCAATGTGGTTGCTCATGAATTTTTAAACGCAGCATATAAAGAGAGCCGGGTTGGTCGAGGTAGACCTCACTTATAACCTGACGATCCCCATGTAACCCCCCCAGTAACGAAGTAATGTTTCTTTTCGAAAACGTTTATGGTTCTGTATTTTCAAAACTAAGGTTCTTCTACTGAAGATCATCTGAGGACAAGAAATCTCAAAATATCTCAAGGAATAGTCCCCTGAATTTTTGTCGCATATTTAGTAAACATCCTGTACTGTTATGTTTCGAATAGAATTTGCGTACTAAATAATAGTTCGTTGGAAAATTTATGTAAAAATATAATAAAATAAATATAGTGATTGACAGTTACTGAAATTGAGGCACTTGTATGTTATATATTTAATAATAGAGTAAAAATGCCAGGAAATTATTACATAGAAACACAATAAGTCAATTGTAGGACAGACGTTGGAAGGCAAGAGAATAGTCGAAAAGTATAAGGAGAAAGCAAGTTAGTTTCTAATGCTAATGTCTAAAATGCTTTCCTTTGAATTTAGGCATAAAGTTGGTATTATTAGAACCATTGCACGTCCTTGCATATCTGATTTGGATAAAAGTTCAACGGAGATAGATTAGGTGTGAGGACAGTTAATGAGCATGGATTAACAAGTTAATGTTCAAAAGTTGTAACATTATTATCACGCCACTAAAAAACATTATGGATGAAATAAAAAAGTAAAGTTATGTGATCGAATTTTGTGATCGTCTGAGAAAATCCGTAACAGAAACTTTTTATATAATTCAAATTGATTTTGAGTAACCGTCTATGATAGGTCTATATGCTTGTTTTTGATGTCTGTTTAAAGACAGTAAGAAAAGTTGAGTTACGAAGATGTCCAGACACCCGAATTAAGATGCCAACTAAGGAAGCCATCAACGCTAAAGCAGGAATTATTCGCATAGATCCATGTTTAAATATCTGTATAAGTCTTAAAGTTCCATTGGAAACGTTTCTATTCTCCTACACGAACCATTGGAAACGTTCCTATTCTCCTATACGAACATTTAAACGTGTCTAGAGTTTGTGCTTACGTTTGATAACACCAGACTAAAAGCGACTGAAATAGCGATTTGTAATTACTGTGAATTAAACGTTGGTATACTGTTATGTTCTGGAAAGGAAACAGTTATGTTCGCAATGAGTAGAAAAAAACCTCTCTTCAAAAGCGTTCTTATAACATTTTTTGACTACACCCACACAATATTATAGAAACAACCAAACAAACATGTGATTTTGAACAAATTCTGCGTATTTATGTTTTTACTTAAAGAGCGAATCGATAATTTATTTTCAACTTAAACACTGCACAGCTGGATAAAAGCACTAATCTCTTATGTTCTTTGAAATTGTCGAGTATTCTACCGGGTGTCTTGACCGTCTTTCCTCATAATGTTCGATGATATTATTTATTTTCTTCGGCTAGATCTTGTTCTCCTATTTGAACCTAAGGAAGATCCATCTGAGATGATTATTCAGCACGTTCAAAAGAATGTTGGCATCACAGAGGATACAAAGAAGGATAGTTAGTGTATAAGCATGCGAGCTAAACCCAAACTAAAGTGTAAGGTACTGTGCCGAAAATCGCGTGGTCGCCGGAAGGTACAATAGCTACTGTTCCTTTGGAGACAACAAGTGCATGCCTGTATTTAGCCTTACCCGATCAAGCGGGGTTCTGATTAGGCATATTATTATTTTCCTTGTTGCTAATGGGCACAGTATGAACAAGGTACAGAGCAAAATCTAAAAAACCTAAACTAGAAACGAACACTTGAGAAGTTCTAAAGTCGCAAAGCAAGAAGCTTTCATTAAAAAAAGAAGTTATAAAGACAAATCAATCATCTACACATAAAGATACATAAAGTTGAAAGGATCAATACCGTAGAGAAAGTGGATCCGATGTGTGACGGGGGAACCCGATAAGCTAAGTCATCTAGAATTTTTAAGAGTACAGTCCAAGAGCTTGGGAAACAGGATCAAGATTACATAGCGGTTAGAAGATACCGGAGAGGCATAGCAACCACAATAGATCTAAAAAAGTCGCAGTGGGATAAGCTTTATGGCCACATTTAATAATATAATCTAATCACCAATTATTATAAGGATATCAGATGAAGAAGAATCACATCTCCGAAACCGATCCGAGCTTATTGAAAATGGGATAGCGCTTGCCTGCAAGTGACTATTGTGACTGAATTTTTTAATAATAATAACATGTGTACCGTACCACCCTCTATATAGCTCCGATGTAGCCCCATGTGACTCTTATTTATATCAAAAAGCAACAAAGACCTTACAGAACAGACTTGAACGCTCTTAAAGCAATTATGAATTATTATTATTATATTTGAACAATAGCAGCATTGTTAGGACAAGATTACTGCAGTGCAAAGGGATTGAATAGAAAGCGAAAAAAGTATAGTTATTTAAGAATAAACTTTTGGTAGTATTGTTTCAGTCTTTATTCTAGAACCCTTGTACATATGTACGTACACTACCGGTCATATTTATTTGCTGCGGTTGTTTTTTTGCGATTTCCTCCTTCAAACGCACGTAAGTCAATATAATAATCACTGTTGATCGATTTACCTTTTTCGAGAGTGCAGCCATGTGTACCCCAAAAAACTGACGCCAGGACTTTGCCAGCTGACTGCTGCGTTTTCACCCCAATTTTATGTGTTTCCTGAAACACGAATTATCTTTCGAAAAATCAGTATTATAATTATTCAACAATATTATTAGTGGAAGTAATTCCATATGAATTTCTACGAAAATCTTAAATTGTTTATGATATATCGTAAAGGTGTCATAAATTGGAAAAATACCATAAATATTATATAGGCTAATCCCTACAGTATTAACAGTTTTACCTGCATTTCCGAAAGGTATTACCAATATTGTGTTATTGTACTAAGTAATTACAATATTAGGATGTGTTATTCAAAAAGGAAAATAAATTTTATGTCAGTCATCGTTCATCTTTTGTTAAGAAAACAGTGAAATAGAGAGTTATTATGAATATTTTAAAGCAATGCCGAAGACGAAGGAATTATCTGTTGAAGTGCGTGCTATGATAAGTGCTTATCGTCGTACGGGTAAAAGTAATCGCGAAATTGCAAAAGAATTACGATTAAATCGCAGAACCGTTGATTATAACGTTAAAAAATTTGAAGAAAGTGGTACATTTTCCAACAAAAGAAGATCTGGACGACGCAAAGCGACGACATCTGCAGATGACCGGCATCTAATACGGATAAGTAGACGCGATATACGAAAAACAGCACCAGAAATTGCTGCTGAAATGAATAGAGCGCGTGCTAAACCAATTAGTGTGTCCACGGTACAGAGAAGGTTAAGGCAATAAATAAATTTCCAGTACACATTTGATAGTTTAATAATTTTGGATAAAACTAAGGGTGGGCAAATAAATATGACCGGTATTGTATATCTTTCTAGATAATTCTAGATGCTCTTACAATGATGACTGCATAGGTAAAAAAAGCATGTCGATTGATTAATTTCATCAATTTATAGCATACAATTTAACTGGGGTGAGAGGACGCGATGTCGTTATGAAAGATAATGTCTTTCACGGGTGACTCCTAATTTGTCTAAATGATGACCGGTAAAAAAAGCATGTCGATAAGACTGTAAAAAAAGTAAGTTGACGGTTTAGTCTTTTGCAAGATAGTATAGCAGTAAATATTGTGAAATATGAAGTGCTATTATGATCGTTTATCTATATTGCTATTTGGATTTTCAGGGGCATATCAGATTGGTACTTGTTAAACAACTTCAAATTATCACAACGTTCTTAGTCTTTCTTACACATTTTTATCCAAAATTCAATATTCGTGCCCTCTTTGCTGATAGTTTAAGCTAGACAGTTCAATTCTACATGTAAAATATGACATGCGCGTTCAGCACATATGCTCACGTTACTTTTATCTCCCTGATGTCAATTCTTAGATCGTTCAAAACAATATCGTTAATTTTATTCATCACTTTCGGAGTTGGTGCCGTTTTTGATGGTCCTGCTCGTACTATATTTATAAATATACGAATTTTTCATTCAAGCTTTATTCATACTTCTGTAATTTTCACATCAAATATTAGAAATTAGCCAAATTTCAATTGTTACAAAAAAAAGAAGGCAGAATTAAAATGTAATCTCGGGTTTCTCCCAAAAATTATGGAAGTAGTTGAGTCTCACTTCCCATCAAATCGCCTTTTCTTGTGCCGCCACTCATTTGGTTCAAAAAATCTTTCGAAAAAGGCGATATACATGTAACAACATATTTACATATATTATGTCATTTATCATAGGAGCGACAATGTCTGCATTTGCGAAATATATTTACATTTTCTATACCATAAAAAAGCAACTGAAACACCTTGCACAAAGTTATGGACATATGTTAGAATCAAGTAAAGTCAAGATATAAATCACAAACTCATGTTGGTGAAGTGTATCTATTTGTGAAGTGTATCTATTTATGCACATACTTAGCATTTATTTATTTATTGTCGTTGTATTACATATTAAAATGATAAAATCGCAAATTTTAAGCATCGATTACTCATTCATATTTAGTATGAGGTGGAGTTAGATAGATCAGTTGATACTGATAACAAGTTATATTATAAATTAGTTGTGGAGCAATGGTGCGTTACCTACTACTTTACATACAATAAGATGAAGTATTTATTGTATCTTCTATTAATAAAATACTTTTATTTTATTTTATACTATATTTTGCCAACGGAATTTCTTCTACTTATAGAACAAAAACAAAACTAGATATATATTAAACATAAATGTTCAAGAAGTGATAACAAAGAAAATCTATACTGTGAAATTTTACAAACCATAAGTGAACATACCAACAATTTATATGTAGATAAGTAAAATTAAAAGTACAAGTAATAAAAAAGTACTTGAAAACATATTAATTTCCTGCATTTGTTCATAATTGCCGTCAGTCTAAGTAAAGTTGCTATAGAGTCACCTGCATAAGATGTATTTTTAAAGTTACGGCAGTGGTGACTTCAACATTATATTAGTTTTAGGATTAGAAGGTGGACTGCAAAATGTAATATGATAAATCGACAATTGAGAAATATGAAAATCTAGTTCTTGGTGGAGTAAATGTAAATGATATCTTTATGTAAATGTTTATACAAAATGTCAGGCTAGTAGCAATGCATTCGTCCTTTAGCAAGGCATCATTAAATCTTAGAAATAGTTTCATTTGGTAAATACTTCGTACTAGATAGAGCTATCAACTTAGCAGTGTAGATACTGTAAAAATGTTTTTATGCACATAATAATAGGGGAACCATACCAGAAATGAATATTCAAGTTTCGACTTAACCAGTGAAAAATATAGAGGCTTCATTGCTTGTATAGAAGTAAACGCTCTGCAGTCGCGTATAACAAAATTCAAAGTCTTTCTCGCAAATAGAGTGACGTTTTCTATAGAGAGGCTAAATGTAAGCGCCTTATCAAATTAAAAGTCGCGATCTTTGACAAACTTAATTGGATGAGCTCTCTTGTATAGGTGATGGTCATATATACAGGGTATCTACAAAATGCTTGGACATGGCTTAACCACAAACTCCTTGCATCAAAATAAGATGATTTAACCAAACTTACCTATATTAAAAATCGCATCGTTACGCCGGTATTCAGCTTTAAAGTTTTTGGAAAAAACAAAAAAATTCTTATTAAAACATAACACTTTGATCGATTTTAATTATTTTTGGTACAACATTTCAAGTAAGTGTAAGTCATGTTTTGAGATGATTTGGGTCTTTATAAGTAGACCGCAAGTGTATGAAACATCGATGACGTGGCACATTTCTGCCTGTAACTTTTTGATATGAAGGTTAAGAGCTTTAATTTTTTTTACCCGAGAAGATACATTTCTTAGTGACATTTTTTGTATCTTTGTAATTTTTGATATCTGTTACAGTTTAGTCACAAAAAATAATATCCGCCTCGAACGTAATCTGCTTTCCTGGCAACACGCATAATCTGGTTGGCTTATTATTTAGTAAAATAAGTGGCGAATAAAAATTTTTTTGCAAAAATTTATTAACGGCAAATAAACAAAAACTAAATTATACAAATTTCGAATTAT